>VZRS01002194.1:623858-644560 GCA_013398055.1 Ifrita kowaldi | reverse complement strand
CTCCCCAAAACCCCAACAAAGAATGTATTTGTCTTCCTTTAATGTGAATTGCAATGTCAGCCTAAAGAATGTCCTTCTAGTATTTCAAGGAGGATGCTACAGAAAAATTTTTATTTGGCACGTAAGAATCCATATGGTAGGAGTGACACTTATTATAATAGAATCCAAGCAGGTTGGTATAGAAATCATACCAAGAACTCAGGATGTCCACTCACGGCTCAGATAAGTTCATTTATATGAACCAAATCCAGACCAAGTGGCGAAAACAGGAATGAGGTAGTAAAAGCTTTGTAGTTGTGCATTGATATAACTTTTTTTGGTCTTTTTATTGTGGGGTCTTTTTTTAGTTCTCCCACATAGTGTGAAATGTTGAGGCTAGCTGCTTCTGACTCAAGCTGATTTTCCTTTCTTCCCCTACAATGCATGCTAGTTTCCTGTAGTTTAGCAAGAAATGTTAGATCCAGGAAATACTGTAGTGCTATCCAAAAAAAAAAACATCCCTTAAAACAAGAATTCTTTGCATCACTGCTCAAAGAAGAGAGAGACATATAAGTAAGATCAGAAAATACACACCCTAAATTAATAATGAGCTGTCAGAGAGTACACTCCAGATGTAGGGCAAAAGCGATAACCACTCTAATTTATTAAATAGAACAAGAGGCACATTTCCCTAAAAACTGCAACGTCTAGTGAAGGTGAGAGAACATACAAAAGCATGAACATAAGATGTGGCAAGCCTTATGATAGTTCTGCAGTTTGAAGACTGAGGGGAAAATCAGCCTGGTTATTTCTGGAATTGGAGTAAATGAGGTGGAAAAGGATTATTAGGTTGACAAGTACACAGAAGGTAAAAAGATTAGAGCGAACAGCTAATTACCACATGGGAGACAATGTTGTTTAAAATGAAAGGAAAAAACTGCAGAAAGATTTTTGCTGATTTTGTTGCCTTGACTGTGTGCCTTCATCTGTATTTAAAGCTCTTCTTACTTTGATCTCTGACTCTTCTATTTGTTTTCCAAAGCTCAAAATTGGAAAGAGATGGGGAACCACCTGACTGGTGTAATTGAAGCATGGAGTTCCTCTTATGTGTATTTTATATATGAAAGTGGTCTTTAATAAACCTAATTTTTCCAATAACATCTAGTTCAGTGACACTGCTCTACTAATATGTTGTTTACAGTTATTTCTCTTCTATAGTTTTGGATGGCAATTAATGAACTATAACTTAATTGTACCATAAATTTCATGGACAAGGTGGTTTTTTGTTTCTTTTTTTAGAGACATAGATTGTTTTAACTACCTAGATCTAAACAAAAGGCTTTTTTGGTGGGATTTTTGTGTTTATTTATTTGGGTTTTTTTCATTATTTGTTTCAATTTCTAAGAAGCTCTTTTCAGGGTGAAATTTGAACAAAAGCTGGTTTTCTGGCAGGGTTATCCTATACATAGTCAATGACATACCCCTATTGTACAACACAGAAATTAACTAGTGATTAACTTAGCTAACAGTATAGTTTTGTTTTTGTGGGACAGTAATGGTGTCTTACATCTTACTTATGAGAAATTAATCATTTAAAAAAAAATCTCACTAGTATCAGCCAGGTCTGAAAAATTGTGTTTAGTGATGTTTCAGTAAAGGATCTGAACATTTTTCCTCAATCTATTTTACCCTCAAAAAAAATCCAGATTTGGGGAAATTGTCTTATAATCAATATTGCAATGTAATTATATCTTATCCAAAATTCTGTTTTGTATGTAAAGGCAAGACTACTAATAAGAGGGGGAATGTAAGGTAATTTTTTCTGAAGTTCTTAAATGGAAGTGTGGTGGTTTTGTTTGTTTTCCAGTCAGTTAATGTTTATCACACTGAACATATCACATCCGTGTTTTTTCTGAAGCAGCACCTGGAGGATGGTCAGGATAGTCTAAGCTATGTAAAATTGTATGAAGTATCTCTGAGTGAGTCATGGCCTGAATATCTACTTCTGGGTATCCTAAATGTACCTGTCTTCATCTTAAAATGAGTCCTAACAACAACAACAAAAATTATTTTGTAGATACAAACAGGTCTTTCTTTCACTTTTTTCTGGAGAGTGCATAGATGTGTTAACATAGGAGAGTTTTAAAGCTCAAGGATATATTTGAAATTTTGCTGTGAATGTTTAGAGATGCATCAGGGTAAAGCCTATAATGTGTTTGCAGTTCGGATGTGAAAACATGATGTTTATCATAATGCTTATCGCATCTACTGATGGGCTTTATAATAAAAAGTTTTAGTAATTTGTGCCTTTTTATTACACAGGTTATCTGGATTTCAGCTTCCATCATCTATTGTGAGCACGGGGTCTATCCTCACCCTCTGTTTCACCACAGATTTTGCTGTCAGTGCCCAAGGCTTCAAAGCTATCTATGAAGGTAAGAACTCTTCTTACCTGGTGTTCACTATACTCGATACATGTTTTTCATGTTGAAATGTGATGTTTCAATTCTGTTTGAGAATTGAGTAATCGGCTGGTATTGCATTAACTGTGGGGTTTATTTTGTAGTATACTTAAAATGTTATTTTATCATGACCACAGTTTTGAATTTTAAGTTTAATTTAAACTGATACTGCAATTACTGCCAGAGTTTTTAACAAAATTTGTCAGGCCTCCAAAGCTGGATTCAGGGATGGATTCATTTAAATGGTTTTCTTATTACTTCCTAAATTATTTTTTTTGGAAGCATCTTTAGGCAATGTCTAACTTAAGGGGTGTAATGATAAAAATGAGAGGAGATATGGATCCTAACTGGTCTTGAAAATGAATAGCTGATCTTCTCCTTGTGGAAAAATAAAAAGACGACAACAAAAAAATATGTATAAATAAAATTAAAACCAAAAAACCAGTTGAAACTTACTCTGTGGAAGGTGTTAGCCTGCAGTGATGACTCAGTTCTTGTTAGAAATAAGGCCAAACATTTCTTGTGTCTACCAAGAATTATGTTCATAATACGGAAATGATACCTTTTGTATAGCTCAAAGTATTAAGGAAATGGTTTTACGAGAACTGGAGCCTTTGTTGGGGAAAGTTAACAGATAGTGATATTAAGTCGCTTATTGGATAATGAGGTTGTTTAGAGTGTAATTCAGGATTGTTTTCAAACTGAGTGTGTGGTGTTGCTTTGGTTGTTTTGGGGTATTGTGTGTGTTTGAATTTTTTTACTGCTTTTTTTTATTAATGGAAATGCAGGGCTTCTAATACTTAAAGGTGTAGAAGGCTCATTTTCTGATTACTTCTCAAACTCCAAGTGATTTTTTTCAGTGTTTTCACAGATCTAATCCTTGATTGATGGTGTTTATTCTGAAAATTTTGCCTATAATCAGTTAAGTGCCTGAAATGTTTCTATTGATGCAGTTGATGTGGAACTGAATCTAGAAAGTAGTATGGTTTGATGGTAGCTCTTTACTAGGACTACAATTTGTAAGTGTGTAAATCCATTACATTGGTCACCACTTTAGAGAAGGTCACAGTACCTTAGAGACTATAGGTACCTTCAGATGCTTGGTGAGTTTTGATCATGTTTCTCCTAGAACTCTTGAAACTTTACCTCTCTTTCTTAACAGTGCCAAAGTCTACTCCATATTGATACGTATCTTTCTTTCATATCTCATTAACGTTTTGAAATGAGAGAGTTTTTTAAAGCCTCTTACTGAATTCTATATGCATACTGAGGGGATTACAGAGATGTGAAAGACAGCAGCATAGGAGGTGTCATGAGTAGCTCAAATTTTTTTGTTTTGTGCTTTTTCTGTTTGAGTGGGCAACTCACAGTATGTCTTTCCTTAGTAGCTATTCCTCCCTTCCTTTGTCCCCCAAAGCCTTATCACCTGGTAAGTCAGCTAATCAGTTTTTTATTTTTTAACTGATATGAGGCCTGTGAGAAAAGACTAAGAAAGTTTAATTGCAATAGTCTTTATAAGCTTTACTAGGTAAATTGAGAAGGAACATCAGAAATCATGAACACACCAGGAACTGGTTTTATTGCCTCAATAGGAAGTTGCATTCTATGTACCTGTATTATTCTCTTCCATGAGATGCATGCAGTAGCATATTTCATCCTTTTCTGCAATCTGAGCAGTTTGTTTTTCATATGGAAAAGGACAGTGAAAAAGGCTAAAGGACATCTCTTGACTGTCAACTTAGGAACACACGCATGGAGCCACAGGCTGTAATATAATGACACTTCCTGCTGGCCTACTTTCTTGTAAAAACCCCAGCAGGGAGAGCTGTAATTAACAGCAACAGAGAGCACCACTTTCTGGCTAAACAACACTGCCCCCTTTCAGATTTAGGTCTGTAAACCTGGCATTGTCAATGAACTTTAAATTGACTTCAAAATATGACATCTAACTCTGGAAAAATTGGTGAATGTCACTCAAGTGACAGCATTTCAGTGTACAGAGAGGCAGTGGGTACTGATGGTTCTAGAAGGAATTGTAGCAGTGGGGGGTTAGGTGTTTTTTTTGTGAAGGCTTGGAATGATTTCTGCTGCAATGGCCAGCTGACTTGCCGCATAATTTAAGAACTTCCCTAAACTACCTGTTTTTAATAGTGACAGCTTCTGGCTTCCGTGTCATATGTGATTTTAAGACATGTTCCGTTCCTCTAGGACAGGGGAATACATACCAGATATTATCAGTCAGTTGAAGTCTTTATAATCACTCTGCCAGCTGCCCATCCCTGGCTACTTGCCTTCCTAAACTATATGCCTATCCCTGGTTTTGGCCAGCTCTTTCATTCTTCTCTTGAGTAAGTGAATTACCATTCACTTGGAAGCAAGGGGAGCATTGAAGTGCTACTGAATGCTGCTGCCAGCTGAGAGTTTGGGGTATTATGAGTTCGGAATGCAGAGTTTGAAAAACTCAGTAGGGCACTAAACCAGGAAAGAAGGCAAGTGAACCACTTCAGTGGTGATTGAATGGCCTCTGAAGTTACACCCACACTTGGTAACCCTAGCGAGAGAGAACATTACATCCCTTCCCCTTGATTAAGATTCTGACCTGTGCCTTTTACTTGGTATATTCTTCATTTATGACCTCGGTTCCTATGCAGCAATGACATAACTGGATCTTTTGTGTTTTTAAAATAGAGAAATAAGTTAAGAATCAAGCTAGTTTAACCACATTATGGCGCTGTAAGCCCTTGAAGATTGGTGGTACTTATGAGGCTTAGCCTGCTGTCACCCATATAGCATGTGAATATTAACATTAACTAAATCAGATCTTTGTGGCAGTAGACTAGAGAGTTTTAACAAGACACTGATGTAGTTGGACAGTTACTGAGTTCTTAGGCTGAAATGTAGGTTTCTTTACTGTATCGTTACTTCAACCAGATTTTTTTGTGTGTTTCTGAGATTCTCTAATATTTTTAACTAATAATACTTTAATTTTCCTCAGTGATCACGCCAGCACTCTAAATTCTGGTACTGATGGAAATTTGAACTATTCTTATTTTCTGGAAATAAAATTATCTGTGGAAGTTTCAAACATGATTATATCAGTGAAAATAACTATGAACTTCAAAAGTACTAAGTTCAGTTTATAGCATCTGTCAGCTTAATACACTAAATGATTTATTGACCATTACAATCATTGTTTCATATATAAACATAAGGTTCTAGCAATGGAACTGGAGAATTGAGGGATAGCTCCTCATTCTGTAATGTGTGGTTGTTTTTTATAATTGCAGTGGATTACATCATAGGAAATATGTTTTGGCTTTGCAGGGACTGCAGAAGGAGAAAACAAAGCACTTGTACTTGTGCAATTCTGCTTAATTCCCTGTTAAAATCAGTATGATTCCTACATTTACAGAATGAAGTTAACAAGCCCTTTTTTAAAAAGGTGCTTTGAGGGCTACATACAGAATTAAAAAATCAGCATTGCTAAATCATTGTAGTGATTTTCTTTGAAAAGTCAGAAGTATTCCTCCCATACAGAAAACTATAACAGCAGTTTATGAACTGCTATACATACGTATAATTTGAGTAATGCATGGTCTTTCTTCTATCAAAGTACCGTGGCCTGCCACTCAGGGAATCCAGCTGTCAAGTGGAAAAGAACAAAACTAATCTCACAGTGTGTTCCTAGTCATCAGCATAAAATGAAACATCATGGGGTTTAACTTATATTTGGATACACTGGTGTCTGCTGCTAAACATTAAGATGCCCTCTTAGGTTAACAATCCTTGGTTCATGTTAAGGTTTTTTGGTTGGGTTTTTTTTTGTGGTTTTCTTTGGTTTTGTTTTTGTTTGCTTTTGTTCTGGGTTTTTTTGTGTGTGGGTGTATGTGGTTTTTTTTGTTGTTTCTAACCATACTTTGTAGTGTAGAATTGGTGGACAGTGTTTAAACAACAAGCCAGATGTACTGGACTTGGTGTTTGTTCGTACCTTTCTTTGACCTCTGTTCTACAGCAGCAGCTGTTCCTTGCCAGAAAAAGAGCTCTTGAATGTCCCTCTATTCTACTTGCCCTCAGGCCATATTTCCTTTTTTCTTTTGTTCTTTGATTTCTCAAAGCTTTCTGCTCACACCCTCACACCCAGCATTAACATTTATGCTGTCAGTCACCTCATCCTCCCTTATGCATCTTCCCAAAGCTTCTTTTTAAATCGCTTTTAACATCAACATCAGAAAATAGTGATGCGCTTCCATGGTGTATAGTCTTTGAAGAAATTTTCTTTTTTTCCACCTCTTGCTGCTCTTGTTCTTCCTGAATATCTGTTACATGGAGGGAGATTGTTTTGTTTTGGTTGTTTTTGTTTTGTTTTTTGGGGTTTTTTTGTTTGGTTTGGGTTTTGTTGTTGCTGTGTTTGGTTGGGTTTTTTTATGGTTCAATACTTTCGGCTATATAAAGTAAACAAAAGACTTGAAAAATTTCCCCAATAAACTTGGTATGATTCTGTGAGTTTGCCAAGGTAATTTTCCCAATACTGTGATTTTTCTAGTCAACATGCACCCCAGTGAAGATAATGGACCTCTAGACTCAATTTAATGTTTGTTGGGTTTTGCTTGTTTCCCTCCCTCAAGTACCAAAGTACCTTTTCTGCACACAGTTTAAAGAGTAAAAATTTGCTTGTCATTTGGTCAGTGCTTGAGCTGCTTCCTATTTTTTGTCCATGAGTCTAGTTAATGGCTGTGTAGTTCTCCCAGCAAACTGTGGTACAATGATGAGACTAGTTACTCTCTGGGAATGGATGAATAATCCAATGAATAATCTGAGGCAAATATTTCAAGTTCATAGTAGGAAGGTAAATTGGCAAGAAAATACCAACTTTAAGCTACTTGTATGCATAATGATCATGTACTATTCACTGTGAGATGAGCAGTCTCCTGAATCTTCAACCATCGCCAGTTAATCTCTGTGGTTTAGTCATGGGTGCTCTTTTATCTATTAGACAATATTTAATTTTCATAGAATCATAGAAGATTGGAAGAAACTGCAAAAATCATCTAGCTCAAAACCTCATCACCACCATGGGCAGGGAACCCTTCCATTAGCAGATTCAATCATTGGAACAATTTTGATTGTTCCAGTAATGTAAAACTGTCAATGACTTGTGAACATAAGTGGATTAGTATATCCAGCTCAGAAAAGCTCCAAAAGATTATAATGAGTATCTAACAGTGAAATCGAGAGTTATGCAGTTCGTTCTATATTCTGTTGCATGGGTTTTGAGAAGGATTCGGTTTGTCACTCCCGAACCTGTAAGTATTTTCTATTCTGCTGTGGTTTTTGGAGAAAGAAGGAGTGCAAATTCTATGAATTTAATATTTTTAAATGTTAAAGGCACAAGCTGCCTTTTTCTTAGCTTTTCTTCGGTAAGAAAACTTAACTAACATTAGTGCTGTAGTAAAAGCTGCTGTTGTTGTAAGTGTAATATTGACAGCTTTGTTAGTTTAATTTGCCGTAAGACCTTTTAATAGGCTGATATATTTCTTTTTCTATTTTTACTTAAATGCTATTTTGGTAGTCTCTTCAATCTGAGATTTTTGTTGAATCTTTTGTCAATATGTGTTTGTGTATGCACACGATGAAGTAAACCAAAAACTTTAAATAGTGAAAGCAGAAACTGAAATAGTACTTTTTTTTTTTTTTTGAGGCTGAAATTTGTAGTTGTACCTCTTTGGAGTGGCAGTAATTGTTTTCTGAGAGTGAATTTGGGTAAAAATTTCCTTTGTCAATTACAGACCTTGAAAAGGAAAAGGTTTTTTTTTCTTTCTTTAGCAAATTTTCTTTAAAATAACATCTTTTTGGAACGGTGTTATATTAATGACTGTTAATGATGACATACAGGAAAGAAATCATAATGCAGTTAAAAAAACTCCTGATATTTCAGGTATCACACCATGCCATAATTAGTAGCAGCAAAATCTCAGGGCAGAAGAGGTCTGGCATGGCTGTGAGCCTGTTCTGTAAGACCTCTGCTACCTCATCTAGAATATCAATGATTTAGATATCAAAAGAGTTTTAACAATATCAGCTAAAGAAAATTATTTTTAATGCTATGTGTGTTCAGAAAACTTCTGAAAAGTGAAATGCTGAGTTTATGAGGAGAAATAGGTTAAAATAGTCTGCTTGTGTTCTGAAGTGTATGAATGAATCTTCATCAGTTAAAAAAGTGAAATTCCTTTCCCTTAATGTTGCGTTTTAGCAATATTCAAAGAACCAGGAGTCAGAAATCTGGGATGCTATTTCCTTAAAATGTCCAAGAGCAGAAATTTCCCAATTTGAAGTTCCAGGAAATTCTTTCCTGGAAAAAAATGCACTGTAATGAAAATTGTAATGGAACACACCCTACTTGAATTGTCCAGAAAGTTAAATTAAATATTGTAGGTTTCATTATTAACCCCTGAATTTTGTATCTAAAGGAAAAGTAACTTTTATGTTATGCTATGACCATTATGTTAGTCAATTTATAAGCTATGTCAGTTGTGTTCTGCTTTCCAGATTTCACCCAGGCTCAATCTTTCCAGCTCGATCCTTAATGAGGGAAAGACATCCTTCATGTGGCTAGTAGCCCTTACAAAAGGAATTACATGTTTTAAGATAAGTTCTTGGAACTGTCTTTTTTGCTGCCTCTGATTCTGGAAGGGATTATTTTGTGCCTTCTGGTAACTTACTGATCCATGTAAGAGCAACAGTGATCTTTGTCCTTGGTGCATGAATCAGTAACAAACACACTGTTAGTGGTTCATACCTTGTTATGGTTTAGGGGACTTGTAACCTCCCTCAACAAAACTCTTACTTCTGGTAGTATTTGAGATCACAAACCCAAAAGGAAAATGTTTTGGTTAAAGTGGGCTTGCGAGAGGGAAAGATTAAGGACTTGGTCCTCTACTACTATGAGGTGCCAGTCCTAAACCAGAACAGCACGTTCTAGCATGGAAAGCAGAAGTAGAAAGTCAGTGTTGTAACAGGATTGTTTCTCTTTCTGTGTAGCCTAAATAACTTGCTACAGTGGTTTCATGTCACTGCTACATCCTGAGAGATCATCATCCCAGCTGTGCTGATATTAATATCCCGTTTCATGTTCTTTCTTGTGTCATCATTGATATGTGTTCGTATGACTAATATTAACTTGTGAAAAACACTTCAAGATTTTTTGAAATGTCACAATTATCTAAGTGCAGTCATTGCCTTATATGAATGAGCATTAAGATTATTGTTGTGATTTAACCCTGGTGGGCAGCTGAACACCATGCAGTCACTTACTCACCAGCCCCACAGTGGAATGGGGGGAGAGAATTGGAAGAGTAAAAGTGAGAAAATTTGTGGGTTGAGGTAAAGACAGTCTAATAGTTAAAGCAAAAGCTGCGTGTGCAAGCAAAGCGAAGTAAGGATTTCATTCACTGCTTTCTATCATGAGGCAGGTGTTCAGACATCTCCACAAAAGCAGAGCTCCATCACATCTATGGTTACTGGGGAAGACAACTGCCATCACTCTGAACATCTCTGGGCGATGTCAGCCCTAGCCAGACTCCACCCTGCCCATTTAATTGTTGAGCATGGTATAGCCATTCTATACCATATGGTATAGAATAATCCTTTGCTCAGTTGGGGTCAGCTGTCCCAGCTGTGTTCCCTCCCAACAGCTTGGGCACTTCCAGCCTAGTCGTTGACAGGACAGAAGAGGCCTTGACACTCTGTGAGCTCTGCTCTGCAATTTTGTGAAACACCCCTGCGTCATCAATACTGCTTTCATCACAAATCCAAAACCCCACACTAGCTACTATGAAGAAATTTAATTCTCTCATAGCTGGAACCAGTACAAATGTGCAGCATGAGCTAAAAATCCTCTAGATCAGTGTTGTAGATAGCTTAAAAAGAAACCCCAAACAAACAAAAAAAACCCCCAAAATAAGCAAACCCCTACTGAATAGAAAGAGACTTCTTTCTATTCTAAGAATCTCTTCCTACTGAATAGAAAGAGACTAACTTTGCCTGTCCTGTTCAAAATGCTCTAGCTCTATCTGGACTTTAATTTTTGAAGTTACAATATATTCTCTTGCAGCTGCAATAGTTTGATAATCAAATTAGGTCGAAACTTCCATAATTCTAAAATTGTGTTGGAAGTTTTTTGGTTTTTTTAATTCATCCATATAAGGAATTTATGGAATTCACCTCTTCTCCAAGTGCTTTTCTGAATCAAGCCATGCAATATGACTCAACAGAGTTGGCATTTTTGTTTGTTCCATTTTACAGCCAAATGGGATTTGATGGAATAACTTTTTTTGTTCATAGCCTTGCAGATTTGCTGGAGATAGAATTTTAGCTAAGCAGTCTGTGTCCTTCCCTACTCACTTCATATTTATTGTAATCAGCAACTGATGCCAAATATCAGGATGCCAGTAGTTAAAAACGAACCTGTTTTCTGTTCAAAACTCCATTTTACTTGAACTTTCCACTCTGGACTTAGTCTCTTCCTCTTTACCAATGTGGAAGTTAAAATAGCGCCAGTGTCTTGTGCACGTTGCCAAACTACTCACAGGAGATTTTTCATGCATTTGTCCCCAGGCATCTATTTGGTTGAAAAGTTAAATTCTAATTTCTTTTCTAGTACTGGATAGACTCAGTAGTGTCAACTTACCTTCAGATGGTCCCAGATGGAATACAACTGCCACTTACCTAGACTTTAATGAATCTGACTATGACTTGCTTCATTTGTGGTCTTACTTGTAAAGCAAGTAGTTTTTTCCTTTAGATGGCACAAAGTAGGGAAAGTTGTAATGGGCTTTTCAACTCTTGGATAATAAAAATGCATTTCCAGCCATACCAGTTCCGGTTTGTTCTAGTCTTTCAATTGTTTGTATATTTTTTTTGTTATCTATTTTCCTTAACTTAAAGTAGTATCACTTTTTATTATGAAAACTGTTTCTGCCTTTATAAAAAGTCTCTGCAGCTTAGTAAGAGTTACTGTTGATAACTACTTTGTATTTATTATGAATCTGCTTGCAATGACAAAGATGACTTAGGGATTTTATGTCTTTTGTTGCAAAAATAAAAGAAAGTGAAAAAATCCTTATATCATCTGTAATCACTGTTTGCAGATTTTTATTCTTTTAAAATGGCAAAAGGTGTTTGATGCAGGGTTGAATCAGTATTTCTGGAATAAACCCCTGTTGGTTATTGGGATAGAAAATAGGAAGTTGGATTTGCTTTGTTACTGTAGCCAGCAGCTGTTATCCTGATTAATTACAGGTTGTATAATTTGCTGTGTTAGATGGATAGTTAGCATATAAATACAGTCACATACCTTGCTTTTCATCTTCTCTTGTATAACTAAACCATTAATAATTGCACTTTGAATTACTTTGTTTTTCATATCCTTCCCATATGTTGAAGGTTTCATTTGCATAACTTTTCATGTTTTTCTTTTGCAGTTGGGATAATAAGGCAGATAGATGGAAGTTTGCAACAAAATATACTCATCAAAACAAGCATGTCTAAATTTTTACCAAGGTACTGATCTTGCTTAGTACTGAAGAAAGTAGCTGGTATGTCACTAACTTGTTAATTGTGAAGAAAGGGAGTAGATTGCTTGTAGTACCCATAATGTAGACACTGCAATTTAACTGAAACTTTTGAGATTTGTTCAAATCTATCACATGAGCCTCACCTCTATGTTTTTGTACTGTCTGTCGGACTACTTTGTGCATTGCATTTCTAAATACCACTTCTTCACCCAAGTAACATCATTAACTTCATAAGGTATATGTGTTACTATAAATGAGTCTGCAAAACCACTTAGGGTTCTTGTTAACTCTGTATTTTGTATTGGTACCCTTTAAAACTTGGAAATCTTTTATCTTGTATATAGTGGAAGACTTCTTAAAACATTTATAGAATTATTTATGCATGGAATATTTTCGAGAAATCTTGCCTTAAGGCTCTTTGAAGCTGGCTTATAGGATTGGCTTGAAAAGGGCCATAGGAGGCATGGAAGGTCACACAGTCTCCTTGACTGTATTAGATCTGTGCCTTTCTTACACTTGCTTAATAACAAGGCGTATCTGTATTGTGTCAGTGAATTGTAAAACTGAAATCATGAGAATGTTAAAGCAACAGTTTTGGTTATGTAAAATCTTATATATGGGGAAAGAGTCAGCATTCTTTCTGTGTGTATGTCTGTAAACACAGAATTGTTAGAGTAATTAGTCTCGAGTGTCTACTCAATGTTAGTCCAGATGAAATTTTTACAGAAAAGCAAAAAGCACAAGAATGCAGTTAAGAGTTGCACAAACAATTCTTGGTTTCTGGTTTTTCTTAATATTATGCTTATCCTTCCCCTGCTCATCTGGATCCTCTAGTTGATGTTTTCTTCTTCCCCAGTTTTAGGATGCACTTGAGGTTATTCTTGCTTAAAGGGATTTTGTATGTTTTCTCTTTCTTCCATGGTCTGCAGTTCCACATATCATCCATACTTATTTAATACAGTGTCCCATGCATGTTAGCTACTCCTTATTTGGTTTTTTGTTACCCCTAAACCCAGTTTTGTCTGGGTGTGCATTTCTGTAGTTGACTATGGGCAAGTTGTTCGTAAGTGTGGGCTCTCCAGTGCCAAGTCTTTGTCTCATCTCTTACTGCTCCTATACATGTATTTCCCTGGACTGCATTCTTTATCTCTGCTTCTCAAAGACAAAGCAGGCTTGTATTTCTCTGAGCCATGTCATTGTGCCAGTTGCAAAATACTTCGTTCTGCATAGACAATTTGCTACAGCTATTCATTTAAAACTCTGGTTGTACCACCAGAAGAAAAAGGGAGGATAAAAAAAAGAGGAAACCAAATTAGCCTCAGACAGCCAGTCAATTAGAGAAATTGCTATCACAGCTAAATGAAGTAAAGCAAAGCTGCAGGCAAGTTTGAGAATTTCATGCAGGGTGAGCCTGACTGTGGCAAGCATTGGTCCTGAGGCCTTGCAAGCCGTTTACAAATCTTACGGTCTGTTACTGAGGATGGCAGTACCGGAGTACAGGGTTTCACAGTCATAAAACATCGTGTGCATAAAACAGTTACTTTCCTGATACAGCTTTAGTTTTCAAATTTGCCTGTTTTAATTAAAGTTTTCATTAGAACTCTCCAGAGAACTGTTGAGTGTGAAATCCTTGCCTGGTCACTGTACTACCAGGCAGCTAGGGTGACCCTTGCCTTGGTGCCTTGATGGGGCTACCTAAAAACAGAGGCTAGGCATAATTAAGAGAATAAAAGTGGGTATATTTATTGAAGGACCTTCAGGTACACTTCAGGCAGTCAAAGCCCCAAGGGCTACACCCAGAATGGAAGCCCGGGCCACGGGTTTTCACACTTTTATAAGTTTGATCCATTTGCATATTGGGGGTTAATTCTCCAATTACAGCTTCAGGTAATGAAGTTACTAACCCAAATTTGTTCCCCTCCTAACCCACTGTTGTTTACATTTCTCGGGGCCTAAGACAGTAAGTTGTCCTTGAGTTTCAGTCCTGGATAGGATTTGTTTAGTCTGGCAGAATGGGAGAACAGTAGCTAATGGGCTATATGGAGTTTTTAGAATTGTGCACTAAAGAATTACAGGATATGAAAAATATAAAAGCTAAAATCCTAAGGCATCAGCCTGACTAGCTTCCTAAGTCTGTGATAGCTGGATACCAAGGTATTCATAAAAGATTATAATCATTAAATATTTCAAAAGCCAATTAACATTAGTAGCCTATGTTAACATTAGAGAAATAATCTCAGAGCAGAGGTGTCTCTTTGCATTCTTTGACTTTACAATTTGAAGGACTGCCTTAGTTGTCTGTAAGTTGAGTATTTTAATCATAGAACAGTTTGGGTTGGAAGGAACTTTAAAGATCATCTAGTTCCGACCCCCTGCAGTGAGCAGGGACATCTTTTACTAGATCAGGTTGTTCAAAACTCTGTCAAACCTGACCTTGAATACCTCCAATGATGGGACATTCACAACTTCCCTGAGCACCCTGTTCTAGTGTTTCACCATAATCATTGTAAAAAATGTTCTTATATCTAATCTAAATCTACTAAATCCTTTAAAACCCCATCACTCTCCCTAACACTTCAGACCTTGTTAAAGAGTTTCCCTCCATCTTTCTTACAACTTTAGGCATTGAAAGGCCCTAGTGGGATTTCTCTGGAACCTTCTCTATGCTGAACAACTCAAACTCTCTCAGACTTTCTTTATAGGAAAGGTGTTTTGTGGCCTCTCCCTGGACCTGCTCTAAGAGATCTGTGATGTTCTTGTGCTGGGGCCTCCAGACCTGAATGCTGCATTCCAGTTGGGGTCTTACAAGAGCAGGGTAGAGGGGAATAATCCCCTGCCTCACCCTGCTGGTCACACTGCTTTTGATGTAGCTCAGGATGCAATTGGCCTTCTGGCCTGTAAGTGCAGATCGCGTGCTCACATCCAATTTCTTGTTCACCACTATTCTTGGATCCTTCTTCACAGGGCTGTTCTCAATCCATGCATTCCTTAGCACGTGCTGATATCAGTGAGTGCCCTGACGCAGTTGCAGGACTTTTTGCTTGGCCTTGTTGGATTTCAAGAAGTTTCCGTATTTGTCAAGCCTGACAACATCCTTCTAGATGACACCCCTTCTCTCAAGTGTATCAACTGCACCACTCAGCTGCACCACTCAGCTGCACACTTGCTGAGGCTGCACTCAATCACAGTGTGTCCTTAATAAAAGTATTGAGCAATATTGGTCCTGATATAACCTGTGAGGGGCACCTCTTGTGATTCATCTGTATTTGGACATTGAGCTGTCGACCACCACTCTTTGGATGCATCTATCCACCCAGGATCTTCTCCATTGACTAGTTCATCCATCAAACCCACATCTTTCCAATTTAGAAACAAGGAAGTTTGTGGGTACTGTATCAAACGTCTTGCAGAGGTCAAAGTATTGCATTGAGGTTCAGGGACTTGAAAGATGAGGGAAGCACACTTGCCAGTGAAAACAGAGACGAAAAAGTCATCAAGGAGCTCAGCCTCCTCCATGTCATCAGGAGGAATTTTGTCATGGAAGGGCTGATTAAGCACTGGAATGGACTGCCCAGGGAGGTGGTGGAGTCACCCTGAAGGTGTTCAGGAGATGACTGGGTATGGTATTTAGTGTCATGATCTAGCTGAAAACATGTAGAACAATTGAGGGTTGAATTCCGTGATCTTTGAGGTCTTTTCCAACCTAAATAATTTGGTGATTCCGTGCTTTATTGTGGGAGTACAGTTTCTTTCATCTTCCTTTTCAGACTAACATACCTGCAGAAGCTGTTCATATTGTTCACATCCCTTGCCAAATTCAGCTCCAGCTGTACCTTCCTTAGCTTTCTTGATCCCAGGTTGCATGCCTATATTCTTCTTAGGATTTGTGTCTGCTTCTTAATCTAAGACTTAGACCATGTACCCTGCTTTACAGAAAGTCAGCATTTGAACTGAAAGGACCTTTAGTAGAAATGTATGCTTCATCTCAATGGAAATCACTCTTACTTCGAATATAGTTTAAGAATGCTATCTTACTAGATATTTTTTCATTATTCTACATATTTGAGTTCTTTGATTATTTGGAAATCTTTCATTTTGGAGGCTGGAGAGAAGTCATGAAACTTTCTAAAACAAAGTGGGTCAGTCTCCCTCTCCATTTGTGTTTTGAGATGAAAAACTGGTTTTGGAAGCAGAAGCTTTTGAGAAAACTGGTATCTCTGCTGCAAAATGTGGGAAATTTTGCTTACTTCTCAAAAGATGCAGCCAATTTAATGTACAGTTTATATGTAGCTTCCTGGTGGCAGCAGAGGAAAATTTTCACAGTACTCCTCTTTAAATTTCTTGGGTGACTGTGGGTACCCACAGGGAGTCAGTTCCTTTTGGTCCTGTGTTCTTGTAAGTGAAGAAGTTTTCTAAACTAACTGGCAATTAGAAGATTTGTGCCTGCCTGGGTTTTTACATTCCAATACAGTGTGGCTGTAACAAGGAAGCTATGGGGTGTTTTGGGTTTTTTTTTGTTTGTTTGTTTGTTTGTTTTGTTTTGTTTTGTTTTGGTTGGTTTGGTTTGTTTTTTTGAGTAATAGCTTCCTTGGGTTTTATAATCTTATTCTGCATATTTGTATTTAAAAATGTAAATTGTAATAAAGTACTGAGAAGGTGCATTTTGGGGAAAAATGAATTAAGCAGTGGACAGCTGTAGGAAAAATGAATTGGACAGCTGTAGGATGCTGCAGTTCTCTTCAGTGCTGTCAAGTCAGCTCTGCTGTAGAGCAAATGGCAACAGTGATTCACTAAAACGAAATGGAACATATTTCAGTGCTACTCATTTGATCAACCTTCACCTGGACAAAGACAAAGCCTTTCCAGCATTATTTTGTTGCGGTGTGTGTTTTTATTTGGTTGGTTGGTTGTTTTTTTTCCTCTCCCATCAAAACTTTCAGTTGCCCAAATACTACCCGCGTGCCATCCTTTCCTGACTTTAATCATGATGAAATTGCGTGCAAAATAGCTTATTTAGCAAAATAAGCCTTTAAATGAAAGAAGAACCTCTCCCCCCCGCCACCCCCTGCCACCCCTGAATGTGAGAAGTCAAGTATGAGTGGAGTTCAGCCTGTTTGCAGATAATTATTTTCCTGGGAGCGTCTACCAGAATTCTATAACAACTGCAAATTCTAAAGATTACTTCACTTTGCTCATTGCATGCTTGTCAGTAGTGGGTTTTCTTCATGTTTAAAATATAGCTTTTAAAAGAAAATTGAGAATAAAACAAAAGTTAAAATATAATTCTCTGTTACATGATTTGCAAAATTAAATGTCATAATCACCTTTTAAAGGATAAAGCAGAGATGCTTTTTGCAGTGCTTAGATCATACTCAGCACTTCAAAGCCATTTTATGGATTTAGCTGCCCCTCATATCTTCTTTTAGTTATTTTTTAGACTTAGATAATAACCAAGAAAAAGCCTAAATCTTTTCCTTTAAAGATAAGCTCTACATTATAGGCAATTTGACTTTCTGTTCGGATCATGTGTGCTATGGTCTGTGTGAGAGATAAGGGAATTTAAGAGGGAAGAAAAGAGAAAATATACTCCTTGTAGGCTTAGTGATTTCAAGCTGTTGTTCATGGAACTCATGATCAATTCAAAAATTAGTTATATATACCCAGGTTTTTGAGGTTTTTTAGGTTTTTTTTCCTGAAATACTGTGTGAACTACAAATACAAAAAAAAATTATTGGTTGAGGGTTTTTGTCTGTTTGTTTGGGGTTTTGTTTGCTTTTTAAATTCTATTTATTTCTGTTTTCTAATAATTAGTTTGGTTTGGGTTTTTTTTGGTAGCAGTAGAACTGACTCTGCTAACACACTGAGGAACATCTGAAGCTCTAAATCCTGGTTGTTGCAAACTGTTCACTGAAAAAAACAAGAGTGGTGGTGGCATTTAAAAAAATCCAGATCAAACAGAAACCAAAACAAGCACAAACCAAACTCACAAAACAAACAATAAAACCTACACAGTAGTTTACTAAACTCCAGGGAGTAAATATAGGATACAACCTGAATACAGCTTTTGCTAAAAACTAGTAAAATGTGAGAGGAGATATTGGTAGAAGTATTGTTGTAAAGTTTGCATGTTTATTGATTTATTGATTTATTTATTTATTGTTTATTTTTTTCTGCTACCCATTTGCTACTGGACACAGGCAGAAACAAGGCACATATGTGTTTGTTTGTTTGGTTTTTTCCTTCCACTCCTACCATTATCACTTGCAGATCCATTAGAGTTTTCACTTAATAAAATTGTCGTATCTACAGACCCGTGTCAAAAATAATACTAAATTAACAGATGTAGGAAGTCACTAGTTGTTTTGTGGGCATTTTTTAAGGACGTTTACTATTACAGTCTTGTTGAAATAATTAATGATCATAACTTCTATGTATCAGATGTCACAGAGAATTCAAGATCTCACAATCATTAGTGGTAAGGTGTTTTCTAAGACTAAGGCAGTCCATTGGTATAACTGGTGTGATTGTGCTCAGTGAGTTTAAAGTGTTCTCAGTTGTTTTGTGGAACTCCCCATTCCTACAGTTTAATATGGTGCAGATCACAAGTTGTGAAATTAGTGGAGTTACATCATGGAAAAAAATTGAGTTCAGAGAGATCTCATATTACTGTCATTTTCAAAATAGAGGTTTTTTTAAAGTATGTTTTAAGCTACGGGCCTCTCTTACATCACAAATGACTGTTCTCAGACACTGCTTCTGTCAGTAACTTGTCTACTTTTCTAAGTGGTTTTTTTGAGATCAAAGTTGACATTATGTGAATATTCAAGAAGAGAAGTAGTAACTTCTTTCAGTCATTGGACTTCTGAAAGCAGTGAACCAGCCTGTATTGGTACAAAGGATAGAACACATTCTTTATTTGTAAATCCGTGTGGTGTACTCCAAAGGTAGCCACGAGAATGATGGCCCAAAATTAGTGTCGTATTTTGTGTTTTGGTGCTTTTGTATTTTTGTGCCATGATAGGGTAAATTTGAGATCAATGGAAGTACAATGCCAAGAATGTAGACTTAAAAAAAAGGTAAAATTGATGTCCCAAAGAAGTTAATTAATCTGTGTATTATTGTGTTTTTAAGTGTCAAGGCTCAACAAAACTGGTAACAAGGTTAAATTGCTTGTGATACAAAATTGAAAGCAAGGTATAGAAAGTGCGTTGATGAGACTGTAGGTGGCACTAAGATGGCATTACTCCTGTGAGGTCCAGGTGTTTGAGTTGAGATCATAGGAATGAATGGTCTTGGGCCTGAACCTGTGATCACTAAGACGAAAGTGTTAAAATTAGTGGGTCTGCCTGTGCAAGCTAAAATAAGGCCAGTATTAAGTTTACATGATGTGTACTTATGTGAAGCATTTTGCATGAATATTTATAGTATTTTTAGAAGACCTCAGGGATTTTAAAATATATTACAAATAGTAAGAAAACCCAATGACATTAACAGAACAAGTAGTAAAGGCAAAACTATTAAACCACCTTTGATACTGTGTGAAGTGACAAAAGATGGGCTAAAAAAGCTATGGTACCCTAAATTGCAGCTCATTAATAACAAATTAATCACTTTCTGATGAACTGATAGAACTGACGAATTTTGTAAGGGAAGAGAAGAAAAAAAGAATATAATAAATGTGAAATCTTAATTTAGATTTTTTTCTCGTTTGGCTTATGTTGGAATATAGTTTTATTTGAAATTCTAACTGGTTTAGGGACATATATTGGAGGCATGAAATTAGAAATATTTAAAGCTAATTAAACATTGCAAGAGCAATTTTCTTTATATAAACTTAGGGAACTTCTTAAAGTCTGGACAATTTCTAGGAGACTGTTTAACTGAGATTTACTCTTACATTACAGTGACACACATGGTAATGGGAATCTCTGTGGGCCTGTCGGGATGGGTGTGTTGCATAAAAAACAAGGTTGGAGCCCATTCCCCATTAACTTTTGACTGATGTTGTGGATATTCAGTTTTTTGTGACAGAGAAGCAGCTCTAATACTCAAGTCCTCATCCCTCTGATATCACAGCTATACCCAAACTAAGCATAATTGACTTCAATTTTCATATGACAAATGCCATGAGGCACTAGTTTCAATGAAGTCTTAGGTGCTTATGCTACAGAACTTTAGGTTAAAGAGGGAAAAAATGTCTGCAGCAGGTCTCCCAGTCCACAGATGCACTGAAAAGACAAAATGGCTGTCAGCAAAAAATACAAATAATTGGAGAGAATAAGATCTCCCCTTGTGATAGCAGGGTATGTATCAGCTCTGTGGCTGAGCTCAGGTTCTTCATGTGCAGCCTTTCCCCTCTGGTGAACACGAAGGGGGCAGTGTGCACACGGACACATCACAGCTTCCCTTGTGCTGACGTTTCCCAGTATGCTTTTCCCAACTCACACTGCGTGTTGCCAAAAGTACTTATGTGGCTATAGAAGCAAAAATTCTGTATTCTAGTAAGTTAGTGAAACAGGAAGGTTCCCTCACAGATTAATTCAAAACAAGTCTGTCTTGTACTGGACAAGAGGCAAGGTGAGGACAACTTTTATTGTCAGAACTTTTGATTGCATAGATCAAATGCTGTTTTATGTGGTGTTTTTTTTGTTTGTGTTTTTTTTTTTTTTCTCTGAAAAGTCAAGCAGGT
>VZRS01002194.1:380587-622372 GCA_013398055.1 Ifrita kowaldi | reverse complement strand
TTTTTTTTTTTTTTTTTCAACCAAATTCTAAATGGCACACCTAAGCCTTCTGAATATTGGCTGGAAAAATCCAATGGAAATTGCTCCTAAATGGTTACAGGCTTCTCTGTAACCCACACAGTCTCTTCCTTCAGCCCTTCTGTTTTGTTTTTGCTAATGGTCATATGTAAAACCTCCATTTTCTAGACCATTTTTTATTTTTGACTTTTTTGTCCCTGATAACCTCAATTGACTTCATCTTGAATATCCAAAAAAAATATCCAAGAAAAAATTAGTGTTTGTGATCAGAGCCCATTTGAACATTTTCCTTTCAAGGGGCCTAATAAATAATAGTTACCTGTAAGGACACATTTCTTCATACCTAGAGATCTTACATAAACTGAATTAAAATGAATTTTTTTTTCAATTCTGTACAGAATTCTATAAAGCTTTACTGTTTTCATAAGCCTGCCATAGTTATTTTTTGATATCTTTAGGGTTGAACCACATCTAGTATGTAGTGTCTAACTATAGTGAAGAAATTACTTTAATCTTAACATTCATATTCCTTCTCCTGGTTAGTTCTGTTGTCAGAGATATTGAAAAGACAAACAGGGAGGTAGAGATGTTTGCTGTAAGCAATTGCATGGGTCATTAGTTAAAATGAGTGTTTAAATGGATAAATGATGCCCCTTGAGATTATAAACACAGAATTAAATTAGTAAAATGTATAACTCAGCAAGTTGTTTTATGATCACTAGTTGGGTGTTCAATCCCTAGCTGAAATGTAAAACTGAAAATCTTTTAAAGTACTGTATCATATAATTAAATTTGGTTGTTATAACATCTGATACATTATACTATGATACCTGTCTGATACTTGTATTTATACTGAAACACATTAGAATGAATAGTATATTACTCCTTATATTTACGGAACTTAGGAAATAACACCAAAATAGATGGAAATTTATGCCTGCCTTCTGTTGCTTCTCTTGCACCCAAAAAGTAGAAAGCCAGCAGTTATAAAAACACACAAGCATTGTGTCATTAATAAAGAAATGAATTCAGCTATTTTGAGCTATGTTCTTGATGCAAAAGAACTTTGAGTTTTGATCAAACTCCCTGTGTCTTCACTTACTGTTCTTCAGATCTTCATGTATATTCATATAATCATAAATCAAAGTGTGCCTGTAAATTACTTAACTACTTGTCCAAGCCTTTTCTGCTTTTTTTTTGGAAAGTATATTTTGAATGACAGGAGGTTAAAAATTTTAACTTGTAATTAGGTAGGTTTGTTGCTATACCTCTTTCTGAATGTTAAACTTGATACAGCATTGATGGCAACTCTACTTTTACTGAGAGGCTGTACAGATAGAAGTTGGAGTAATCTAATCTGTTGTGAAGACCCAATCAAAATATTTCACATAGTGGTACAATTTCTTTTCCTGAAGTTAGAAATTGAGAACTATGGACAGCCTTAGAGGCCTTTATGGTTTCAATGATACAAAGAGGCCCCTGTGAAACTGTTGATGTGCAGTTTGCATTTTGACATGTGAGCGGACTTCTCCTTGGTTCCCTCTTACAAGTGAACAGGCCAGAAACCAATGAAGCAGATGGTGATCCTCCCTTCTTTCTGCAGGAGCTTGCACAGCAGCTTCAAACCACTGGGAACACTTCTTCCAGTGGAATACTGCCCTTGAAATAACACACAGATCATGCCTGATTTTCAGGCAGTGTTGCATTTTGAGAGGTGTCGTATCTCTGTTCTGCTTTTTCAGAACAAGTAGATTGCAGTCTGCTGAATGAGTTGTTGCAGACACTGAGCACCAGCAGCTATACAGAAATACTGTTAGGTGAGTGGTAGACAGACTACAGTTTTCAAATCAGTGAAGTGATTTGCCATGAAATGAAGTGATGAGATGAGTGATAGCCAAAAGTATCTCTGCTCTGGACTGAGCACTATTCAACACTTTTGGAAGCAGCCTGAGAAAGGAACAGGCACCATTTCATTGCAAGTTGCGTTAAAGTAGCTGTAAGACCAGGATATAAAGGTATAAGCATAAACAAGGGAAATGATCTGAAGGAAAATAAATGCTCCAAATAAATACGATGGCAGTCAGAAAAGCAGTGACAAACTTTTTTACTTTCATACAAATTGTAATCTTTGCAATTGTACTACACATTTCAGGAGAGACTAGCTAGAAAGCATTACCCTAGGAAACAGTGTAAAAGCTTTTAATGGATCATGAGTGAACATCGTTCTACTGGGGGAAAAATCAGGGCTACAGTTAGAGATTCTAAGAGGCAGAATAAGTTAAAGAATTCTGAAATATTCTTCTGTATCTTCCTGCTAGGGGCTTGTATCTCACTCCAGGCAACACAGTTCCAGAAACATGTAGACAAAGAATTTCCACAGAACATCAACAGAAACAATGAGAGAGCCAAATGACTTAAATAAAACTTTGAAAGGAAATAATTCTCAAATCTCAACAAGAGTTAAGAGTTGATAGTCTTTATGTATGTACAAAAAAAAAAGTGGCTGAAAGGGAATTCAAATTAACTTTCACAAATCTGCTGCAGGCAGAAAGAATAAGCATAATTCAGTTTTATCATAAGTATAGTTATGAAGTTCATTTTTAACTTGTGTGACAGTTAAAATTGTTTTACCTTCATTTTGAACTGTTGTTAAAGAGCTGCTGTTGATCTAAAAGCAGTATGTGTATGGAGCTGCACTGGGAAACACAAGCTGAAATAGACTATTTTAAACTGATGAGTTGTGTGTAATTAGATACCAGAATTTTCTTACATAATTAATTGTTTAATTTGTGCCATTATGCTGAACTCTAATTACTGTAGTGATTTATAATTTCATGAAACTTCATGTTCAAAAAAGAACAGAAGTAGCAAAAGTCTTCAAATTACCTTGTTTCTGTCACAGTCCAAATATCCTATTCAGTTTCTTGTGAAATGGAACCTGTTTTCTATAGCTTCAAGTTCCTGATAATACGTTGTTCACTTTGACAGTGCCTGATGAAAGCCATTCTTTTTTTTTTTTTGCAGTTTATTTGTATTGGGTTTGCGTGGCCAGGTTTTAGGGGGCAGGTCCAGCCAGGGTCAATGCGCCACATTATCTTTCTTATTCAGGGCTTTAATTATCACACAACTATCCTATTTTAGCAGTATTACATTTGTCGTACATGTATGCTAAACCTGAGAAGCCAGTTGTGTATTCTGTGACAAAGATAATGGCTAGATATTTACACAATTGGATATGAAATTCATGCCTAAAGATTTTCATTGTTTAAAATATGTAAGTTACTTTTGAGAACTATTATAAACATGTCCATAATAACATATAAAGTGTAGCGTGACATGGGGTAAAAGTGTCACTAAGGACTTCCTGCAGTTACATGAAGTTAGGATATGAGAAAAAAAATAATCTGATGTTCCAAACACCTTTTTGGTAACTAAATTATTAATTATTTTAAAAATTAATTATTTTTTAAACTCTTCCAATTTATTAGAATAATGTAGAGAGTTTCTGCTTGTTTCCTTTCTGGAGGATTTGGAAAGTGAGAATAAAATCTGGTGATTTGTATTTTAGTTGGTCCAAAAAAACCCTGTATTACTCTAGCCATGCATGTTGCAATAAAATGGTTAGTTTATATAATGCCATATAGGTGACACTTAACTGCAATATAATTTTGTATGATAAATATAACTAATAAAATTTTCAATTCTGAATGTTTATGCCTAATAATGGGATGATTTGTACCTTACTTTAAACTTCAGACAGGTTTTTCTCAAGAACTTAGTGCTTCATCAAATTCTGTCAAAAGCTAGGCACAGCTATGCCACAGTTCTGTAGCTGACCTCACACGGTATCTTGGAGTACTGTTGTGGAAGTAATATGCTTTTTTCTTCCCTGTACCACAAATAGTTTCTGGAACGTGTAGGGGTTGAGAGAGAAGAACAGCTTTTCTGGGAGAAACTCTGGGCAAATAGGTAACTTGAAGTCCTTTTGCTTCAGTTGTTCAGACAGAACATGAAATCAAAATTTGCAAACCCACATAAACATGACTTCAAGTAAAAAGGTGAACTTTTGTCATCAGTTCCTCTCCATGGGGGATGGGCAGACAATGGGAAGGTGAAAAGTGACAAAACTTATTGGTTGAGATAGAGTTCATTTTCTTCATAGTATCTGGTACCTATTAAACTATCTCAGCCAAAACCAGCACAACCTTTTTCTGAGTCATTAATCTTGCTTTATTTATTATACTTCAATGTAGCAACAACTTTAGACACATTGCATTGTTTCTAAGTTGATCAATTAAGTATGAAGTTTTCAAAACCAGTATTAGCTAAATCTTAACACCCACTGATGCTAGTAGAAGTTCTCCTGGGGAATAATGGTTAGTACTGTATTGAGCTTTTTTGAAATTTACACCTTAATTGGCAATTTTTTTTTCTTAAGGAGTTATTCATGTGGATACATTTAAGTATATGTAGGTTGTGTGGGAGGAAATTGTGCCTGCTAATGCAAAATCTTTTTTCTCCTTAGGGTTGTAACTTTTTCACTCCTGTCTGGCTTATCCTCATATTTGAAATACCACACAAAGTATATTGTTAATTGCAGCACAAAGGGAGATAGTATATCAAAAATGCTTCCCCAGCTGTCCAAGAAAATGAAAGAATCAAAACAAAAAAAAACCTTCTTCAATTTCATACTTTTTTTTTGGTTCTGAAGACGATGTCTGTGTATTAGTTTTTACATGTCTTATGAACATACTTTGGATGAATGCACTGTAGATTTTATTTGGTAATTTCTATGAGTTGATGTTAGAAGACTTGTGTAGATTTTCTTTTTTCTCACAAGGATTTAAAAGTTAACACATATTAGTTATGTTGTTGTAGGAATGCCTCTACAGTATTTGCTGTGGTTGCTTGTGCGATGCTAATAAATGAGAAGATTAACATCAAAATGTAGGTTTCAATGATTTAGTAGATGTGATTTCTGTAGTCTTACTCTGCTATTGCTTTCATGTGATTCTTTAATTAAACAACTCAAATCATCTGGTTGAAATCCATAAACATTTCTATCATTTGGAGAATATGTGCCACAACAGGATGCTTCTCCTTGTGTAAACTGGTATGGAATTTTACATTAAATAACACAGATAGAATCAATTAAGTTGGAAAAGACCTCTGAGATAATAGAGTCCAATCTTTGACTGAACACCACCTTGTCAACTAGATCATGGCACTAAGTGCCACATCAGCTCTTTCCTTAAACACTTTCAGGGGCGGTGATTCCATCACCTCCCTCAGTGCCTGTTCCAGTGTCTGATCAGCCTTTCTGTGAAGAAATTCTTTCTAGTGTCCAACCTCAATCTCCCCTGGTGCAGCTTAAGACTATGTCCTCTTGCTCTGTCACCAGTTCCCTGGGAGAAGAGACTGACCCACCCACCTGGCCACAACCTTCTTTCAAATAGTTGGAGAGAGCAATAAGGTCACCTGAGCTTTCTCTTCACCAGGCTAAACAACGCCAGCTCCCTCAGCTGCTCCTCACAGGACTTGTGCTCCAGACACTTCACCAACTCCATTGCCCTTCTCTGGGGTCACTCCAGCAGCTCAATGTCCTTCTTGAAGTGAGGGGCCCAGAAGTGGACACAGCATTCGATGTGTAGCCTTACCAGTGCTAACTACAGGGGAGAACCACTCCCCTGGTCCTGCCAGCTGACTATTCCTGATACAGGAGAAAATACAATTGGCCTGCTTGGTTACCTGGGCACACCGCTGGCTCATGTTCAGGAGCCAGCAGTTTCACCATTTCACCATTCTGTTTTAAATGCAAAAAATTACAATGCCAGTTTGTGTTAGAATATTGTATATAAGTATTTTAATTCTACAGGAATTTTCCACAAGAAGTAAAAAAAGTTGGATATGGTTATTCCAGCAGTGAATGTGATGCTCCCAGCTGGGAAAGGTGATACAGCAATGTGGCCATGAACTCATCACCAGATGGGGGCATGGGGCTTCAGGGACTTCAGCCAGTATTTCACCACTCTTGTATTAACATATACAAGAGGAGTAACAACACCAAATTGGGGGGCATTCAATTTGCTGAAGTTGCTATTTAGGTGGCTTTGATACTGGACAAATAGCCAAAAAAGTCAACAAGGGCAAATACTAAGTTTCTCACCTGTGATAAACTAAATCTCTTTCCCAGTTTAGTGTGGAGAGTGAATGGTCAGGTTGCAGCTTTGCTGAAAGAGACCTGGTGTCCTGGCAGACAGTTGGCAGAAGATGAGCCAGCAGTGTGCACAGTGATAATGAAGGCTAATGGCCTAGTGGGCCTATCAAAAGGAGCATAGTCAGTAGGTTAAGGAAGTTATTTTCTACTCCTCCTCCCTTTACTTGGTGTTTATTCACCGCTATAGGAATACTGCATCCAGTTTTTGCTCCCTTAATGTGAGAAGACATTGACAGACTGGAATGAGTTTGGTGTAGAGCTACCGATCTGCTCCACTGGGCTTCCTCAGCCTTTCGGAAGAGATGGCTTCAAGGGGACCTGCCAGCAGCCCCTTAATCCCATACAGGGATGTTTCCAGTAAGACAGAGCAGGGATCTTTATTGAGGGAAACAATGGGAGGGAAAGCAAATGGTCATAATGGGAAACGAAGGAAGTTCCAGATGAATAAAATAAGAGTTATGATGAAAATAGTCAAGCCCTGAAACAGTGAGTTTTAGAATCTTTGTCTTTGGGAGTTTTCAAGACCTGAGGAGAAAATGACCTCAGCAACTGGGACTGAACTCTTTGACTCTGATTTTTATGAAAGTAATTGCTTGCCTTTATGTAACTTGAAGTGTATCCTAGGTGTTAATTTTATGGTAAGCTGATTCATTCTTCTTACAATGGATTAGATCTCTGTTGACTATAAAGAACGTTTAGACAGTCTGTGTATCTGCAGGTGTCTTCATCTAAGTTTCTTAATCTTATACTGAGTCTTATCTCTAAAAGTAATACAAATCTAATCTGGGGAATTTGGTCCCTCTTTTAAAGGGAAGAAGCAGGCACCTCTGAAGAACTTTCATCTCAGTTTTCTTTGCAAACTATTTTAGAAGGAGGTGAATCATTTCTTATGACATTTCTTTTCCATCCCAAAAGCCTATATATCAAAAAAGAAAATCACTTTGAGATTTCAGCTTTTCACTTATCAACATGAAGATCTCCAAACCTGATTTTCAAAAATCCTAAGAATTGCACAATTGCTTAAAAATATTTATATTTAAAAACCATGTCCTCGTGTTCAATTGAAATTTGTACTTACTTATTTTGGAAAATTAGTGATAGAGTCTGAACTCTTCCTACACTGTTTAGTGTCTGAGTGGAAAGACTGTGCATTGATTAACTTTCAAATGCTCACTCAGGTTGGCCCCTTTTGGAATAAAGTGTTCTGCTCCAAAGATATAACCTCGGTACTTATAAACAATTTCATGTTTCAAAAGTTTTGTAAAGAAAATAAGTGATTCTGGATAATATGGAGACATAAAATAATTTGTCATTTTCCTGTTTCATGTAGGAGAGGAAGACTTGGGTTGAGTCACTTATTGAGAGTGAAAAAAAAAGATTTAGCACAGTAGTTTGTGACACTTAATTATTTGCTTCACTAGGCTACTTTGATTTGCTGAGCAATTATCTCAATTAGGGGCAGCTGCAGTTAGGGCTGAGTACTAAGTTGTGCTGGTGCTTGCATCAGATAGCATGCTATAAAATAAAGGTGTTCTGGTAATTCCTAATTGCTTTGTTGTAGAAGACGAGGTATTTAGCAGTAGTAATTGTCCCCATTAACTGATGGAGGACGGGTTTGTGATGGCAAGTAAAATAGCGGGCCTGGTGTTGTGTCTTGAAATCCTGTCAAACTCTACCACTTACAGTACACAGTAATGTCATCTGCGAGTTGGTCTGTGAGACCCCACATCCTGTGTAATTTGGGAGTTGCTCTTCCAAGTCAGTAAGTGCCCACAATATCGGATGGCTTCACCAGAAGATAATTTTCTTCGAAACAGATAACATTAAGATTGTGTCCTCTTTGAACTTCAGCACTTATTATATGCGGGATAAAAATGAAAATTCAACAGCAAAATTTGTTACTACTTCTTAACATACTGAAAAACTTTGCTACGATATATATGTTCAAGGTATGTATTTTTAGTATATTATAGTTGTGTTTGGATTCTACTCAGTGGTTAATAGAAAGTAGCCTTGGAACTATTCTGTTAACTGTGAAAAGATTTAGATAGTACTTTATGGAAAATAATTAAATGAATTTTTGTTCATCCTGAACATAAATATCGATTTTTCTTATTTGTATTAGTTGGCTATTCAGAAGTAGTGCTGTATTTCTTGATAAATCTGAAGTATTATTTAAGAGATCCTTATTGTTTATTATGTAGAAGTTACATGGACTTCATTTGCTATTACATAAAACTTTGCACTTGTACATTGCATCACTTCTACAGCAACATAAAATCTTGTTTAAAAGTGTTTTTTTTAACAGTAAACATTTGTGGCATGAGCCAGCTTGTATTGAAAAGAATTTCAGTGCTCTTGGTACCTAATGTTATTTTGTCTTGCTTTCTTTAATAAATTATCAATTATTTGATCAGAATTAACAAATCTTTTTGATAATATACATTAAAACTGTTTTGAGTACTAGATTTTCATGTATCAAATGCCTGTTTTTGTAGGTTGTTGTGAGAAAATAATTGTGGGTGCTGAGAACCTGCTTTTAATTCACAGGCATTTTTTTTATCAGCTGGATGGGTTATTTGGGAAGTTGTTTGCATTGATTCAGATTCTTGAGAGAATTAGTTTCTGTTGCTCACTGAATTTTCTTTGTGTATTGTTTTCCAGTTTACCTCCCTGAAGTAATTTTTTTAAAAAGTCAATCTTCAAGCCCATTTGTATTATGTAAAAACAAGAAACCCCTCAAAAATAATGTTCTCCCCCTTCAGTTCCCTACTAATGGAAGGGATTCAGTCTGAGAGGCAGCAGACAGCTGCTCCATGAGATGTTGTTCTGACTGGACTGCTGACAAACCCTTATTCCCCAGCCAGGCTCAGCAAATGTTTCCCGCTTTTCTGATGTGTAGACAAACAGCTGGGAAGCACAGCAGCCAGTGCTACTGGAGGAGAAAGTGGCCAAGGACTATCAGAAGGAACTTGGCAGTACTTTTGGCAGGGGCGAGAGCAAATGAGGTGGTAGAATACTAAAGTACACTTAACCAAATACTTTAGGAAACCAAATTTTTTTCAAACCCTTTGTTTCTCAGTACTCTGGCAAAATGGTCGTCTAGACTAACCTTTGTTCTATGATTTTTTTTTTTTAAAGGCAAGACATTCCAAACTTTCTTTGCTATATAATTTTATGCTGAATATATGGGAATGCAAAATTTCACATAAAATAGATAGTAAAGTGAATTTAGAATTATAAAATATTATATTTATAGCTGAAAATGTATAGCTACATTAATTCTGCAACCTGCTACAATGTTTTTCTTTATTCATGTGATCCTCCCCCTGTACAGTGCTGTGAGACCATTAAGGCTACCTCTTAACTAATACATAGACCACGCCAGGAACAATTTTCTGTCTCAGAGCTTGGCTGTTGTTGTGCAGCTTGACTTTCATGCTGGTGACTAAATTCTTCCTCAAGCAGTTATTTCCGTAACAGCTGCTATAAATACTGCCCAACATATGCCAAAGTTGTTTTAGGAATCAGGTCTCAATTTAATGGTATTGATAATATACCAAAGCTGATGTTTAGCTTTGCCTAGCCTTGTTTAGTTTACTAGGATATATGTAGCACAAAGGTCTGAGTGTAAGAACTGGTGTAGTTACGAGAAGCTAATATTACCTCTTTATATTCAGTCTATTGTTAATTCTATAAATTTCCAATTCTGCTTCTTCCATTCTAAAAATGAGCATCCTAACAGAAATTTCCTATCCAGTGCTGGTAAAATTTTTGATGTACTAAATCAGTGGGGAGGTAAGGATGTCGTCTGTGTAGCACCTCTCCCATTGCCTGTAAATAAGAGTATGGGCCAAATTTCACAACAGGATTGAAACATGCTAGAGAAAATGGAACAAGTCTGAGTTTCTTCTAAAGCTTCCAAACTTTTTAGCTGTAAGAGGGCACTATATCCTAAAGCTTTACTGTGCTTGTGACTTTGTCACCTGTATAAACAGGAGTGGCAGTAAGTATGTAGCTCAGAGAGAGGAAATATCGTGGCAGAACTCTGGTTTATTACACAAAATGGCCAGCTTCTAGCCTTTCTTGGACATTGAGTGACTATATGTTTTGTCAGTAAGTTGCATGCAGATATCACATATTACCAGTCTCCTCTAAGTTCCAGAAACACCTCAAGACATCCTAAATGTGTGGGTCTGGTCTCTCCAGCTCATAAACTACTGTGTTTTTATTGATACTAAATTTTTACAGGAGGCTTTGCAATTCATCTAAAATAATCCTATAGTATTAAATAACCAGTTTTGAACAAAAAGTGCTGTTCACATACGTTTTTGGCAAAATGGTAAAGAAAATATATCAGTCCAAAAAAAAAGAACTCAACATCCCCCCAGCAGATCCAGATCTGTCTGTTTCTTCTGTATCTATATTAACCTGCATTTTATTATCATGAGGCACAGGTTGAGTATAATAGCAGTAGATAAGTTTCTCAAGAGTCTGTAGTTCACACCTTTCACATTCCATGTAAATTCAGCACTGTGACATAAGCCTAATGTTGTCTATAATACTGTAAAATCTGGATCAACAAACTTTGAAGGGGATGAGGAATGCCAGGAAAGTTCAGAAGGAGCAGAGGAAGAGACATGAAAATTCTGTCAGGTAAGACCCACTGTGGGGTGGCACACCTACAGTGACTGACAGAGCAAATGAAACTACTAACCAATGCCTAACAAAAATAGTTCTGCAGGAAGGTCATTAACATCACAAAATATCTGCAATATAATTAATTTTAATGAAGGTGTATCTGGATGCATATACAGTGACTGACTAAATAAATCTCTGAAACTTTATCTTGGCTGTTCCACAAGCAGTGGTGGTATGTACACATCAGTGTCATGACAATTCACCTGCAGTGTGTGTGAGGAAGTTTCAGGCTGGGAAAGCCATCATCCATTAACATAGGGAATATTTTGCCACTGGTGGGGAGCAGTTTTGATTGTTGGTGCATCCAGAAAGCAAGATAGCAAAGTATCTTTGCTGTGTGTCAGTAACCGGGAGATTCAAGCTGTTTCAGAGGTGGGACAGAACTGGAACATATGGAACGTCCTTTCTATATGTTAAAGGGGCTGAGAGATTACTTCGGAAGTTTTGCAGTCTAGTCTTATGAGGTGAATGCAGTATGAATGCATATTTTTTATGGAGGATAAGAGCTTATAATGGCACTGTTATGGATTGCTAGTCTGTCTGTGCTGAAACCATCTGAGAATCTGAGCTCTTCCTGCTCACAAGGTGCTCTGTAAATTATTATGCACCAGCTGGCCATGTGCCACATCCTAACAGGATGTGGATCAGCAAAAGGCTATTTCTAGAGTTTTATTCTGGGAACTGCTTCATCACTCAGAGTAGTGCAAGGATGCTCCTTCTTATAAGTAATAATATGCAATCTCTTCTATATTATTTTATACTGCCTATGTTGCTCCCAGTTAACATTGTTAGGTGATTTTTGGATCTCTCACTTCATAGACAATAAGAATCCTACTCCCAGAGACTTTTCATATGGAAAGTACTGTTAATACAAGAGAAAGGATTACCACTTCAATAAAGGGCTGACCATGGAGTCCCATGCCTTCTAACCATGCTACAGGGAATGTAACAGTAACAGCATGTAACTTTGCTTTTTGTTGCTGGGGAATTGTTGAACAGAATTTGATGGGCACATTCCCAACAAAATATAACAAAATAGTCTGTGGGAAAGGAACTCTGCAATTCATGAGAGAGAAAATTTTATACAAACGTCTCATCACTCGCTTGCACTTCATATTTTGTTTAAAGTGTGATATTGCTAACAAAACTAACTCAGAAATTAATGTCAAGAGATCTATTTTCTCACTATGTATTCATTGCTACCTTATTTCAGTATCAAACCCACTTTTTATTGCATTTTAGTTAAGAGAGTAGGATAAATAGTACTTAGGGAGCTCAGCTCTGTTTCTTTATGTGCAGTGTCAGCAGAATGTTAACAGTTTCAGATTGTAGCTCCAGCCAGCAAATATACTGAAGGTTGATTGTATTCTGTACAGGCTCAGAAGGGATAGTTTCTTTCATGGAAATTCATTGCTGATGTGAAATAGGACCCAGATTATTTTAGAAATCACAAGCAGAGATGTGAGACAACCAGGTTTTCATTGTAATGTGTAACCTGACTTTCCCCTCTGCCTGTCTCACATGCAGCGTGATTTGAAATTAGTACAAACTGGAGTGTAGAAATGGTGAGCCCCTCCTAAGACTGAAAAATATGAAGGGGGGAGGAGGGGAAAGCAAGTATAAGGGAGAAATGAGCAAAACTCCCTTAGTCAAAAATAAATACTTCAAAATGCTCAGGTATGTAACGTTTTATATACCAATTTGCTGCTAAACTAGGTTCAGCGCTGTCTTGTTAAATTCTTTGCTACCATATGATGTAACATTTTAAAAAGACTGGCAAATTTGCAGTTTCTCTTTTTTTAGTTACATGGTTATTCTGCACCTCCTACACTGGGCTGGCATTGTCCTGAAGCATTTTCTCTTCCTGAGCTTCACTTATTTTCACATTGTGTTTGAGAGTGACAGTAAGTGGTAGCCCTATTATGGGGGAGGGAAGAAGGAGGGAAAAGTGGTTTTTCCAAGAGTATTTGTTCAGGTACTTCATATTTAAAACTTCACATGCAATTAGGAAACGAATATTTATTAGCGACTGCATAAACATGGAACAAACTCTTGATGAAATTCTGAACAATATAGGTGGTACTTAACCAGGTAGCTTAATGATTTATGTTGACCTTCTGTTACTGCCATTTCTCACTTTTAATGCTTTATTTCTGTGTTAGATACATTATCTAGAAGAACAGAGTGACTTACAAGCAGCACTGTAGATGTAGAAAACATCATAAGACAAGATGAAAGATTAGTCTTAACTGAAAAAGTAGAAACTGAAGATGAAGATTAAATGGTAACTGGATGTTGATCTCACTACAGTAATGACTTTGCTGAAGCCACCTTACTTTCTGCAGTCTCATTTTTCTATATGTGATATGAGGTAATGGCTTGTATCTTCTGCATAGTATGGTGGTAAATTGAAAATACAAACAAAGCTATAGATATACTGGAGTAGATATTTTAGAGTAAAACTCTAGGGATACAGATAAAAATAGTTTCTAAAAATTGACTTGATTTTCATCAGTAAGTTTTTTTGTGTTTGAATTGAAAAGAAAAAAAATTTGTAGGTAGCATTTTCCTAAGAAATATGCTTGTGACTTTGTCACCTGTATAAACAGGAGTGGCAGTAAGTATGTAGCTCAGAGAGAGGAAATATCGTGGCAGAACTCTGGTTTATTACACAAAATGGCCAGCTTCTAGCCTTTCTTGGACATTGAGTGACTATATGTTTTGTCAGTAAGTTGCATGCAGATATCACATATTACCAGATAGCCTTTACTGCTAAAAAAGCCAGGAAGGCTGGCTGGAGTATTTCTAGATGTACTTTCCCAACCAAATGTCTACAGTTCTGTGAAATGCATTTATTTATTTTGACAAAGAAAGTAACTTCATGTAATAGCTAGAGTCTAGTAGTTTATCATGTATATGAAATAGTGGTTGGTGTTTTTGTGTGTTGGCTTGAATGGAGTTTTACTTAAAGTATTAGCATATAGCTGATGTTGCATAGATAAATAATATAACTACATAAAGAGTGGAAGATACGAGTAATTGAGTCTCCTAAATAATCTGTGTTTTCTGAAAAGGTGCAACTTATGTATAGTATGAAGCTTTTTATCCTTTCATCTCTTGTCCAGTAGTGATTTCTTTTTTTTGCTTTGCCTTTCAGGCCTGAAGAAAAAGGTGGTAGCAGACCTTAGAGTTTGGATACAGTAGATGAGCTTATTTCTACCTTAAGAAAAAACTCTTAAACTTAGTGCACCTTGCTTCCATGAATTACCCATTTGTTATCATTTACTTTTATGTTATTTAATTTTCTTATACACAATAGTGATTCATGAACATAGCATAATCTCACTTTTTAAAAAAAGTATTGTGTGATATATACTACTTCAATGAAAGTTTTCATTTTTAATTAGAGGAAAAGGCTTCCATCCTTTTTTCTTTTCCTTAGGGGAGATAGTATTGTGCCATGTCATTAACAAGTTTCCCAGGGGTGCTTTTTTGCTTTGATGAATTTGTCATAGTCAAGGAATGCTGGTAGCTTGCCAGAAGGTATGTGGTTTAGATTTATATTACAGCCTCTGCATGTTAAATTTTAAGTGTATTGATAAACCATTGAGAAAGACATGTTTCTTTTATATTTAGTTGGATATTTCTGTTTCAGATACTCGTTGCATAAACCTAATGAACTTGAGCTTATGGAAAGCTAGAAATGGAAAGGTATGGAGGGGGCAATGGGAGGACAGGGTCATGAATGTAGTCTGTAAATGGAAGTCAATAATACACTCAAACTGCATCAAGAAAGCTTGAGGTTAGTCTTCAGAAAAAAAACCTTTCTAACAGTAAGAGTAGAGTGGTTCTGGAATGGATTGCATGAAAAAACTGATTAATCATCTTGGTGGAACAAAGATTAAAAAAGTTGTTCACCAGAAATTGCATTGTTGTGTCTCATTCTGTCTTGCAAAAAATATTCTGTAAGATCTTTTTTGAAGAAGAAATCTTCCATGAAAAAGTCTCTTAATAAAACCTCTCAATGCTGAATTCTTGTGCAGTGATTTGTACCCTCATATATGTTAGAAATGAGCTTCAAAGCAGACAGATATTTCTTGATATTATCTGTGACTCTTAGTATGGTTATAAGTAACCTAGTATTTGCTTTAGAGTTGAGGGGCTTGGTTTTATTTTTGAAGAAGGGTATTTCAGCAGTACACATTGAATAAAGACTAGCAAAACTTTACTCAGTGTAATTTCTCAACTGATGGAACTCTTAACTCATTCTTTTGCACAAGCATGTAAATATTAAAAAACAAAGACAAATTATTTCCCTCCCCCATAATTTTGCTGATTTCAATTCTAAAGTGCTACCACTTCTAAAAATACTTTATTTCAGGATTTTTTTAATGTATAACCTAAATAATTCCATTCTTCTCAATGAAAAATAGAACCACAGAAAGGCTTGGAGTTGGAAGGGACCTTAAAGTTCATCTAGTTCCAACCTCCCTCCCATGGGCAGAGATGCCACCACCCCGATATTGCTCAGGGTCCCATCCAGCCTGGCCTTGAACACCTCAGGGATAGGGCATCCACAGCTTTTCTGTTCTGGGGCCTCATTGCCCTCTGGGTAAAATTTTTTTCCTAAGACCTATTTAAAATATCCCCTTGAGTTCAAAACCGTGCACTTTTGTTCGATCATTGTCTGCCTGTATAAAAGCTGTTCTTCCTCTTTTTTATAGGCCTCTTTCAGGTACTTGTTGTGGGCACACGTGAAAGTTGCTCACTCACCCTCCCCTGACACAGCTGGACGGAGGAGAGGAAAAAAAATTAACAAAGGGTTCATGAGTTGAGATAAGGACCAGGAGAAAATACTCCAAGAGCAAAACAGGCTCAACTTAGAAGTACAAAGTGAATTTATTACTAACAAAATCAGAGGAGGATAGCGAGAAATAAAATAAGTCCTTGAAAACATCTTTTCTTCCCCCAACCCCTCCTTCCCACCAACAGCGCAGGGAAACAGGGTGTGGGGGTTTTGGTCAGTTCGTCATGCGAGTTCTTCTTCCACTGCTCAGGGAGAGGAGTCATTCCCCTGCTGCACCGCGGGGTCCCTTCCCACGGGAGACAATTCTCCACGAACCTCTCTGATATGGGTCCAGTCTCACGAGCAGCAGTCCTGCCAAAACTGCTGCAGTGTGAGCCCCTCCCATGGGCACACAGCCCTCCCAAAACTGCTGCACCAAGGGTCTCTCTTTCCATGGGGTGCAATCCTCCAAGGACAGGCTGCTCCAGCCTGGAAGCAGGGCCCTCTCTCCACTGGATCTCCCACTGGATCACAGCCTCCTCCAGGCATCCACCCACTCCGGCGTGGGCACCTTCCCCACGGGCTTCAGGTGGATCTCTGCATCCCATGTAGACCAATGGGCCGCAGGGGCACAGCTGCTTCACCATGGCCTGCACCACGGCCTTCAGAGGAACCTCAGTTCCGGCGCCTGGAGCACCTCCTCCCGCTCCTTCTCCACTGACCTTGGTGTTGCCATGCTGTTTCCCTCACATGTTCTCACTTCATCCTCTTCTCTGGATAGGAAAAAAAAAACTGCACACCTCCCTTTGTTTTGATTTCTTCTTAAATATGTTATTATAGAGGCGTTGCTACCATCTCAAATTGGCCCAGGCTTGGCCAGCAGCATGTCCATCTTCAGAGCCATCAGGGAGTGACTCTGCCAGACATGGTGGAAGCTTCCCGCACCTTCTCGCAGGAGCCAGCTCCGTGGCCCCCCTGACCAAAAGCCAGGCTGAGCAAAACCAACACAGTACTGAAAGGCTGTAGTGAGTACTCCCTGGAGCCTTCTGTCCTGCAGTCTGAACATGCCGTGCTCTCTCAGTCTGTAGGAGAGGAGCTCCGCTTCTGATCATCTTTGTGGCCTCCTATATATCTTTGTGGCCACCCACACCTTCCTTGTGCTGAGGAACCTGGAGCTTGACACCAGCACTCTAGGTGGGGTCTCAGGAGAGTACAGGGGCAGAATCATCTCCCTTGACCTGATGGCCACTCCTCTTTTTGTGCAGCCCAGCATGAGGTTCACTTTCTGGACTGCAAATGCACACTATTTGTTCATGTCCAACTTCTCATCCATGAGAATCTCCATGAGGAGTTACATAGAAGAACTTGCTGGTCTTGTACTGTCACCATGATCTAGGAGGCAATACAGAGGAGGGGAGGCAAAAAAAAGATTCTTTGACTTTCTGCTCTGTGGGTTATTTCTGATTTCCTTTGTACAGGAACAAAATAAGTTACATTTTCTAGTAAATTCTTGGTAAGCTTGGCTTGAGGAAATGGAGACGGAAGGACTGTAGTGGACAAAGCTAGTGTACTGATAAAGGTGCATAGAAATGTGATGTGTAAAAATGTATTTCAGCGAACAATATGATTGTTCCCACAAACACCTCAGTGTTGGTCATGCATGTATAAATTGTCTCCTTTAATATAATGTTATCCTTGCCTGTGAATAATATGATGAATGACATGTAAAAAAAAAAAATCGAATTAGTATCTTATGACTCCTTCTATTTGCCTACCACTGCTGCAATTAATCTTCAGTGTCTAGAAGATGTAGAAGATAATGTAGGAATGTCTGCACAGTGCTGTAGCATAGTGTAGAAATCTCCAGTCCAGTCGTGGGCTCAGCCAGGAAACCCTGCATGTGCCCAGAGGTTCTGTGCAGCTCTGAGCCTGACCTGACAAACTCTGTTCCAAAAATACTGTCAAAGTGCTGGGGAAAGGAGGGGATCAAAGGAGTGCATCAAACTAAACTGTAATATTGCTTTCAAACCTAAGCTGATTTATTTAGAGCTAGCTTTGATGTCTTTGCACTCATAAGTATAGCTCCAGAAAGTTTTCATACATTAGCAACTAGAAAGCTCATCATATATCATACCCTTTTTTTAGTGTTAGAGGAATCCTAAATAGAGGATGTTTATTGACATAGCACAGAATGTTTATTAAGCTGGTAAAAGAAAACAAGTCTAAGGGAAATCTCAGTATACTTTATTAAGAGTGTTAATTCTAACTGGGAGCAAAAAAATGACGTTTTTAATTTTTTGTTTAGTTTGTTTTGGGTGTTTTTTACAGAAAACTGAGCATTTGGAATTCTCATTAGGGGAATAGAGTAAATGACAGACTCAAAGCTCATTTAGTTTTCTTTAAATAATGTACAGAAGCTTGTATACAATACATGGGTTCTCGGCTCATACTATTCCATAGAGCAAGTGTTAATTTTTGGCTAATAAAGCAGTCTTGCAGAGTGAGAAATATGAAATGAGGGAGAAAAAACCCACCAAAACCTATCAGTCGGTGACAGATCCTCAAAATGAAGAGAGGCTGAATTGCTGAGGTGTGCTGTCTACTTAATGCTTTGTACCAGAGTGACGCCAAATGTGGCAATCTGATTAATTTAAATGGCAGGCATGAACATCCTAAAGTTAGTAGCTTAAGAAGAAATGTGTAGTAACTCCTTAACAGTTTAATTATCTATTTCATGGTTTAGGATTGCAATTTCCAAAACTAATAATTTTTAGATTTCATGACTTTTAAGTATTTAATGAATTTTAAAAAAATGTAGTTTGAACAGGCAAGTAGACAATAATGGAAGGAAGTGTTTTGCAGAGAGGTGACTTAATTAAGCCTATAAATACTGTAGGGAAGATACTGAGTTACTAATGAATATAATGAACAGTAACCTAGGTACTAGTGAGAAAAAAAGAAAGGCAATGGACCCTTGTATCAAACTGATGAAGCTCCTTAGTATGTCACACATGAGCATTGCCTAGAAAGAGTTTGCTGAACATGTCCTTTTTCCTGGCAGTGTTACTGAAAACTAAATGAGCCATAATTAAAGCTGGGTCACAAAGGAGAGAAACACTTGTTTTAATCATTATGCCATCTATATTTGCACAAATTAGTAAATCAAATGCTGTTGTGTGAATGGCAAAAGTAAAACCTTTTCAGTGCACCTTAAATCTGATAAACATTTCCCTTTAATTGTTTTGTGTGAACTACTGACATATAATCAATTAAGTGCTTTGCTGAAAGCAAACAAAAAATCCTAGTAATCTGTATATTTTTACTGCCATAGCATTCACCTTGTAGTGAGGGAAAAAAATTAAATTCTTGTTTTTCAGTATTTTATTGGTATTTTATTACTAACATTGTTGTTACCAACAATCAGCTCCAAACTACAGAAGATATGAAGCCAACTTGTTGAAAGTAATACATAAAACCAGAAGTTGGCCACTACCAGCATCTTTGTGCTGGTAAGTCACACATGCATCCTATCATCATCTTTGCTTTTTTCTGCCAGCAGCACAAAGCTCTTTCAGTTTAGATTACCTACAGGACAAAATGCAGTAACCTTAGTTTACTAACACAGTCTTTCAGACTGTGGAGTACTGCACAGTATTCCTCAGAGTCTTGGTCACTAATCTTCCAAATTGACTGGCCTTTAGAAGGCTTGTTAATGGAAAACAGGAATTAGGTGATGAAAGCACACATTCAGGTCTTGAGGACATGTATTTAGACACAGGAGCTGTGAAAAACCTTCAGATACTCAGAGTCTTCTTGAAAATAGAGACGGATAAACCAACTGTTCAAGACATTTATCTAAGCGGATGTGATCCATCTGATATTAGGGTTCTTGTTGAATCAACTGTTTCAATTCTCTTGAATAAAACTCTCCAGAGTTAATGTGTTAGTTACATTTGTAGGAAAAAAACAAACCCCAAACCTACTAATTTTGGCAGTTGGACAAATAGGTCAACTCTTATTGGCTTTTAATCGGCGTTTTCTACATGATGCATGAGAACAGACAGGTACCTAGAGGACAGGTCTCAGATACAGTATTCTCTTTATTACTAACAACTGCTTTCACTCAAAAGTTCTTGGTGCTAATCATGACATTAATACATTGCTCCATCTTGTCAGTCAGTAGTGTGAACTTTGCTATTGTGGTAGCATCACTCTGTGCAGTTTGCTTTTACCAGTTGTAGCTGATGGAAGATCACCTGGTGATCACTTTCAATCCCTTGTTCTTCCAGCAAGTCTGCATCTCATTTGTATGTCAGAGTCATGAGTCTGTGTTTGGAATGTGTGCGTTGAACGAGTCACAATGCAGTCCTTGCCCTGAGTGTTGAGAGAGATGTGGGAATGTGCCATCTCCCTCCAGCACACTGGAGAGCTACCTAGGCACGAAAGCTTGCAGAATACACCACACTTAACTTGGCAATTGGAAAATGAGGTGTCCAGACCTGCATTACATGAACATGCCTCCACATGCAGTTTAGCATAGTCATGCCTTTTTTTGGACGAATGAAATTGTGGGATGAAGGGTAATCTGGTCTGTCATAACTATTGGAAGAAAAGGCATGTGTTGCACTAACCATTAACTGTTTAGGCAGAGGTATATTGTGGTAACCAGTGAACATAACTGTATGTTAAAGCTGCCATCAGGCTTTCCCCAGATTGCATGTTTCTGTTAAATTAATCTGTTCCAGTTTATACTCCCTGGTTGGCTGATGGCCTTGGCTCCTCGTTCCTCCCATGGGGCTCTCCCACTGGTCCCTGCTCCCTGGTCCCACCTTCCCCTAGCCCTGAGAAAAACCTGTGTTAGCCTTTGTACTCCAGATTTTCTTGCCTCCCCTTTGAGGGTGAAGATGTAATAAACTCGCCTGTTGGAATGAAGGCCACAGCAGATTCCCTTCCTGGCTCTTTGCTGCTGACTACGTTACTGAATATGCCCTGGCATCTGTGGGAACACACGGGACCCCACGGAACCGGGCAAAAACAGTAACAGTATATGATCGGGGGGTGTTGGAAAGCTTTTGTAACCTCTAGGACAATCATACAGGATATGTGCTTTCACTTGCTGACCAAAGACATTAATTATTTCCTTGTATTCCCTTCCAAGGTACACCACTACACTTTTTCTTACAAGGTACTTGTGTTATAGCACTTTTCTTGTGTGTGTACTTTGATCCAAATAAATATTTCACTTCAATGTTTTGGAATTAGAGGATTAGGGGAAAAAAGGAAAAGAAACTGTATTGCTTATAGGAGTAGTTTAGAACCTGCTGATGTTAAAAGTTTTCAGCAAATTTAAAACTGGAAAACCAGTTGTCACATCATTTAGGGGTTCTAGTGTATAACCTTATTTATACAGGATACTTCCTTATTGATGTTTACTTATACTTTGGGTGATCTGTTACCTCTAGTCTAGCAGAAGTTGCTCGTAACAAGAAGTCTCTTTAGAACATGTGAAACTAGCCAGTCCTTTTCAGTGGTTGTCCTGGTAATTGGGTCAGATTGTTGGTGGGTTTGGTTTGGTTTGGTTTGGGGTTTTTTGTTTGTTTTGGTTTTTTTGCTGTTGTTGTTTGGCTTCTTTTTTGGTTTTGTTTTGTTTAATTTTATTTTCTTTAAATTCATAAATGATATTATTTCTAGTTATTTGCTAGTTTAGAAGCTGCAACATTTATTTATTGTCTTTGTCAATGGATATTTAAGCAGGGTTTAACTTTCTAACAGCCCATTCCATTTGGTACATGTATTGATTATTGTTTTCTGTATGTAAAATTCATTTAAACATAAAAAGCTAATACTGTGTTTGTGCCAATAAACTCTAGGAACCTTTTAACAATATGTCTCTTGCAGAAAACACAGTTTAGCAGGTTGTCAGAGACTGAAATAGTTCATGCCTCAAACATTGATATAAACTTTTAAAGAAGCTGCAGCCACAGAAACCTCCTTGAAGAACTTAGGACCGTATGTTGATCTGCTGATTAGATAAACCCATTGTTCAGTCAGTTCAGGCTGAGGGAAAGGCATGCATCCCCAATAGGCTGAAGCCTCCAGCTGAGTTTGGGGTGGGGGGAGAGCACAGCTCACAGGAGCGAGGTTTACACAGACTCCCCCAAATCGAGGGGGGAGGAGGAGGTTTTGGGTGCATGGTACAACCTCTGGTGAGAGGCAATAAACTCCCATCCTCCGATTACACAAACTGGCCCAGCTGTGGGACCCCCAACCCCACAGGGCACATCCACGGGACTTTCACGTGAGAGGCTCGGCCCCACAGGACTGCAGGTGATGCACAGACCCAGAGTCTGCTGTCAGAGACTGCATCCCCCACCTCCAGGGGGACATGCCTGGACGTTGCTACCTGGCTCGAGGGTATATAAACCCATCGGACTCTATGCCTTTTGGGGGGACCTGCACTACCAAGAAGCCCAGCTGGAGAGGATCAATGGAGCATCGTTGCGATCCACGGAGTGGTGATATTTTCCTTATTCTGTCCCTGTCACTCTTTCTGTCCCCCCCAACTATTTTCTACTTCTTTCTTTCTTTCTCTCTCTCTCTCACACACATTTACTATACAATAAAGCCCATACTATTGTCACTGGCATATGGTCTCGTTTGCACCTTAATTCGGGCAGAGGAATTTCTAAGGAACCTTAATAACAATTGGATCATAACACAGGTGGACTGCTATCTATCATCTTTCATACTGAATATAGAGCAGAAGTGCTATTCTTTGTCATATTCAAAGAAATAGTCTTAGAAGTGAAGTGATAAATATGCCTTTGAGAAAACGTCTGCATCCACTATGATATAGTTTTGGGGTAAAAGCTGATCTTACCAATTGTTTCTACTTTACCTTCGAGACACCCTGTAAAATTCACTTAAAACTGATTTGGACACAGTCCTTTAAACCGTAACAAGAACATTGCATAAAAATAAGAATTTACAAGATTTTAATGAAAGTACGCTGAATATCTTTATGAATGAACCTGTCATAAATTGCAAATTACTTGTTTTCCTTTTCAAGGATTTAAGAGTTAATTTACTGAACCTGAATGCGAGAAATGAAATGCAAGCATACAAATGTTTAGTATGTGAAAAACTGCATAGATGTTCATTAAATACAGAACAGACAGATTTGTAAATTACTTTTAAATACAAGTTGTTGGGGTACTCCCTTGGAAGTTCAACTGTTTCATGTAATAATGCAAAAGAGGCACCTTGGGTATGTTTGGTTTGGTTTGGTTTGGGTTTTTTCCCCTCCCATTATATAGCTAAATGGCTTAGCCATTCAGTTACTGTGCTTGAATATGGGCTGTATTTTCACTTTTTGAAGCAGTTCTCTGAGAAAGTACCAGTTGGTGTAGCCATTTAATCCTAGATCTGATTCATGGCTGCGAGGGCGTAGGGGAGGGGGAAGGTTCATTTCAGTCTTCTTTTTCACAGAAATTGTTCTCAATATTTCTGTCCACCAAGCTTTGGTATCTTCCTGTTCAGTATTGCTAGGCTCTTGCCATACTTAGCATACTAATCTTTCTCATGAGCTGTATAAGATATTTAAGTGCCTTAATATGTGGTTAAAGATTACAGTTGCCACAGGATACCAGTGGCCTTGCAGTAATAAAACCAAATCATTTTCAAAGGTGGCTATAAAATGAGCTTGATCCAGTTCTTGTTGAAGAGCGGTAATGTGTATGTTAAGTCTGGATTTCAGAGTTCGGCTTCCAAATAAAAATATGCTGAAAAGCTACTTATTTCTTGGCCTCATTATAACTAAATTTTAAATCCTGATGATTGAATTGGCTCCTAAGCAGATCCTAATCGTTGCTAGCTTTTGATAAGTTACATCTACTAGGACTTAATGCAATAATGTAGTGTGGTATGCTTTGCAGATGTAATGAAGTCAACCTGAGACCTCGCTACAACATTGCTCTTAAATCTGTTGACAAATGTGGAGTGTTCTGTGAGTTATAAATATGTGGATTAGCAAAGTGCTCATTTTATACACTGAGGAGATTCTGACAACAACGTAATAAAAAACAAAGCATCACTAATGCATTATGTATTAAGGTCCTGGTCTCAGTTTAGCAGTTTTTTCATTTAATGGACTAGGCCATATTATGTACATACTTCAGCCCACTCAGTTTTTCTTCAGGTGATTTTAGCAGAAATTTACACTGACTTGTTTCTATCGTCTTTTTTTTTTTTTTTTTTAAGTGCCTATGTAGTTTTTTCTCTTGGTTGTTTGTGGTTGTTATTTGGAGATAGGAAATTTTTTGATTGCTTCTTTCCTCACGAAATTTTTTACTAAGTGTTGTACCTACCAGGCAAACCTTCCAGCTATAATAGTAATAGAAAAGGATGTGATTCATATTTTCTGTAATACTAGTAAGGCAACTAAAATATTTGATTAAACATGAAATTGCCTCTCCCATATGCTTAAATAGCGACTTTGAAGCATGGAGGAATATAAGTCATGTTGTCACAGTCTTGTCATGCCATACCTAAAATGTACTATCACTGCCTTAGTGCAAATACTGTTCTTGTAAGAGATCCTTCCAAAATCCCTACCACTGATATTTTTCCTTATCTCAAATTTTATTTATTATGTTTTTAATTTAACTCACAGTGCTTTACCAATATCATAATACCTTTATGAAAATAGCTGAATCAGTACTGAGTACAAGTTTTCCTAGCCTCCCACTTACAACTGACCTCACTTCATGGAACAGTCTACCTGCTAACAGCAAATTAACTATACACTGTGGCTAAAGTTCCTAAAGCATTGAACGTAATTCAGCCACATCATTCTTGGATGATGGTCTTGTAAAAATGTTTGTCATATTTCCCTTATAAGAAATATGAGAAGCTCTAATCTCCCACTCCTATGAAATCCTGTATATAAAATTATAGTTGTGCAATTTTGAAGATTATTTTTTGCTCAAATGTAATTCAAATGTGAATGACAAGTCTTTTTTCTTGTCAGTGTCGTCATTAATACACCTGCTGGTGACATTCTTGAGTAAAAAAGTCATCATTATTTCATGAGGAGTTTCTTGCTTATCTTTCAGAGAGTAAAAAACTGTCTTTTGATCTTATGTTTGTGCTTTCCATGATTAACACTTGACCTCAGACAAAACTCCAAATTATTGTATTTACTCTTTAACAGATCTGAAAAAGCCCTTAGATCTTACGTCTTTCTAAAGCTTTGACAGAGAAACATGGGTTGTGTCATTGGATTTTTGAAGTTCACTTTGAACAGAAATTAAAGCTGCCATTGGTCTTTGTTACACTGAAAATTAATTCAGATAATTCTGTCTAAAGGGATTGGCTAGATTGCTGGAAAATATATAGGACTAATACTGTGTGAGATATTAGATTATACCTTGAATTTTTTTCTTTTAAGAAACACTGATGAGTTGTCAGAAGGATTCCAATAGCTCTAAAAGTTTTTGTGTTAGCAGTTATACCTGTCTTCTTTCCTGTTGTCTTTTTCAGGTCCTGTAAATTGTAGAGGGTTGATATGCAGAAAGATCTGAATGGTGATCTAAGTACTTTCCATGTGTGTAAGGAAGCTAGAGACAAAGCATTCCTATGTTTTCACAAGACAAGAAAAATGAAGCCTAATGCAGAGATCATTTAATACAAGCCATGCGCTCTTCTGTCTTGCATCAATATTGAGAAGTCGGCACTTGGGAGAAAAGATCACTCCCCACTGTGAGCTTTTCCTGTTAAAACTTACTTCTCTAAGTACATGGCAATGTTGTTCACAAAATAGGGGTCATCTAAATTTGGCAAAACACAGATAAAACTTTCTTTTGTCATTAGCTTTGAACAAAAAAGAATGAAGAATTATGAGCAAGTTGCTTATGGAAATGCTCTATATTGTACAACTTATTAGCACTGTAAATTTTTAAACAGTTCTCAGTGAGTTTATCTAATTTTTTCACTCCAGACTAGCAGGGTGTGAATTGTCTTTCAAAGTGAATTATCCTATTGAAGCAATAAGTTTCTTTATTGACTTTAGATTATTACTCTGGTGATCTCTTGTAACAGATTCTTTTATCTCAGAAAAATTTCAAATTCAAAGAAAGTAAATTGTGATCTCTAAGTGGATACTAAATTTTTTAGGTTTTTATGTTTCTGACGGAAGAGTAGAGAGGAAGAATACATCAGCAGATGTAGCTGGTGATGTAAATCCTAAACTGGGTCATTTAATGAAGTAATCTATCATAATAATTGCACAGTGACAGTCAACTATTTTTTTGATCAAGTTAACTTATTAATGCTAATCACTTTCTTCCCTGTGCTGAATCATGTAAACAGAAAATGTGTAATAGTAGTACCTGAGTTGTCAGTGTGTTAGTGTGAGTAACTCAAAGAGTTTCTCCAACCTGAACATTCAGTCCTAGCTACCAGTATGGATTCCAAAGGTACATGTTTTTAGTAAAGCATATAATTTTCTCCTGAGCTTTTGCAGATATCTCCTAAATGAAGCATTTATCAAGTGGTTTTGTATCACAAATAGAAAGTTGTTTTTGTAACATGTTGTATGTTGGGAATCCAAGAAATTGGTATTGTAAAACTATTTCAACATATTTGCATAGCACCAGCATCAAACTGTAAATTAATCTGCTGTAATTACAGTAGTGATACCAGTAGCATATGGGACTTCCATTTATATTATTGTTTGTGCTCAATTTGGTAAGGGTAGGTGTAGAAAAGACTAACAGTCACCCATGACCTTCTAGTTCTCAGTCTGTACTCTGCATCACATATAAAGAGAAGTAGTCTTGATGCCTGATCATCAAATACAGCCTTTTTCAGAGTAAAAAAGGTGTTCATTTCAGTGCACAGAAATTGGAGCAAGTGTGACAGAAGGCTAGCATGGATTAACATAGAACTCCTGGCTCACACTTGACGTAAAAAGGATCTATGAAGTAGGTGGAAGCTGGGACAGGCCATTTGAGAAGAATGCAAAGACTTTTCCCTTGCATTTAGAAATGGAGTCAAGAACACCAAAGCTCAACAGAAGTTGGAACTATTAAGAGGCCTGAGGGACAACTAGAAGAGCTTCTGTAAGTGAATCTGCAGAAAAAAAAAAAAGGGTTAAGGAAAGTGTGAGTCCTCTTTTTAGCAGGACTGGGGATTTATTTACAAAGGACAGGGAAAAGGCTGACAAATACAACAGAATAGCTTAGCATAACATAGCGTATTTCAATTGGAAAGGACCTACAATGGTCTTCTAGACCAACTGCCTGACCAGTTCAGGACTGACCAAAAGTTATAGCACGTTCTTACAGGCATTGCTGAAATGCTTCTTAGACACTGACAGACTTTGACCATCTCTCTAGGAGGCGTGTTCCAGGGTCTCACCACCCTCTCTGTAAAGAAATGCTTCCTAATGACCAGTCTAACCCTCCCCTGACACGGCTTTGAACCATTTTCACACGTCCTGTCACTGCATACCAGGAGGAAGAGATCAGTACCTCCCTCTCCAGTTCCCTTCTTCAGCATGCTGTAGAGAGAAATGTAGTCGACCCTCTGTCTCCCTTTCTTCAGACTAGACAAAATTATCAGCCAGTCCTCATAGGGCCTGCCTTCTAGCCTTGTCACTAGATCTGATGCCCTCCTCTGGATACATTCAAGGACCTTCATGTCCTTCTTAAATGCTGGGGTCCAGAACTGCACACAGTTCTCAAGGTGAGGCCACACCAGTGCTCACTGAATACCATGGGATAGTCACCTCTTCTGACCACCTGGTTGTATGCAGTGTGTTTGATGCACCTCAGGATGGATTTTGCCCTTTTGTCTGCCAGGGCACACCACTGGCTCATACTGAGCCTGGTGTCATCCAGCACCCCCAGATTCCTTTCTGCAGGGCTGTTCTCCAGCCACTCCTCTCCCTGTGTATACTTGTGTCTGTGTATACTTATTACATGCCAAGCGCAGTATCTCGCATTCGGACTTGTTAAATTTCATCCTGTCAATCACAGCCCAATGCCCCAGTCTATCTAGATCTCTCAGCAAGGCATCTTGTCCCATGAGAGAGTCAACAGCACTCCCAGTTTGGAATCATCAGAAAACTTGGTAATGATGCTTTAAACTCCCGCATCCAGATCATTGATAAATATATTGACCATGACTAACTCTAGAATTGAACCCTGAGGAATACCACTGGTGACCAGTAACCAAACAGATGTAGCCCCATCACTATTATCCTTTGAGCTTTGCCCTTCAGCCAGTTCATACAGTGTTCTCTGAGCCTACTGAACTCTTCTATTCAACCAGTTTTTTACCCACTGCCCCATGAGTCTGCTGATCTTATAGTTGGACAACTTGTACTGAAGGATGCTATGAGGGCAGTATTATTAATGCAGAAAAATGACATCCACTGCCCTTCTTCATCCACTGTGCAAATAAACTCACTAAATTAGTTAAACAGGACTTGCCCTTTGTGAGCCCATGTTAACAATTCCCGATGATTGCATTGTTTCTCAGTGCCATTTTTGGTTCACTTTTCACTGTTGAGATTTGCCCTTGTGCTTCCCAGGTCCCTGAGAACTCTTTACTAACAGAGACTGTGGGAATGAGGTGTAGTAGAGAAAAATAACAGGAATCATTTAAGTCAAATGGACACATCTAAGTCCATGGTACCAGATGAGGTGCGTCTGAGGATACTAAAAAGGCTGCTCGATCTCATTGTGAGACTCCATTCTACCATCTTCAAAAGCTCATGGCAACTGGGGAAGGTTCCTGATAACTGAAACAAGGCAAAAGCCACTTCTATCCTCAATAGTGGCACTTACAAGAATCAGTCAAACTGTCAGCCTCACTTCAGTCCCTGGGAAAGTTGTACAGTAGGTTTTCCTATGTATGATGAAGAAGAAGGTGATTGAGAGCAGCCGGCATAGATTTACTAAGAATAAATCATGCCTGACCAAAATCATTGCATTCTGTAGGGTGAGTGACACTGTGGACAAGGGAAAAGCAGTGAATGTTATATATCTTGACACTAGCAAGGCCTTTGATACAGCCTCATATAGTCTCATTTTTACTGAATTGGCAAAATATGGGATAAATAGGTGAAAAGTAAGGAGGGTGTACATATGATTGGCCTGCTGGAGTGAAAGAGGTGTAATCAGTGATGCAAAATTCATCCGGTGTCCAGTAACCAGTAGGATCACTCAGCAATCAGTACTGAAACCAACACAGTTAAATGTTCATTTTAATGAGCTGGAGGAATGGCATGCCCATTTGGCAAGTTTGTGGACATCATCTAATTGATGGTGCCGGGGTAGCAGCAGTTGATCTTCCATCAGAGTCACCTGGACTGGCTAGAGGAGTTGAAATGCAAAGTCTTGTATTCAGAATGGAAAATCACTTTTCAACAGTATAGGCTGGGGCCTGACTGTTCAGGAAGACTGCTGAGTCTGTTTGCTCTGTTTGCCTCTGTTGGCTGCTCTGGGATGGTTCAAGAGGAGCTCTGCCTGCGCTCCCTGCTGTGCCATGCCTGCACTGATGTGCCATGTCCCTGTTTGCTGTGCTCCCTGGAGCCATTTAATCTCCCTCAGTTGCTCCTGGCACCACCCTGTCCCCTCCTGGTTGGCTGCTGAGGGGCTTACAGGTTGTGATGAGGCTCAGGGCTGCTTCATGGGTTCCTGAATTTGGGATCCCCCTGTAAAATTTGATCTCACCCCCTTCGGCTTTCCTTCAGTTACAGCCTCTTCAGCCCTTAATGGCTGAAAGGTAAGACTGTGCTGGATTCGGCCTTTAGCAACCTGATGTAAATACTTTTAGTAGGGAGTTGGACTGTGTGACTTTCAGAGGTTTTTTTCAGAACATAACTTTCCATTTATTTTTGTTCATTCATAAGAAAGAACTTTTGAACAAGGAGATAGTTCTTCCTTCAGTTCTCATAATGTTACTGAGAGAAAACGTTACCTCATTTTCCTGAGGTTGGTCTCAGTCCATATTGGGAGATACTGGCTGTCACAGTGATTTTAACAAAGGATCAAACTATGTAGGTGCTTAATTTAAGAGTAGATATGAGGCATAAAATATTTACTATTCAAGATAAATGTGTCAAACATTTATTCATGAAATTTTAAGTTCCATTGGTAGTGGGACTTTTGTAAGAATTCAGTGTCTTTTTATCAATAATTCAAGATCAAGAAAGGCTACAGTTCTGAATGTAACCATTTCCCCTTTTTATTTGCAGAAAGTATTGCACAACTAACTGTATTTATTTGACTTATATTTGCTTTTAGGAATTTTTTTTATTGTGTATGATTTTTAGCATATATAAAATTTATTTACTCAGTGTGATTTTCCCCATGATATCTTACAGAATCTTCGATGTAATCAGTAGTTATAGAATTCTGTGCTGTACAGCTTATAATTTGAAAATCACTACACTAAAACACTGCAAATAAATAGATGTTGTCCACGTAGACATCTTAGACGATGCTTAACAATATAAACTTATTCTCCTGATAGCCTAGGACCACTAGCGCTAGATATAATTTCTTCCATGTAACGATTTCTATTCTGATTTAAAACAGTAAGTATTATCTGTCAGTTATTTTTTTCTTAGCCAGTGTATAAAGAGACATCTTAGCAAAATGACCAGTATTCCTGCAATGTTCGAGTTGAGCTTCCTTTGGGTGACACATGGTATAACTTGTAATGTGCCGCTAGATTTACAGAAGTAGCTTTATTGTTTCTGTTCATATCAGTTGTACTGAGGTTTTAGTTCTCTACTTGCAGTCTTGCAATTTTCAATAATCAGTGTTGAAAGGTTTAATCTGTAGCTATTGAATCACTTGAGCAGCGCTGCTTCCACCTTTAAGATCCCATTTTCCCTCTTGCTGTTAGCCTGACTAGCAACAGTTGTGACTTCATACTGTGTTAGGTGTGCATCAGGGAGTCCAGTACAATATGCAGTTGAAATCTTTGAAAACTGCTATCAAAAAAATAATTTGCTACATTTCTAGATTTATATGTAGCTAAAACTTCTTCCGAAGTAAGGACATTGATCAGCGTGGTTTCTGTCCATTTGCACGAAGTTTATAGCAATACAACGTAATGTATGTGTTTGGCACAGAAACATTAATTAAAGCTAGGAGAACAGTGATGTATTTCTCAGCAGCCGGAAGAAATGTAGAACTCTATGATCTTTCTAAACATTATAGTATATAATCAAAGTTTTTTCTTCAGAAGTCTCTTTAACAATCACAGACATGGATTTAGTTAGGGGCTGTGCAGGCTTCCTTTTCAGCATTTTTCAGGTCTATTTTTATCTGATGATTACACAGCAGTTGATGTGAAGTCTAGCCAAAGCTTCAATATATCAGGATGGTACACCAGACACCCAAGAGAGGTGAACCCTTCCTGAGGGATTTTCTCTTTAATTCAGCATTGATCGCATTGTGTTCCTATGGAAATTACACTAAAATATAAAAGAATAAATAGGTCTTCCACAGCCTTTAAAGGAAACACAGACATCATACATATTAGAAGATTCAGGTACCTCTTTTTCTCATATTTTTATTTTAACTGGTGTCAACATGAAGTGGAGTAATGAAACTTCAAATTTGAATTGAATGCATTTCATTATTTGTTGCATGAACACAAACTTTGTATTATGCTTCAGGTAAAGTTGAAATAAGGAATTATCAGTATGTCACTGGTAGTTAAAACGCTGTAGTTTGTGGGAAATTGTGTTGTTTCTTTTTTTTGCAAGCCATGATCTAGAATTCAATGTCATATCAAATTGTATTGCAACACAGAAATCTACTGTTTTATTAGAACCAACAATTTATGTGTTTGCTTTTATGAATCACAGCTTGTTAACGGCAGCATATGCATTGCAGGATACAAAAGCACTTTTGGTAACACAGTTGTCTTGTCCAAATCCAGTAATCCAGTACGCAATTTTTCTTTCCTCAGAAATTGCCTTTTCTCTGTCTTGTTCTGTCTTTCACTGAGAGGATCTTTTTTCTTGCCTTGATTTCACAGAAAACCAAAGAATAAATTTATTAATAGATTTTATTGAAAAAGAGGAACAAACCTCTCAGAAATATAATATCATTGATTGATTATGTCTTTTTATTGGAAAAAGTCTAGAGATTGCTGAGGCCTGCATTACTTGTTTTTGTTGGCAGGGTTCCCTGAAATAAGTCTTCACAATGAGTCTAGAATGTCCTGTTCATGGATTGTGCCAGCACTCATTATTGTTTCTTAACAGGTTGTAAATCACTACTTCATATTTTCTTCTATCCTTTTTTTTTTCCTTACCTTGGTCATTCATCTGTGTTTTTTCAATCTGTAGACTGCAGTGATGTCGTTGCTGCAATTTGGTGACATGCTTTTTATCATTTACAAAATACAGCCTTTGTATAGTTATGCTTTCCAAAACTGTAACAGCTTTATGAGACAATAAAAGATAATACCGGATTTTTATCAATAATATTAATATTAACAAAATATTCTGGTTTACCAGAATTTTTAGGTTAGATGAGGACAGTAATGGTTGAAACTTACCATCTAACTTTTTTTAAATATAGAAATGGTAGTAATACCAATTAAACTCTACAGCATAAAAAAAATCAAGGTAGTTCAGAAACTCTGTAGCTGTTTCAATATTGAAGATGAGGATTGCTGCTATAATGAAACTAAAAGCATCAAACTGATAATTTTTAATTTTTGACTGGATAAACAAAACAATCCAGATTTTTCTCACAATTAATGGTGAACTGAAGGTTGTAATGGAACCATGAAAAAGACTTCAGTATGCAAAAGATGCATATACATATAAGCATTGGACAAAATTAGGATTGTGGGGAAAGAGCAAAGGAATTTCTGGCATTTTATCTGAAAAAGAAGGAGGAGGAAAAAAAAAAAAAAGTAGGTTGTTGTAGGTACAGACTCTCCAGACAGTGAACAGCAAGAAGAATGAGTGAGGTAACTCTTATTTTGGAAATAGTGTCATTAAGTTAACAGAGATAGCTGAGACGCTGGTGATGCTACTGTCAAAATACTGCTGCTCTTTGTCACGCTATTTTGAAAAAAAATTGGTCAGTTGCCTGCACATAGATCCTATTGTACCTTTGAGATGCATTCAGTGATGCTGAGCTCATGGGAGACATCTGTTGAATTTGGAGCACAACATGCTGATACAGGTTAATAGAGTCCTGTGCATCCTCACTTTGGGTAATCTCATATGCATCTGAGAGTATAAATGGGATTTCATATTTTGCTATTCATATGTAGAGGAACTAAATTTTTCTTTGTTTCAGGACATTTTGTGATAGGTGACTTGTAATAAAAATTCTGTAGACCAAATTATTTTTTTATTGACAGTCCTTTCTTTCATGCTATTTTTTTGAAGATCAGGAAGATACATGTGCTATGGCAGGCCTGCAAAAGCTAAAAATATTAATATTGGTTTATGTGTTCAGCATAGATATGACTGCATTCACCCCAGAGGCACAAAACCTAAATGGCTATGCCAGGAACAGAGTGTAGATTGTTTCTGTAGTTGATGGAAAAATACCAAGAATCAATCTATTCTGGCACCCCAATCATGTTCTGAAGGTGTTTGTTTTTTCCCTTTCCTGATTAAAAAAGTTGTCTAGGATGACTTTGACATTGAGTGCCTGCAACCATTAAGGAAAATCATGGACTATTTTGCCCTGGAAAGAAAATGGGGCTATTTCCACGTAAGAATAGAAAGTATCAGCCTATGTCTTATTACCTGTTTATTTACTCTATATTCCCTGCTTTCATTACTTGCCCCCATTTTCATGTCATAATGTCTTTACAGTACCAAGTGACTCAAGACATTGATGCCTGGCCACACTTTACCCACACTGCAAATTTCTGCTCTATGTTGGTAAAATATATGCAGATAACTTTTTTTAAAATATCCATAAAGTATAGCTCTATTCTGTGGACAATACACTTTTATGTCTACAGGATAGCAATCTGTGGGAAAATCAAAATTTTTCAGTTTTCCTGAAACTATATTTATTGCAATCCATTGTCAAAATTATTCTTCTCTTACTTCTAATTTTTCTAATTAAATTTAGAAATGTAATTTTTGAATTAGAATTCTTCTACTATTCTTCTAATAGAATACATTTAAAAGGTACTTTTTGTTTACAAGAGGGTTTTTATTATGTAAAGATGACTTGCATGTAATGCATTAATGGAGATGTTCATCCTAATTTTGAAAACTTTAGCAGTCCAAGACTATGCAAAACTATGTATTTTCTCTAATTTAGGTTCTCAGTTACTGTGAATTTTATTTACCAAACAGATACTTGCATGTACAAATAGTTAAGGAGGTGCTGTATTTTGTGGTTGTAGTTCTATTTTCATGATGGTCTGTGGTACATTTCTAGTTTGGTTGTTGACTTGATGGAAACCTCTAAGTTTTAAGGCCTTAAGTTTCAAGGTTTTAAAATTTTAGGAGTGGATTTCTTTTTCACTGAAATGCACACTCGTAACACCTAATTAATATACATTTCTTGAATCTCTCAAAAAAGAGTCATTCAAAGTGCAAACTTTTATACTGTGTTTAAAAGTGGGTTTTCATCACAAACTGAAAATACAGTGAGAATGTATTTATTTATGGAAAATTGTGATCTAGGGGTTTTTTTTGATGGCAGTAGAAATATTGAGTCTGGATCCATTCCCAAGTAGCACTTTGAAGTCTTGAAGTCCATTGCAATCAAAATTGTATGTCAACTTTTCAACAGCTGGCTATTAAGATAAATAATAGAATAAAAAGCATAGTCAGAGGAAGTACATTAGTAGGAAAGAAAAGTTCAAAATATAGGGTAATAGGAAAATAAAATATATTCCTCCCTTTTCAGAAATAGACTTCTAGTTTTCTCCCAGCTGTTTCTAGTAGCTGTTTGCAGGTGTATTTTATCTGTTCCATTCTACCTCATTAACACCATTTTTATGATGGTTAAGGGGTAAATAGAGACTAAGGGAAGCTTAGCAAACCAAAGAAACTGAAGCAAGATATAGTTCTCATGCTGTATAAATGTCAGTGGTTTTAAGCATTCCTAAATCTTCATTTAATTGTTTAGATTTTATTAAAAATTCATTCATTTGTCTAGCAGAGATTCTCCTGTCTCATTTTACAGGTCACTTGGTATCTGGTACTGTTTACATGTTGTATATGATGTAACTACTGTATATATACATATATACATACATATATACATATATGCATATTTAAGTGGAATATATATATAAATTACACTTAAAGACTGGAAGAGTAGGCAGCAACAAATACCTGCTGCGTCTCCCAGAAGACCATGGTGTTGCAATCTGCTCTAAGCACAGAAGAGCAAAGGGAACTAACTCTCTGTGATTAAAACGGATCAAACCCTGAAAGGTTCGAATATACTAAAAGCACGTGATTAAAACCAAAAGAGGTTAGATGTTGATACCAAAAAAAATTATATATTTTATTTAATAGTAAGAAAGGCAAAGAGAGATAAAAGAAAGAAAGAAAGAAATAGAAAAAGAGGTGGGGGGGACAGGATAGGGAGAGCGACAGAGATTAAGTAGAAACGTATCACCCCTCCATGGGTTCTAACGAGGTCTTGTCGCTTCCCTCCATTTGGTCTTCTTGGTGGAGAGGATCCCTCACTGAAAAGCATAGAATGCAAAGGATTGATGCACGTTTGTGCAGGTGGGAACGCCCAGCAGCCTCCCCTGAGGGGGACAGGTTTGACCCTGTCCCTTGAACACTGCAGATGTGTTGCATCGTGTTACTGCATCGGTGCAGTGCTCTGGTGCAGGGTCTGGGGACCCCTTTGGGGGGGCACTGAGGGGCCGTGACACCCCCTCTGCTGCCCCTCACGTGGATGTCCCGCAGATGTGGCTTTCCCGGGCTGGGGCCCCGCAGCCGGGCCGCTCCGCACAGCGGAGGATGGGCGTTCACTGTCGCTGGCCAGAGGCTGTGCCACACCCCCAAAATCTCTTCTCCTCCCCGCTGTGGTGTGGGGGTCTGTGCGAGCCTGGCAGCTGACAAACCTGGGGCTGTGGCCCGCACCTCGAAGGTGCTGGGCTGGGACCTGTTGTGGATGTTCTTCCAGGCTCTTTGAACAATGCTGTGAAGAACAGTGTCACTTTCCTTATCTCAAGTTGCCTTAGGCGGTTTAACTCACAGTTCAGGGTATCATTCAGGGGCCTCAGTCAGGGTGTGGTGGTATTCCATGNAACCTGGTGGGGGGAAGGGTGGTTGTAACCTGGTTTTCTCTCAGAGGATATATTGCTAGATTTTAGCCAAACCGGCACAAACATTAGTGGCGCAAAATGCCAAGGCCCAGCATATTGCAATGACCTTTTCCTCCTTAGAATTGCCATATTCTGATGGCCCAAGCTGTACAAGCCTTCGCCCAGATCAAGCAGGAAATCGCTCATGCAGTAGCCCTTGGCCCAGTCAGGACAGACCAGGCATGGTCTGGACTTGTCAATCCTGGGTCATCTATGAAGACAACCTCTACCACCCCTAGTTCTCTCAGGCATTGGATCCCTTGTTCTATGGTCTTCCACTGGGTTTGCTGCATATAGAGATCATCTCCGCACAGATATCTTTCCCTCACACCACTCAAGATCCATCTCCAGACACTGGCAGAGTTAATCCATTCATGTGGTGAAAGCTCATACAGCTTGGGCCATCAGACTCTCATAACACTACCTGCACAGCAACAAAGTTTTTGGAATATATTATAGAATGGTTTGGGTTGGAAGAGACCCTAAAGATCATTTAGTTACAACCCCCTTGCCATGGACAGGGACACCTTCCACTAAACCAGGTTGCTCAAAGCTCCATCCAGCCTGGCCTTGAACACTTGTGTGAATGAGGCATCCATAGTTTTGCTGGGCACCCTGTTCCAGTGCATTACCACCCTCACAGTAAAGAATTTCTTACTAATATCTGTTTTAAACCTACTTTCTTTCAGTTTAAAGCCAATCCCCCTTGTGCTGTCACTATGTGGCCTTGTGAACTACAGCTTTCTTGTAGCCCTCCTTTAAGTACTGAAAGGTGTTGTAAGGTCTCCCCAGAGACTTTTCTTCTCTGGGCTGAACAACCTCAGATCTCTCAGCCTGTCTTTATAGGAGAGGTGCTCCAGCCCGCTGATCATCTTCATGGCCTCCTCTTGATTCACTCCAGAAGTTCCACATCCTATTTTATATTAGGGCCCCCTGAGCTGGATGCAGCACTCCAGGTGGGGTCTCATGAACAGGGAGAAAAAAAGGAAAAAGGAAAAATGTACAATACAATGCAAGCAGAGAGTAGCAGGCTTGAGAGTTTGATCTTCAGAGGTGGTGGATAATGAGAGGGGGATCCAGAGGAGGCTGCATGAATCATTGCAACACATTAAGCCACAGAGTTGTAGTCCAACTGTCCAAGAGACAGGGTAGGTTCTGATGGGTATAAACATATATCTGTGTCAGTGTCAATTCTGAGTTCTCTTGTTGGAGAAGTCCTAGGTTCTAGTGTCTATGGTAGTAAAATTTTCCTCCAGAAATAAATGTTTGTCTGCATAGGGGTATGTGGTTTAAAGAAAAGGTACAGAAAATCCTGTACAGAATTACCTGAAAATCCTGGTTCACTTACTGCTTTGTCACAGTTTATTTCAGGAGGGGGGCATGTGTGCATGAAAACAGAAAGAATAGCATCTTGAGTGAATGGAATTTATATATAATTGACAGCATATGCCACCAGTTACTGTAACAGAATAACTTTTGTAGCTTGGACATTTTCAAATGAGAGTTCTGTGGAGCTGATTTCTTATTTTGGAGCCTTTCCTGTTATTAACTAGTGTGACAGAAGAAGCAATGAATCAATTATTTCTAGTTAAATATACTTTCATTTACATTTCAGTCTTTATATAAAGTATTTATAATGAACTAATTCTGGAAGATGTTATCATGCTGTTTTATTCATAATAAGAACATAAACATAGCAGCGAATATTATGGAAATGCTGTTTCAAGTTCTGTTCTCAAGGTTTGTGCATTTAGAATAACTCTGTAAAGCTTGCACATTGGGAGTTGGTCAAAATTTCACATATTTCTTTGGCTTTTTCTTTTTCCAAAACAAACCGATCATTCTCAGTTTAGTGTTGAGATTAAAGACAAGCGATGAATGATGCAATATGTGCTAAAAGATGTACTTATTTTAGCTAAAACAGCACTGTATGACATTTACAAATCTTGAATTTGAAGGCTTGGATTCTTCTAATGCTTTGCTTCATGAATAAGTGGGACTCCAGTCTGCATCAAGCATTAAACAGGGTGCTGAAAACTTACGGTATTTTTCTGTCACAGAAAAATCTTCCTTGTCCTTTATTTAAAAAAATTTAATTTTACTTAGATTTTACTCCTGACAAGATTGAAAACTAACCCGGAATGCTTTTCAATTATTACATCAGTTGTTATTTGTATAGAACATAATATTGGAATAGAAGGTTAAAGTGTATATTTTCTTTGGGTTGCTCCAGACTGAAAGTTCAAAGTATTACATATATGAAGATAGCACAAGTTTTATTTATGGCCTTATGATTATTATACATAAGTACAATGGTTATTTCAAATAAATTCCTGATATCCTAGTCTAGGATGCCCCTTTTCCAATAATTGGTGACCTGAAGCAGAAAAAAGGAGGCAGAGTGACTTGTTTGTCCACAGATGCCCCACGTAGCTGAAGCTCTAACATGTTATTTGCGCTTACCCTGTGCATGCTGGATGCATGCTGCTTCTTCTTCTCCATTTATATGGAGAACAAGGTCTATTTAATACTGTCAGTCATTTGTAATTGATGTTCAAATGCAGGGGCTGGTGTTGATCATGTTACTGCTGTAACAGCGTACACCTGATGAAAACTTACTGTCTGGCTTGTTTTTCTTTAGAGGTGTGCTTGTAGAATATTAACTTGCGAGCATACCTTAGCACATCTGGGTTTTTGGTCTTCTGTGAACCATTCCAGTAACTTGGTAATTCCACTAAATATATGGCAAGATACAGATGGTTATTTGCAAACAAAATGACGGTGTTTTATCATACTACAGGTATTTGCCAATTGCCTTATTATAAGCAGTCAACATAGTGTGAGACTCTATAACTTCAACACAGATGCCAAAACAGTAATAAAAAGAGGAAAACCATATTTTAGAAACTGTTGACTTCAAAAACTTAGCTATAATTTAAATTACTTACAGGAAAAATGCTTTAACTTCTAAAACTACAGTGATGTTGGTTTGGAACTTTATAATAAAGAAAAAGTCTGTTATCAGTTTTATTTTCTGAAGCAAAAGTAGTAAATAATGTTTAAAAATATGGTCAGCAAGTGCAGCATCACATGTTATAAAAATGCAGGCATAACACACAAAAACAGAGTATTGTTCTTTGTATCTGAAAGTGCCAGATAAATCCTCAGTACATTAGGAGAGGAACTGTCAGAGGTGTAGAATTTTTATTCATTATTATTATTCTAGCTCTCAGTTTCTCTAAAACTGCAAATACATAATTAAAGTTTTATTTCTTTGCATGTGTTTAGAGGAATGGAATTTGTATAAATTTGTTCATACTAGCTGTGGAAATGTTCATTGTAGATGAACATTGTAGATGTTCATGTTCATTCTTAGGAATAAACTTTTGCTATTGTTCTCCACATTGTTAGTTTTGAATCTGTGGAACAGCTTCAAACCCATTCAGCAAGGTTTTGGTCCAGTATTGGTCACAAACCCAAAACACAGCACCATTGGGCTGTTCTGAAGTGGGTTACCCCCTGCTCACCCACACCCAGTACAGCCTTACTGATATAAAAAGATACTGAGTTTCTCTGTGTTGCAGAAGTCTGTGAATAGTGGAAAGGAAAAATAAACAACCTGTTTACTGACCCTTCTTAAATGTGAGCCAAATTTTACATTTTTTTGGCCAGTCAACCAGCCATGTACATGCTACAAAACTGGGCCCAGGAACTGTGCATGCTATAGACTGTGGAGGATGCAGAGTGGTTGAGGAAGGAACCCGTAGGACACAGTGTCTTAGAGCTTTAACTACGAACACAAAAATGTCAGGCAACTACAAAGACCTCATTCTACTCGGCAACTTTTGGCACAAAATTTCTTTCGTGGACCAACAGTATATGAGGTTTCAAAGTTCCAAGACTTTAGGAAGCATATTTTATATCTTGAGTTTAAGTGTAGCCTTCCCTTTTCCACATAATTCTCTTTATAACTGCAAAATTAATTTAACACAATGGGATTGTTAAATACACTGATCATTTGCATTTATCAGGGCAAGCAAACAAAATAGGCTGAAATGATTCAACAGCTTATTCCCTCTATGACAGTAGTTCTGCTTACCCAACTTCGAGTCATATATTCCTGCACCTTCCCATGCATAAATCATACTTGCTCTTTCAGTGAGCCGCTGTGTGTGCCAATCCAATGGGATGCCAAGCTAGCAGAAGTCTGATTTGGGTCCAACACAATGAAGAACTTCATGGCCAGGAGCTGGCAAGGGTGGACTGACCCTTTTAATGTCAGCAGGCTGTTAGGTTGGTATGTGTGTAGAAGAGTTTATTTAAGCCTTTTTTCTCTAGTGTAAAAGTGAACTCGCAATGGCAAGAAAACAAATTGCAAGATTTCTAAGGAGTAGAGTTGACAGTAGTAGCCATACAAGGAGATAGTTGGATAAAAGGGTGAAATGACAGCCACTCCTAGGTGTCTGGGACAGTCAGGCTACACAGTCGCACTGTACAGTCAGGAGAGAGTGAGTGATCCCTCCGGAGAGTGATTTGAAGTATGTTCATTAAAATCCTCTCTAGTATGCACATTATGATGAAAATAATTTTCTAAAGAAAACTACCTCTCTTTTGCTGATCCAGGGAGCTTAAGGAGGCTAACCTGCTAACTTAAGTCTTTCAAGAGTTGACCTGTGTGATAGACTTCCCAATTTTACTGAAAAATTTCAGACTGAATAAAATTATGTCTCATTGGCAAAGAATAGAAAATGAGAATCTGATTAATATATCCAGGGGAATAAAGAATCTGATTGAGCTGGAAAACTGATACCCAGAAGCACAGACAAAGATTAAGAAGTAGAATAATCTTAAAACACAAACTGTCCTTGCACCAAGTAGATGTAGTGATAGAATTATTTTTTCCAAAGCAATGCAGCCACAGGTCTTTTTTTACCTGAAGATATTGTTGGAGTCCTTTCACATCATTAACATTTTTGCTCCTTTTCTACTGGAGATTTAACCTAATAATAAAATTATGTTCCTGTAAAAGGGGAAAGGTAGGAAATGTTTGTCACTCTGCAGTCTTTTCGGTGTGATTGACTGACAGGAGACTTAACTGAGCACTCATAAAAAATGGTCTTTGATTCATGTGGTGTGTAAAATGGTTTAATTACCACTTAGCAGCAAAGCAGGGATGCTGAAATTGCCAACAACTTTAATGATTTTGAGAAAAAACCCATCCTATAATTTGCCCAGTAAAATATGGCAGAATAGTTTTAATAATTTCATAAAAAATTTCTGCATATTTTTACACTTTTTGTGTTCTGTGCTTCAAAGACTTGTAAGTCAGATGTGTTGAAAAATGGTAGCAGTAATCAATAACTGTAAAATGGAGGAGCCCTATGAAGCAGACCAAACTGTTCTGTGTGAAATGTGTCTGCAGTAAATTTTACTTCCCTTTGTTTCATAGATACTGTCTTCCAATGAAGATTGGAATAGCAGTTTATGTTAGTAGTCATATAATAGCCTTATTAAAATTATTAGTTATAAGTGGTATAAGCAGGGTTTTATTTCAAATGAAGTTCCATTTAGTAAATTTTAGTAAAGTGAAAATCTAATCACAGGTACCAAAATCAAGGACTTTTGTGTCTTAATTCTATTGCTTTGGAAAACACAGCTTAAATTCCCCTCCTTTGTTTTTTGTATATAAAACTAGGAAAAAGTACTCATTTTCTACATTGTCACAGATGTTCGAAATGTAATTAATGAGTCTTTGATACACAGAACAACTCCAGCAGAAAGAAAACCCTTTCAAAATACATCAGCTGCAAAGATTCTGTATTGTTCCTGGGTCTGTGTCCTTGCACAGAGTATATTATGAAATTACAACTTAGTCCAGACATTTGCCTTTAATATTTTTTATTTCTTTTATCAAAGCTTATCCTCTCCTTCCTTGTAACTAAGTCATACTGCAGAATTTAGGGTAGTGTAGCTTCAAACTTGCTTTTCAATGCTCAGAATAATCAGCCACAGAAAAACTTCCAGGTCGTATGAAAGCCGGCTGTTCTCTGGTGGGCATCAGTCTCAAGCCATGATGAGGCAGGTTGGTTCCTAAATTAATAAAAGCACTTAACAGTTTCTCTTGGTTCTGTGCACAGTCAGCAGAGAAGAACAGATTGTCTAATTTTGGTGAACTAGATTAATATTGAGAGATCCATCATAGTGTTTACAGGAATTAAGTTAAATAGTTAAACTATCATCCTAAACCCTGTTTCACACAGGCCTTTAAGGTGGAAAACAATGGCTATTTCAGATCTTTCTTTACACATGAAATGAAACAGGCTTGAGCTTATTTCAAAAGTTTTGCAGATTCTTTTATAACAATGGAAGAGCAGTTCTAATGACATCTTCAACCTTAAATATTTTTTTTTTTAATTTGAAGTGGTTTCTGCAAAACCATAACTGCTGGTCTTTGCAGCCCGAACAGGGTTTTGTTGTTGCTGTTGTTTTTTGGGTTTTTTTTTTGTTTGTTTGTTTGGTTTTTGTTTTGTTTTTGTTTTTTTTAATTTTTAGCTTCGTTTACTTAAATACACAAATTAATCACTATCTAAAAAACATCATTAGGGCATCCTGGGGAAGCATTTGAGAGAGGAATACTCTGGAGGTCTATACAGCTCTAGAAGTGTTCAGGACAAAAAGCACAATCTTTTCTTTGCAGGGATTTTAGTTCTACCTGGTACCTGGGCAGTCAATTTCTTATTCTTTTGGAGTCAACCAAGTGATAATAATTAAACAACACTTTTATTTCCATTATCTGCTTGTCTGCTCTCTGTCCTAGAATGCATATGAGTTGCCAGAATATGTGAATTTGAAATATATCAGATAATCGAAAATTAATGAATATGGCTTTTCTGGAACATTCTTACTCAAGATCACAGAAGATAGCAAATAGGTTACTGAATCCTGTGAAATAAGACTGCAAGGGAAATGAAGAAGTTACCTAGGCCTTTCCAGGATCCAATAGAGAACACTAAATATATGTGCTAGGAAGCGCTCACCTAATTTTAAATTCCCAGTCTGCTCAATGCTTTTGAGCATCTTCTGTATGGAAGGGTTTTCTATTATCCTATTTGCCCTTACCATAAATTAAACCTATTTCTTTCTGTTCTGACTGCATTAACAATAGAGAAGGTATTGTTATGATTCAGGTTTCTTATGTTTCTGGAAATTGTTACTTCCATCAGAACTGCCATCTTTCCAACATGTAACCACAGTTTATTCATTTTTTCTTTGTATTTTGTAGATTCAATGGACTTTTGCTGATTTGTCAATGAAAATACTATCTGAAGCCATGTCAGTGTACTATTAGAGTGAAGATAGAGGGAATTTACTATTTATTTCCTACTTTTTGCTCTTCTGAAGTAAACTGTACTGCAGTGTACATGCATAATTACTGGTCAATGCTTAGAAGTCCCCACTGAATTTCGGACTTCAGTCTGAGAAGCATCTAATCTATATGAATATATATTTCAGAAAAAAACTCCCGACCAATCATTATCCAAAACAATTTTTAAGACATGAGAGCATTCTTCCTAGGAAGTAGAGAAGGCACAATAAAGTCATATATTCTGTGGATAAAGTATTGTCAGATTGCTGCACAGAGCAGTGCAAGGGTGAGCGCTGAGAGGTGACTGAGGCAGATTCTCAAGCCAGGACGCTGAGTTGTGAAATGGGACAGAGAAGAGGATAGAACTACAGTCAGGAAATGCAGAGAGCGGAAGCTGGAGGCAGCCCGTGGGCCTTAGGGGTTGTACTGTGCCCTGTCAAGAGTGAACTTGAATCCTACAGGGAGGTATTGCTATACCTCCTGGCAATTGTGAGATTCATCTCTCTCTTCATTCCTGCACTGTGCTAACAAAGCATCCTTTCTGAGGCTCCCTCTTTTACCATCTGCCCTGCTATTTTCTTTATTCTCTACTGCACTCTCAGGGAGATGCTGGCAGGATTTCACAGAAAGGTAGTCAGAGAAAGTACTTCTCTGCCCAGAGCTGAAATGGAGGGATTTTGAACTGGTGTTGGAAAGGGGAGAACTGTCATGTTAGCATAGAGTTACTGCAAGATACCTGAAGTTAAATATTTTCATTTTACAGGAGACTTTTTAAAAGAACTTATTTAAACAAAAATTTCAAAACAGAAATGGATGTATTTAATGAAAGCAGAATATTTATGCTGTTCTTCCTACACAGTATTTTTCTCTCTTCAGTTCACAGGGAAAGCTGGCAAATCGTTTCATGGCAGATCACTTACTGTAGAAAATGCAGGACATTATGCTAGAAGGAAACATGTCCCTCACTAATCTGAACAAATACTCTGTCAGGATAAATCCAAGAGGTTATTCAGTCTTCTAGATGAGACTGAAGTGGCAAAGTACTAAATGTTTGTCAGAAGACAGTTGCAGTTTTCTGAAGAGTAATTAACCTATTTTCCCCTAGAGATTACAATTATAGCAGTTTGCACAGTGGACACCCTACCTACTTTATTTGTATGTGGTTATCTTACTTTCTTCTTGTCTTAAAATAAGTACAGTATCAATACAAGCCTTAAGAGAATTGCTATATTTGTCTTTATGCATAGCTCTATATTTGATAAGAGTAGAGTGGTTTTTGCATTGGTATGAGTTTATACAACACTCAAAAGTTTCCCTAGAGAGAGTAGGTGCTGGAAAAGTGTTAGCTGCTATGATGGTAACAATTTTTAAAAGTAGAAATTTTGTGTCTTCACTTTCTTTCCTGTTTTATTTTTAAAATGAAGAAACTAGAAAGCAAGATGGTGGGAGATTCAAAAGGCGCCTGAAATGGCAGTCTTTTGTACAAAGGGTCGTCATGCTCATTGGAATCTAGAGTTGTACATTTATTTAGTTGGTAAAAACACTGAAATCTGGTTTATTGCTGAGTGTTAGCAGTAAGATGTGGAGCAAACTAGCCATGTGCATCTCCCCTGTGGCAAGATAAAGACTATGAAGTTGAGCTCTTATCTACCAGATCTGGGCCATGTCCTAGCAGAAACAGTCTGTAGTGGAAATACTGCTGGACCATTATTCTGCAACTATTTTAAAAAAATATCTATCTGAATTAATGAAATTTGTTATGCTTTTCCCCCATAATTTATATGTGAGTTATTATTTTAAAATTCTAGTTCTGTGACCATGCACAGGTAAGATAAAAAATGCTACAGAAAATTCTGATTTTGGCAGATTACAAAAATTACAAAATTTTCAACATTGTAATTTCTTGACACTGTACCTGCATTTTGAGAAGATTTTTGTAGCTCTTATTTCATATAAAAGAAAAACCTTTCTATCTAGAGAATACTAACCACTGGTTTTTATATGAAAAGTTATTCTAGATACTTTCAGAACTCTTGATTCTGTGTAGAGGCAAAATATGGATTTGTCAATTCTCTTTTTCTTTTTCTCTCATGAAGCAGAGACATCTCACAGCAAGTCTTTAAATATGTACTAATGTTTATTTCATTTTGCTAGAAACACTTCTGAAGTTCGAAGCATCGAAAATGTCTGTAAAGATGCTTTCTCATGATTATGTCTTAAATCTTTCAGTATTTGCATCTACAATACATATGGCAGAGGAATTCAAGCTAAAAAGAACCCCATAGGTATTAGGAGTGCTGTTGGAGGAAATGTATCTGATGATGTAATGTGGTCATTTCAGATTGTTGATTATGCGTGCCCAGAAAAAAATTTTCTATAAAAAGATGCTGTGAAGCGATTTCTAAAATTATAGAAGTGTTTAATTCAAGCACATTTCTTTGTTTCAGTGTTTAGACACAGAGTTCCTCATAGATCTTCTTTCTTTTGAAAAACAGTTATAAAAAGGAAGCTGTCTTTTCCAATAGTAGGAGTTTTTGTAGATGTAGAAGTTCAGGCATCACAAATAAATACAGAGGATGTATTACTTTAATAGTATTAGCTTCTGTAAAATCCTGCAAAGGCAGAAAAGTTCAGGCCAGTAAGCTATGGGCATACAGCAGCTCTTTGCATATTTTCACATGCAGAGATTTATGTGCTGTTTGTCACAATCCTTTTTCTAGATAAACAAGTTACATAAATTACTCATTTCTTCTCCAGATCAAAAACTAGTTGCTATGTCCAAATAGTGCTCCTGTTCCTAAGAAGGGTAGCATTACATTATTTAGGGACTGAATGAAGCTGCATTTGCTCCTAAAAGGATTGTTTCTCACCTTATGGCATGGCTTCCAAGGGAAAGAAGGTTATTATTTGCCAGTGGCCCTCAATGCCAAAATACTGGTGAATTTATAGAAAAGGCAATAAAAAGAAACAAATGTAAACACATTGATTTGCCATTAAAACCATCAAATCAGACTTTCTAGTCTGTCTTTCCTTTTCCCTTTTTAGTATCACTTCTTCTTTATAGCCAAGATAGCTGAAATGGAAAGATTATAGTAAGTGGAATATGTTAGAATGTAGATTAGGTCTTCTCACTTTTCTGTGTAGTGGATTGTTCAGTATCATTCAAATTCTGCTGTTAAGAATAGGACTCTACAATGTGGTTTGGTATTTTTGGTTTCAGTTTATCATATTCTGTACCTTAGTCATCCCAAAGTGTTTTCATTTCAGACTGAATTCCTCCTCATGTTGTGATTTGTGTGAACTGAAGACAATTTCAGGAATGATGGAGATAAAATAAATGCAAACATAATGTAAATAACAATTCTACTGATGAAACTAATTCTTATATGTTTTGCCTTTCAAGTTCATACATAAAACATCATATTTTTCCCTTCCCTTGGATAACTTTTCGGTATGTTGTGTAGCACAGCAAATTTCTAGATCCTCAGTGGATGTTTAAAATTAGTTGACTACGGACTGCAATAACCTAAGGGCTGTCTAAGGACCTCAACACCTGTTTTGGTACTCTTTCTGTAATTGATCCCTGAATAGTGTGCATATGGAGAGTTAAACCACAAAATGTGACAATTCTTAGTAGTAAGGTTCAGAAGATCAAATAATTGGGTTTGCAACCAATTATCTCTAACTGCTTTTTTTAGAATCAGGATGACACTGGCGGCTGAGTCAGAGTAGCCCTTGAAGCCTACATGAGCATGGTACTGTTTGAAGTATCATATGCATGAAGATCATATAAAGCTAGCAGTGACTTGCATCCCAATCCTTCTATCCCTGCTTGCAGACTTGGTCACTGCATTTGACTTCATGCAAAAAAGACTAAACCAGGTTTCTATTCATTCTTTAGTTCTAACCAGGGCCTCTCTGCCTGGATTAGATTTTGACATCTTCCAGACTCTGTAATACAAGAAATGTTATTGAGCGTGGTATCTTGGATCAAGCAGAATGGAAAGCTTGATAAAGAATTTTTGTAAATACCAATTTTAGCTTCACGCACTTGGAAGAAAGAAAAATATAGAAATGATTGAACAGCTTAGTTCTGGATCATCTTTTGCACAGGCATAGAAGTTCTGAAGCTTGGAAAAGCAACTCTCCAGTCATCTTTACTTTTTTCAGTAGAAGCCTATCTATTTCACAGTCAGTGTATCTTGTTCATAATAATTTATTAGGAAAATGCAAGCTATATTATCTTCCACTTTGATTATAGGTTTGTAGTAAAGTTGAACGCAATAAGTGTTACATGGACATATAGTTGTTTCTCAACTATAGAAAAGATTAATGAAATAAAAAAGCTTAGAAAGAAAATCCATACTGTGCTTTAGTAGGTATTCCATTTAAATATGTATACATGATACAGTTTGAATGCACTATTTCCATCTTAAAAGCATGGTTTGGACATTTACAATACAGTATTGTCTGCTCATGCACTTCGCAATGCCATTTCTTTATATTAAATAGTAGTTGATAATCTGCTTTGGTTAGGCTCTGGCTATCTACAGCTGTTCAGAAGTATTGCAAAAATATGAAACATGCCTGGCCTTATTCTTGTATGAAGTGTTTAGATTTTAAGAAATGCATTATGTTGGTGGATACCAATGCATTTGCATGTTTTTAAATTATAAATAAGTGGTCTGCCATCAAGCAACACTTTAGTAAAATATGCAGAACGCTACACAGCTCGGGTGTTAAACATATGCTTCCATAAATATACACTGTATACACTTCTGTATACACTGACAGACTGCTATTGGAAAAAACAGAGAACAGCTCTTTGCCTCTTACTCCCTTTCTTTAAATTTCACTATTTTGGTGTTTATTTGCCATCTCACAATAGTCCTCAGAGTCTGGGGAGCAATAAATTTTCCTGTAAGAGAAAGAACATGGTAGAAAAGAACTTTCAGGTACTGCTTTCCCCTGTCTGTGCGGGCATGCTTGTAACACTACTGTATCGTATAGCAATTGGTTTCTGTTAGAAAACAGCAACCTGTGTCTTCCATTTTGACATTGTCTCTTGAGAACATGAAGCTTTTATTAATTCCCTTTAGATTTCTGTAATTCTTTTTTTTACTTGTCTGGAGGGGGCAAATACATGGTAAGGAGAGGCTTTTATCATCAAGTTTTTGCTGTTAAGCTCTTTCCTTTATCCTAACTCCAAATGAAAATACCTGCTGTCATATATTGCATTTGATTGCAGAATGATTATTGTTACAGAAAATACAGAATAATATTTAAAAAAAGAATTGACACCATCTCTGTTCAAATTACATAAGGGATTCCATAACAGCTTGCTATAAATGGTTTACAATAATTTTGCACTATATTTAGAAATTTCTAGATTTCAACTCTAAGAAATTCAGAAGGGTTGAAGATTTTACCCTTATATTAACTGATCTACACTCATATTCTGAAATGTTCAGATTACATTAACTACTGTACTGGTAGAAGTCTGCATCACCTTGAAAACGAAAAAAAGAGACCATTTACTTGAAAAAAGGATTTTTTAAAAACTTACACTCCAGAAATTTGCATCTTTAAAATACTAGATCATCTAGATTGTCATGCTATGTTACTCCTAATGTATCTGGAAATGTAGTCTATTTTATAGGTTCTAAAGATAATAACTAATCATGATGTCTCTTTGTCTTCCCTATAGTCTACTGTAATTTTTAATGGCTCAATTATTGCTTTATTCTTGGTCTACTGAAAACACAAAACATAATATTTTCTGAACAGCAAATACCATTGGTTTCTCATACACTTCACATCATTCTGCCTGAAACAGAATTATTTTAATTCAGCTTTCTCAGTTTTTTTCTTAAATATACAAATATATTTCTGTAATAGGTTTCTAATGCAATCATAATACCTCTACATAATTTTATTTTTACAATCTGCATTTCTTAAATTTAAAAATACTGTACTTTCCTTCTTGATTCCCAATGTAAAAGTATAAAGACTAATTGATTTCCTATCCCACCTGATGTCATCCGCATTTAATTTTAGCAGCTCCTGGTTTTACCTGGGGTGAGTTGAATTTGGCTAAAGGAGTTTCAGGTTAAAAATTCTAATTAAAATTAACTTTCAAGAACTGATTTTTGAAAAATTTCCCCTTTTGTAGACATTATTTTAAAAATATTCTCCTTAAATTGCATAGGTAGTCCACCTCAGCTGAAATCTGTCTAGTTCTGGGGAAAATAAGACAAAGGACAAAAAAAAGTGAAATCACAGCCAAAGGAAATAGTTTCCCTTACCAAAAAATCTTTATAAATTATATTCTGTCATAATCTTTGCTGTACTAACTTTTCATTAACTCGTCATCTCTTTGTTCTCAGAAAGACTCCTGCTTTCAATTAATAGATTGTAAATCAAATTATATATCAAGCCCTAGAAATTAGGTATTAATTACATTAAATAGCTATATCATCGACCTAGAATTTTTGAAAAATGGGAAAAATGTAACTGAGAATTATTATTTTTTCACTTTAATGATAAGCTTTTCTGTGCCTCAAATATCAATGGAAAGACTGAGAAAGCATAGTTGTAGTCAGGAAAGAAGTTCTGGTTCATGGCTGCTCACAATGTTTGTTGTCAGTGAGTGAATGTGTCACAGGAGCTTTATTTTCTCTGTCTTTTTCTGTAGAACTGTCAACGTAATTCTGTCATCCAAAGTGCTCTGCAGACAGATACAAAATGTCTTGCAGAGAAACCATGTGACAGTCTTCTTGGATTGTATTCCCTCTAGGGAAAACCTTTCAAAACCAAATTTTTTATAGTGCTATATGAAAATGCTTGGATTTTCAGTGAAAATAGAAACTGAAAAAAGAGCATATTTGACTTGAGTTATTAATGCAAAAGGCAGACGTAAGACAGTCCTGATGAAATGAATTCTCTCTGTGACATGCCAGCTGAGTTCAGTCTCAAGTTGCCTCATAGCTTCTGTTCTCTGATACAGTGGCACTTGAAGTTCAGTGGTATCTTTGATTTCTGCAAAGAGCCTGAAGTCAGGTTATTTTAGCCTTTTGCAATTACTAGCACAGAGACCACTTTTTACCCAAAATATGAAAGACCTAAGTGAAAAAAAATGTACTCAAGGAATTGCATATTTTTTGTTTAATACCCACTACAGTGTGTATCCATATTGAAAGTGGCAACAACTTTAACATAGTGGGTTTGTAACTTAATCACTGCTGTGTGCTGTGTGTATTTTCTCTGTTACTTTTCTCTGAAAAAAAACAAACTCCACATTGATAGGAAAGATCAGGAATTGTGGCATTTAAATCTGTAGTCAAAGAGTGTAGCAAAATAGTTGGGTTTTTTTAAATGAATATGCCAATTTTAAATTTTGTCAAAATAATATTGTCCACACCACAATACTAGAGAAGGGGAAGAAAAAAATAGAAGGAGAGAAAAAAGTTTCTGAAACTAAAGACAGAAGACTCAGCTTTGTATCACTCACATGAGAAGTTCAAAAGTCATCTGTGCCTAATTATAGCTAAGATCTTAAAACAGGTCCTGTCTGAAAAATAGATCATTGCAGACTCTCTTGCACATTATTACCCTGAGTATTTCTCTGCATAAATAATTCAGTCTTCTGTGGTTGGAGGCCATGTATGGTGAATTCTGTTTCTGTTCTGTAGCTGAGAAAGTGCATACAAAGTGTAAGTCATTGCTTCATGTTTTTGCTTTGCTCTAAAGAGTTTCAATCAGCAAGGTCAAGACCAGTCATGGATTAAATACATTTTTGGAGAGAACAGTTTAGTACAGTTTTGAATCCACCCTGAGATAGATTAGCCTGTATGGTTTTCACCATGTGCAGACACAAATAAAAATAAAACTCTGCCTTGGGAGAGAAACCTGATGAAGTTTCATTGATTAGGAACATACACACAGTTTGTCAGCTGAACAAGTGTGCTGCCAAATCACTTCTGCCCTACTAATTATAACACAGGTTTTTCTGTAGACTATTAAGAGTGTGGCCAAATTCTAGAACAAAATACGTGAGTGACCATATTGGTCATCTGGTTAAGTCTCACACCGAATTGGAATTTTAGGAAAGCATGCTGTCTTAGGGTGTCATTTGGATAATAGAAACATCATCTTGGCTGTCTGGGATTTTTTTGGCTGCCTAGCATACAAAGCTGTATATTGATTTTCACAAATCTCTATAATTTCAGTGCCGTGTGAACATTAAAGCATTCCATTTGACAATCATACTCCTCAAGAGTAGGAAGGTAATAGAAGGTATATTTTTACAGAATGTTTGTCTCTTAAAATGTAGTTAGTACTTTTCCACAACACCTATGGTATTTTTAAGAATCCCACCTGATTTCAAAATCAGGCACAGACTGAAGTATTTTACTACCAGCAATTAACTGAAGATAAAGATAAGAGGTTTATTTTTCATTTGATTGATTTTGTTTGTTTGTTTGTTGTCTTTTTTTTAAAATTCGAATTCTAAAAGAGAACAAAGCAGAAGTTCTGCCAGTCAAAACTGAAACACCACCAAGCAAAAGTCTTGCTATTCCTTAAATCTGCAAGTTTCAGACAAACTTTGCTGAGGCTTAGTAACACAATTGTGAATGCAAAATAGTGGGAACCTGAGCCGGGCCATTTTATCAAAATGTGCTGCTAACACTTGTTACGCTTGCATGTGCCTGAAGTCAGTGTAGCAGTGCTGCAGACGTTCTTTCCGTAGTTGTCTAGTCTTAAAAATTAGTCTATAAAAAAAAAATCCAAACGGAAGAACAACAAAATACACTCTTATTTATTGTTTGGCATTGTTTTGCCTTTAATGAACTGAAAGGAATCAGTGGCCATATCTTCATTCTTGCAGGTTTATGTCAGTAGTTAGTTCTCTTCACTTGTCCTTTTTAAAATTGAAAAATAACCCCAAATCTTCTTTTCTCACCAGATACAGAAAGTCATAAAATATTGAAATTTGAGGTTAACTGTTTGATGCAGACATTTGTTAGATGCTAATTTTTGTTTATGTAGAATTACCATATTCCTTCTCGATGGTTAATGTGATCTTGTGAGAATTGCAAATAAGGTCTTCATTATTATGTTTTCCATTATGACACCCTTCTTGATCACAGGGACTCAACCGATGATTTTACTGCTGTATCTAGTCAGGTGTTCTTCACAGTTACATTACACAGTGCCTGAAAATGGGCATGAGCCAAATTAATGCTGGAATTGTAGAAATTTGCTCAGTGTCTTCTGAAGAGAGCTATTAAAAATAAACTATTGTTATCTTCCATTATATTATAGTAATGGAGCGAAACTTGTCAAAGGTATTTTTTTCTGAATCTTTTCTTCCTGAAATTTTAACCTCATTCCTCCCCACAATGATATCAGAAATATATTTAATGTATTTTTTTACCAAAGGCAAGTTTGTTATTTATCGTAAAGACAGAAGAGTGTTTTTTCTGAAAAGTAAGTTTGAAAAAGCAGATGATCCAGCAATTTATATGAATGCATTTCTAAATGAAAATACTTATTTCATGATACATTTAAATTTTATATGATCTTTTCATCATTACTCCTTTAGTCTGTCCTGTTATCATCTCAACTTTTCTTTGATTGTTTATATAAAAACTTTTGCATAGGTAAAAGTAGCTGCAAATTGGTGGATTTCTACTTTCCTTTCAGAATTATGAATACATTTAGACAAAGGCAAAACAAGATCAGAAGCATTTATAACAATAAATAATATATTTATTATATTATTTATTTATATTATATAATAATAAGCAATTATGTATTTTGGTAGCTAAGAACAATAGAATCTAGAAAACCAAATTAAAAAGTGAGACATCAGCTGTAGTTCTTTCTTTAACTGTTGTCTGTCTAGCATTTATCTTTATACCTCCACACAGCTTCAATAGGTATGTTAAAAAACATCAGGAATGATTAAGGTATGTCTATCATTTAGGATCTCGATAAAGTATCTTAGTAGAGTGACGTTCAGTGCATATCTCTGAGACATTACTATTCGATTTTAGTTTGAAACTCCAAAATAAACTTTAATTTAACCTTTTTAGAGTTATATTACAACCACATAAATTGTGGCCCATGGTTTTGAAGCATGACTGCACTATATTTTCACTGAAATCATCTCAAGGAGGATGTTTCAGGTTTGCCTGGCTTATGTTTAACCTAGAGAAAACAATTAAATATGTATCCATTTTCCCTCAGAATTTCAAGGTTATAGATGCTTTCTTCCTCAATAGTAACCATTAATATTTTTAGGGGACATTAGGTCTGAAATCAATAGATAAGCTTAGAGACACAAGGGAGAGCTAATGACAAAGAAAGACTTGTATCAGAAGCCAGTTTGAAAGGCTGCAGGGAGACCTCCTGGTCTCAAGTGCTTTGACATGAGAAGGTGTTTATGTTAGCACAATTGTGTGATCTCGGCAAACAGAAGAGAGACTTCGTGTTTTAAATACTAGGGCTATGATTATCTCTTCTTAGTGAGACCATCAAAGCAAGCAGAGAAAAAGGGACCTAGACACTGAGTTTTAATCTCTGATGATTCTTGGGGGTGGCAGCAGGACCTCCACAAATTTGAATATGATAGTAGTTTTGAATTAGAGATTCCTTGTTAGTCCTTATATTTATATTTTCTTCTGATAGTCTAACATCTTGCATAATAAGCACAATACTTCACAATGTAAAGAAAAAAAGAAGTTAGAAGTCCACCAATATTTTGCAGTTAAAAAAAGAAAAGACGCATTAAGCTGCTTCTTTTTTCTTCCTTTTCCTTTTTCTGTCTTTCTCCTGACCTATTTTATCCAGTTCTGACAGGACAGGAACTTTGAAAACTTCTTTGCACTGTGCTTTTAAAGAAAAAGATGAAATCTTTCCTTCCGTTGTTGGAATGAACTGATCTTGGTCACCAGTGTGGGCTGTAATAAAGTATAGAACTACATTTTTTTACTTCCGTGTTCCATTGTATGATATTATTTTCCTGATGACAAAAGGAAAAGAAGCTGACAGCATTTTGAAGTCTTTTCTCACACTTTTAGAATTTGAAGTGTATGTGCAGCTAAACTGTATGAGGCTCAGGTGCAGCAAAAGTCTAAATTCTCGCTCTGTGTTTGCTGCCAACTTAAGTAGAAAATGTTATTTTGCCCAAGTCAGAGTTGAATTGAGTGCTTTTGAGATCATTTGTTATGCCTCTTGGTATAAGCAATTAAATTCATTAAAGTTGTTATGGCAGGATAACTGAGAGCGGAAATTTGGCAGTTCTCTGGAAATTGAAATATGCTCTTACACAACATAGAATAAACCTCATGAGAACAATAGTTCCATATTCTTCATGATCTTTGATAGAAATGTTTATAAGATAGTCTGGATGAGCAGGAGAAGTTGTGGAGAAGTCACAGGCTGATAGCAACTAGTCATGGTCAGATTAAACTTCTGTATTTAATAAACCTGTAGACAACTGAATGATTTGGAAGCTTGGATGTAATGAACATTTTGTGTCCATGTTTATAAAGAGTAGACCAGGCACTCAATGGAAAAAGACAAAATTATGTAACTTAAACTTAACTAATTTTACTGCACTGTACTTAGGAATAGACTGTGTATTTCCCTTGCATAATTTAAGAAATAATCAAGGATATTGCAATTAGTATTCATTCAATCCCTCCAAGTAGATACTTAGAATAGTCTTTAAAATTACGTTTTCTAGACAATGTGGAACGAAAAAAGTATGCAGTATGATGAGATAAAATGCATGTATCAAGTAATTCAGCTAGAAAAATCTCTTTTTATAATTTCTTTGGAATTTCAGGAAAAAAATCAAATGAAAGTTGTTCAAATGTTAGTATAGCTGATTTTTCAGGCTAAGGAAGTGGTAGTTGTGAATAAAACTATTCCATCAGTGCTCAAATAGTAGCATTTAGGGGGTAAAACTGATTAGGTGTAGAGGGAATACTAAAATGCAACAAAAATCCTCACCACCTCCTTGAAAATGCAAACACACGTATACATGCAATTCCAAAAGCTTTCTCAGTTAAACATAAGAGAACCGTTTCCATATTTTTAGTTTAGATGCAAGATTTTTATTCCATTCTGTGCTTTGTGTTCCCTTCTAGGTACTCTAGTCCTTGGGATTATGAAACCCTGCAACTAAATTCAATACATAAAATGAAGAAATGCAATCCCATTTGAAATTAAATTAGATTTCATAAATGCAACATACTCTTGAATCATACAGAATCACACAATGGTTGAGGTTGGAAGGAACCTCTGGAGATCATCTTGTTCGATCTCCCTGTTCAAGCAGAAATAGCAGGAGGTAGTTACCCATGATCATGTCTAGAGGAGACCAGGGAGGGAGATTCCACAACCTCTCTGAGCTACCTCACAGTAAAGCAGTGTTTCCTGTGGTTTCATTCGGTATCACCTGTATCTCAGTTTGTGCCCATTGCATCTCATCCTTTTACTGTGCACCACTTGGAAGACTCTGGCTCCGGCCTTTTTACACCCTCCTTTCATCTACTTGTATGCATTAATGAGGTTCCCTTGAGCCTTCTTTTCTTCAGGCTGAACAGTTCAAGCTCTTTCAGCCTTTCCTCATATGTTAAGTGTTCCAATCCCTCAGTTATCTTCGTGGATCTTCACTGGATTGTTTCCAGTGTGTCCATATCTTTCTTGTCCTGGGGAACCCAGGTGTGGGCTGAGTAATGAGGGAGAATCATTTCCCTCAACCTACTGGCAACATCCCTCCAATGCAGCCCAGCCTACCATTCACCTTTTGTGAAAGTGCACATTGCTGGCTTGTGTCCAGCCTGGTGTCCACCAGGACCCTCCGGTTCTTTTCTGCCAGGCTGCCTTCTGGCAGAGTAGCCCCCAGCATGTACTGGTGCATAGGGTTATTCCTCCTCAGGTACAAGACCTTGCTTTTCACAGACCCACAGAACCATAGAACCTGTCAGGTTGGAAGGGAACACAGCGAGTCATCTGGTCCAGCCTCCCTCCTCAAGCAGGGTCATCCTAGAGCACATGGCACAGGATTGCATCCAGATGGTTCTTGAATATTTCTGGTGAGGGAGACTCCACAACCTCTTTGGACAACCTATTCCAGTGTGCAGAGCTTCATGAAGTTCCTGTCAGCCTGTTTTTTCAGTCTGTCAAGGTGCCTCTGTATGGCAGCATGACCCTCTGCTAAACAGGACTGGACTCAAGTTTTCAATCCCCCTCACTGTCTGCTTACCCAGCCTGTACATCACATCTTATGTTCAGACAGTTTCAAAGGCCTTACTGAACTTCACTGCTGTCTCATCATCTGCAGGCCAATCACTTCATCACTGAACTTTGTCAAGTTAGTCAAAAATGACTTCTTCTTGGTAAAGCCATGCTGTGACCACTCCTCATAATTTTTATTTTTGTCTTTAATATACCTGGAAATGGTTTCCAGAAAGATGCCCCTCACTTTCCCAGCGGTCGAAGTAACACTGACTGGCCTTTTGCCTGGGTCCTTCTTCTTACTCTTCTTGAAGATGGAGGTGGTGTTTACTTTATCCAGTTTTCAGGCACTTCTCTCTTGACATAGAACTGCACATTTGCAGGAGTCCCTAAACAAATTCTGGTATCTAGCTAAGTGGAACATCTCAGTAAGTGGGTAGTAACATGAAAACAAAACCCACAAATTTTGAAATAGAGAGACACTGAAATATGATCAAACAAGTATTATTCCAAAACACTCAGTTTTGAGGACAAAAAAACTTTGAGAAGTCAGTTTTTTGTTTCTGTAGTTGTGAGATTTTTTTTTTGCTTTTCCCCAGCATATTATTAGCCAAAACTAGAGGCTTGTGGTCTTCCTTGTGAGGAGGGTAGTAGTGAAAGAGCTTTTTAGCCATATATTCACTAGTATATGCATATTACTTTGATATAAAGTTCAGATAGCAAAGAAAACAAAAGAAAACTGAAATTCGTACTCCAGTGTGAGTAAATAGATCTTACTATTCATGTGTTAGTAAAACAATATCCAAGATTGAGAGAGGTTAAATATAAAATTACAACAGCCTGTTCCAACTTCTATTTGTATTCATAGTTTTAACACTAAACATACTGGTTTTACAGGCTTAGATATGAACAGAGTTGTCTAGTTTGGACATACAGTACTAGTAACTATATTTTGAATTTGGGGTGTAATAGTGGTATTCTTTGGTGTGCCTTGTACCTGTTTACTTCCATCATGATTTCTGTCTTTGTCTAATAAAAAATGTATATGGCTCAAGCTGTTGATGTGGTTGGCATCTGTTTCAGATTCATTTTTACTGACAGCAGGCTGCTGCTGGTGAGCACTCAGCCTTTTAATCATCAGAAATACAGAGACTGGCATTCCTGTCATTGCTCGTTATTTTACTCTGGAATTCTGCATCAGATGTACTGCACTAAAACCTGTGATAGATGACAAGCATGACAGAATATGCATTATAAGTTTCCTAATTATAATTTTTAAACAATACTACAGAATTTATTGACAAGTTATCATAACAAGTGTAGAAATGCTAAATAACCCTTGGCAATGGCTAAGCTTTAAATCTCATTTCGAAGATTATAGAATGTCTATGCATATTTACATAGATATTTCAGAAATTGTTATAAGAGGCAGAATAGTTTAAAAAAACCCAAGCATTTGACTGTTAGTAGTATGACCCATTTATCCTTATGTGTACTACAGTATCTTTCCTTTTTGTGCATCATGATAGAAGGGAGAGTGTGGGTGTATGGACACGTAAATACGTACATAAACCATTCAAGCATATATATAATTAGAAATACATTTGGACTTAAGGTTCAGCATGAATTTGGAAGTACTTTCTGAAGTGTTTCATTGTTTGAAGAGTCATTTTTTCCCAGTTTCTGCACTGTATGAAGTAGGATATTGGGGCTTAGTTTAAGTGACGGTGCTTAGCATAGTACAGAATAAAAAAGGCACATTCATTGTGATTTAAAGTATTACTGCCATTTTCCATTCATGAAAATGATGGTATTTCCTATTCACTTTCCTACTACTTTCCTACTTACCTTTTGCATAGAGACACTTCCTTTTGATTGGATCTATTGCAAGGAAACCCTGTTTTTTTTCAGAACACCCCTAGAGTCACTTCGTTTATGGTGTCTGAGAAAAATAGCAAATGAGTAACCGTGGGTTGGAAGCCATATTTGGAAGTGAACAGTACATATTTATGATCTAAAAGCTATTATACATGGACTTTCTCCTGCTGTGACACTCTTTATATGTAACTTGTTCTCTTTCACAGTGTACGCTGTAGGTGTAGATTATGTCTTGCACACTGGCTGTTCCAGGAACAGAATCACAGAATAAGCTGAGTTGGAAGGGACCCACAAGGATCATCAAGTCCAACTCCTGATCCTGCACAGCACCATCCCCAAGAGTCACACCACAACAAGAGTGTTGTCCAAACACTTGAACTCTGTCAGGTTTGGTGCTGTGACCACTTCCCTGAGGACCCTGTTCCAGTGCCCAGCCACCCTCTGGGTGAAAAACTTTTTCTAATATCCGACCTAAACCTCCCCTGACGCAGATTCAGGCCATCCCCTCGGGTCCTGTCACTGTTCACCACAGAGAAGAGATCAGTGCCTGCCCCTCTTCTTCCCCTCACAAGGAAGTTGTAACTGCAATGAGGTCTCCCCTCAGTCTCCTCCAGACTGAACAGAGCAAGTGACCTCAGCCGCTCCTCATACGGCTTCCCCTGAAGGCCCTTCACCATCTTTGTTGCCCTCCTTTGGACTCTCTCTAATAGTTTAGTGTCCTTTTTATATTGCAGTGCCCAAAAATACCCCCAGCACTTGAGGTGAGGCTGCCCCAGTGCAGACCAGAGTGGGACAATCCCCTCCCTTGCCCGGCTGGCGATGCTGTGCCTGATGCCCCCAGGACACGCTTGGCCCTCCTGGCTGCCAGGGCACTGCTTACTCATATTCAACTTGTCATTGACCAGGACCCCCAAGTTTCCTTTCTGTGGCACTGCTTTCCAGCATCTCATTCCCCAGCCTGTGTGTACATCCAGGGTTGTCCCATCCCAGGTGTGGAATCCAGCACTTTCCTTTGTTGAATTTCATGTGGTTGGTGATTGCCCAATCTTCTAGTTTTTTGTGGTCTCTCTGCAGGGCCTCTGTGCCTTCGACGGAGTCAACAGCTCCTCCCAGCTCCCTTCCCATCTGTGAACTTTCTCAGTATCCCTTCCAGTCCTGCGTCCATGTCATTTATGATGACGTGGGAGAGAACAGGGCTAAGATGGAGCCCAGTGGAACCCCACTAGTGACCAGGTGGGTGACTAGGTCACCAGTCTGATGTCATCCCAGTGACTGTCACCCTTCGTGCCTGAACCATGAGGCAGTTGCTCACCCATCACATGATGTGTTTGTCCAGCTGAGTGCTGGACATTTTTTCCAGAAGGATCCTGTGAGACACAGTATCAAGAGCTTTGGTGAAATCCAGAAAGATCTCATCAAGTGGCTTTCCTTGATCCACCAAGTGGGTTACCTTGTCATAAAAGGAAACCAGGTTTGATAAGCAGGACTTTCCTCTCATGAAGCCATGCTGGCTGTGACCAGTGACTGTGTTGTCTGTCTGGTGTTTTTCAATACCTCCCAAAATAACCTTCTCCACAATTTTACCAGGTACTGAGAGTGACAGACCTGTAGTTTCCAGGGTCTTTCTTGCCCCTCTCGAAAATCACAAAGTTTGCCAGCTTCCAGTCAGCTGGGACCTCTCTGGATTCCCAAGACCAGTCAAAAACCATTGAGAGAGGTTTTGCGATGACATCAGCCAGCTCTTTGGGGATTCTTGGACGAATCCCATCAGGCCCCATAGATCTGTAGGGATCCAGCTGGATCTGGATCCAGCAGATCCCACACAGTTTCAGGGTTGACTGGGAGTTGATCATTCTCATAGTCACGGTCCTCCAGCTCAGGGCACTAAGAACCCCTTGGTGCATCATCCATGTTGAAGACAGAGGCAAAGAATGCATTAAGCACCTCTGCCTTTTCTCTGTTCCTGGCTGTGGGGTGACCATCCTCATCCTGTAATGGGCTGGTATTATTTCTATGCTGCCTATTGACATTAATATATTTGAAAAGACTCTTTTTATTGTCCTCCACATTTTTGGCCAGCTTCCACTCCAGCTGAGCTTTGACTGGATGAATTTTCTCCCTACAGTGGCAAGCAGCATCTCTGTATTCTTCCATGACACGTGATCTTGCTTTGTGGGCATACAGCTTCCTTTTTTGCCTTATTTCCAAGAGAAGTTTCCTGGTCAACCAAGCTCGCCTTTTGCCTCACCTGCTTGACTTACGATATTTGGGAATTGCCTGCTCCTGTGCCCATGGAGGTAATGCTTAAAAAGTGACCAGCACTTAATGACTCCCACACCAGCAAAAACATTTTCCTAGGGGACCTTACTTAATAATTGTCTGAGCAGGCTGAATTCTGCTCTCCTCATGTCCAGAGTTGAGGTTTTGCTGGCACTTTCCCTCCTGTCAACAGAAATTTTAAACTCAGTAATTTTGTGGTTGCTATGACCAAGATGGCTACCAATCTCCACTTCCCTTATGAGATCCTCTCTGTTGACAAGCAATAGATCAAGGACGGCATCTTTCTGAGCCAGCTCCTTTAGGTCCTGTTCCATAAAGTTGTCATCCAGGTTTTTTAGGAATCTTCTGGGCTGGATTGTAGCAGCTGTGTGGTGTTCCCAGTTAATTTCTGGCAAGTTTAAGTCCCCCACAAAGACAAGAGCAGTTGATTTGGAAGCGTGCTTTAGTTCCTCATAGAATATTTTGTCAGTGTCATTGTCCTGGCTAGGGGGTCTGTAGTAGACTCCCACAATGACATTCACATGATTTGTTTGTCCCTTGAGTCTTATCCAGAAGCTCTCAACTGAGCCATTTTTAAACTGTGAGCTCCACAAATTCTACCCCTTCTGTTACATACAGTGCCACCCCTTCTTCCCTGTGCCTCTTCTTCGCCTTCTTCTACAAAGCCTCTTTTTCCCTGCTTATCCCTCCTGAAAAGCCTGCAACCATCCAGTGGGGCACTCCAGTCACAGGACTCATCGGAGCAGGTTTCAGTTTTGCCACTGAGACCAAATCTCTGGGACTGGGCCAAACCCTTGAGCTCCTCTTGTTTGTCCTTCATGCTGTGTGCATTAATGTAGAAACAGGATCTCTTTGCTCTTCCTTACCAGCTACTGAGTCTGTTTGCAGCCTCTGTTAGCTGCTCTCAGATGGTCAGAGAGGAGCCCTTTCTGCTTGCCCTGCCTGCACGAAGTGCCATGCAAAGTGCTGTGCCATGCCCTCACTGCCATGCCACGCCCCTGTTTGCCCACTCCTGTTGTGCCACACCCTCACTGCTGTGCCATACTCCTGTTTGCTGTGCTCTGGGCCGCTCACACTCCCTGGAGGCATTTAAATCTCCCTCGGTTGCTCCCAGCACCACCCTCTCCTTGCCTGGTTGGCTGCTGCGGACTTACACATTATGATAAGGCTTGGGCATATTGCTTCAGTTCCTGAACATGGGAACCCTTCTGTACAGCTCAAAGTAATACTAATAAATGAAAAATAGTTCTATTTTCAGTGTAATCTTGCTAGCTGTTGTAAGTGATTTTACAAAACGACCTGATTTTTGGCATGAGGCACTTTCTACGGTTCAGACATTTTAGTTCTCTTGGCAACCCAGTTTTGGTTTTGGTTTGAAATGTTGAAATAGAAACTGCAAAGCTGGTGCAGCTCTACAGAACAGTTCAACAACCTGTTCCCAGTCTGCTGAGGTATTATTAGTTCCAGAATAAAATAGCAGAATCCTGTCTGAGAGCCAAAATTAGATGGTAGTCTGTATTTTTCAAAGAACATGGAGCTTGCTCCTGTTAGTTGCTACCAAGATGAGAGGCCTGTCTCTGTAAGGAATGAGGCTTGTCTAGTGGATTGAGTGGCCCTTTTAGTACATACTGGTATGTGCTCCAGAAGTCAGGGCTGCTTCTTGTTTAGTTTCCTGATTTGTCTCATTTGTCTTCTGGAAGGTGGTCTGGAATATTCAGAATTTCTTTAACTGGCATATGAGCCCTACATTTCCCTACTTGCCTCAAATGTATCATTCAAGCTGTCTAGCCATCTGAAATGATTTGCTTTTGACCTGGCCTCTGCTAACAGTTTTATGTACTCAGCAAATATCTACTTGTACATAATTTCTGCTCTACTTTCTCACCGTTATGTCCCTCCTTCAAATAGCATGATGGCCCTTGTAGAGAGCACCTTAAATCACCCCTGACACCACTGTGCTCTCAAGGCATCTTTGAGACAGACTTTGTTGTGAGCACAGGACTCATGAGGTGTTCAGAGAGGTACCACGCACTGGTCCTTTCTGCAGTGAGGGGAGGACAGTCTGTCAGGAAACCCACTTGGGAAAATACCCAAAGAGAAAAGGAAGAACTTGAATTGTTTCTGTGTAGAGTGTCATGTTTCCTATGTTCCATGTGCTTACCACCAAGCAGAAGTAGCACAAAAATGGGAAGAGGTGAAAATTAAATATTATACAAAAAGGCGGCACTTGATTATCCATTTGAAGTGACTAAAAGGTAACAAAGTCTCAGTTATCTGGCAATATAAATATGTAGAAAATAAAATATCATAGATTTTAGTGATACATTGGATTTTCAATGTAACAACTAATTTTTACAGGCTGACAGATCAACATTTGAGAAAATGAAAAATGGAAAAAAGTAACAAAGTGTTCTTAACTCAGTATTAAAAGCAATTTATAATGTCAAAAATGGATAGTATATATTGCTTTCTTAAGTATTTTGCTGGACTTCTGTAGCAGCACTTGTGTCTGGGTCTGTTGACAATTTTCAGGGAAGTTTCTAAACCACCTCTGCTATTGTTCATCTAATCCATAATAACTCTTCTTTTGTTGATGAAACAGTTCTATCAAAATATTTCCAGCACAATGGACTACATTTCACACAAATTATTTAAAAGGCACAGCCTTCTAATTTCAGGAAATGCATTCAGGCATCTGTAAATACTTAGTAAGTAGAGGTACCTCCTTGCATTTCCTGGTAAAAAAGCAGATACTCATACCCCCAGTGTTTGCTATTAACCAGCTGTGCACTTGGCATGCTAGCAGTACTTCTTCATACTCACATTGTCATTCCATTCCCAGGTACCTGACTTACTTCTCAAGAGTGGAAGACTAATTATTATTTCTCCTAAATGTAGACCATTTGAGTAATTAGACCTTTGTAGAGAAAGAAACAAACAGAGAGATTCAAAACCATCTGAGAAAGACTGGAAGTGATGATCTCTGGGTGCTGCACAGTGCTGCATAGGAAAGCAAAAATCTGTAAACAAGGGCTTAGAAACAACCCGAAAAGGATAAAATGAGAAAGCTTAATTTGTTTCTCTGACGTGAGGTCAAATTAACTGGAGGTATGACTAGTAGAAATTGCTATGGGAACTGTGGAAGAGAAAGAATTTTGGAATGGCAGGATAGAGATGGACAGATGTGGAGGTGACATTTGCTCACAAATTTTGCACCACTGTAAGAAATATGTCAATACCATGGATTCTAATCGATTCAAATGGCTTATTCTTTATGATAGACTCGATACTTACAAACCTTTAAGTATCTAGTATTGTGTGAGCTTTAGAGGCTGCACGGACTGTGGCTTTCCTGTGACATTGTTTAGGTACCATTTTGTTGCAGTGATCTGAAAAAGAAGTAATGTCTTTCACACTCTTTCAGTGAAGCTCTTCCTTTATAAACTTACATACGGAGTTTTAAAAGCCACTGTGGTGGAGCATGCCACTCGGGACTGCTTTATTATGTCTTAAAACTATGTGTCTTATTTAAACCCATTGTATCCCATTTTACCTGCTTAGATTCTTTATTGAACCTGACTTACGGTATTTTCACAGATGCTTACAGCCTTACAAGATTCAACCTTATTATTTATTGATATATAGACACACAGAAATTCACTGAAGCTGCTTTTATTGTAATGTCGTATCAAAGGGATTTAATTTATTTCAGAATGTGAGCCTCTGTATTATTTTCTTTGCAGTGAAGAGATTTTTTGGCAGAAGAGGCTCCCTCTGAGTTTTCAGATACATCTTCCCAGGCTTATTGATTTCAATTTTCTAATACTATTCTTCCTATTTCTGCCTTTAACTGCCTATTGTGGCAGTTAAAAAAGTCACAGCAAATAGAAACAATTATTTTTCAAAGCAGTCCAGTAGCCACTATGCTCCCCTTTCTACATGAGATGTCCCAGCTCGAGGAGGTGTTCAGAACAGATTTTAGGGCTGCCAAAGAAAAGAGGTGAGGTTTTGCTGTGGATTGAACTTCACAATATTGAAGTCATCAGGGTGGTTTCTGGAGGATATCTTTCATTGGCTGACATAATGAGTCTACAAATGCAATCTGCACACAGCCTTTTTCAATCAAAAATCTTTAAGAGAAAGATTTCTAATGCAAAAGAACATTTGATGGTCAACTGTTCTTCCTCCTTCCTCTTCCCCACCCCAAACTCCACAATAGTATACCTTCTGCTGTTCCCAGCACCTGTGGCACAAATCTACCCAAAATGATGATGTTTCTACAAGACAAAGTTCATGAAACACATTTAGAACAAGGAAAGAAGATGAAAATGCAAATGATGCCTGTTTTGTGTCAGCACTTCATGAAAAGCAGTGTATGCTGCTGTCAAAGAAAGTGACAAAACAATAAGCACTGTTACCAATTTGAATAAACCCATAATTTACAGGAAATAGGCATGGTTCTCATACTGATATGTAGTTCTTTCACGTTTTGTACTCCTATGCTCCTTTTTCCTGTATTTACAAAAAGGCGTTAAATTTCTGCTATATTCTATATTTGAAAAGTGTGAGGGAAACAACGTGCACAGCTCTAGCAAGGTTTTATGGAATCCTGCGCATCTCAAGAATCAGAGAACAGTAAAGTCATCAACATAATCATGTTTTTATTGCAACCACTCCAAACACCCTTAGAAATTGGTATCTTTTGGTCAACTTATCATTTTTCTTAGTCATCATATCAACCATGTCTTGCTAAAAAACTTCAGAAATCCGGTAAAATTCAAATAGAAAGATGTAAAACTGAATTAATAATACCTTTTTATTTTTGTGCCAACAACGAAAGAAAAAAGGACAGCAGTTCAAAAAGTCAATTTTTATACATTTATTGAAAAAGAAATATGTCCATTTCAATTTGGTTATGTTTTGTCTTAATTCAGAACAGGAGGCTTATTTTTCTGAATTAAAATTTTAGAAGATCCCAAAATAGAATCACAAAATCAAAATCACAGGATCAGAGTGATTTGGGTTGAAAGGGACTTTAAAGATCATTTAGTTCCAACCACCCTGCCATGCGTGGGAATGCCACCCACCTGATGAGAGTGCCTAGGGCCTCATCCAACCTGACCTTCAACCAAAACTTGTTTCAAAAACTGTAAAGCAATGTTTTCAACAATGCATTTGAAATTATGTCAGAGTTTTTCAGAATTTATCTTTCTATTTTTTCCTACCCAGCTAAAAATATTTTTTGTTTTATGTTCAAATTAAGAGATGGTTTTGGTTGCTTAAGAAGTTTGAAATTTGGGTGAAATGGTGCTTATCCTCAAGAACATACCTTACAGCTAGATCTCTAGATATGTCACGTGGTTTTGAGTTGACTAGAGTTTAAGTGTTGTTAAGACAGGTCAAAATTAGTTAAGAGAAAATAATTTAATTAAAGCTTTGCTGAGTTTAATTTTATATTTACAGTTAAAAATTATGGTATTACAGTAATGCTTCAAGACTGCAGCCGGGCTCTTCATCTGTGTGATTTTGTTGTGCCAGATGTAGCTGAGAAACCGCAGATGACATTCTGAGCAGTTCGAAATTAGAAACTTTTCAAAATCTTGTGCAAGTGGTGAACAAGTCTATATCTATGGTAAGAGAGAGAATAGTTTCATTGTGCTGTACTTTCTGTTAGAAGTAAGCCTAGGCTATGTCATAATTTGTGCCTTCTGACTATTGTCAGAGATTCTCTCTTTGTTTGAAAGATTTAAAAAATGGAGAAAAAATGTTTTAAGCCAACCTATTAATGACTCAAATTTTGTGGCATTTAATATGAGCACAGAATGTACAGTTCTCTGTGATTCTTTCATTAGAAAATGTCATTAAGTCCCACTGTGTTCATTTTCATGCATGGAATGCAATAGTGAGAAATAAGGTAACATACTAAAAAGTCCTTATTTTTTCTATTAAAATATTAAAATAGAGGGGAAACAATGCTTATCTTTCATCAAAGAACCAAACGTACTCTATAGCATGATACAGCTAAAAGTTTCACCACTGAATATACTGTACCTTTTTTGCTTTTACTGTTGTAAGCAGAGGGCATGAAGATTACTATTTTTATTTAGTGTGTAAACTGAAATGATCAGGGAAACTACACAAATTTAAAATTTTAATGTTCTATAAAACTATTGATTTTAAGGCTTTGCATGCACAAAAAAAAAGTCATATTCTTTAATAACATTTTCAGTTTGAGTATTTCTTTTTAAATAGTTAATGCAATTATTAATAAAGTATTATTTACACAGATTAGTAATTAATTTAATTATAAGTAATTAGTATTAATAACAAGTATTAATGAAATACATTTTAAAACTGTTAGCAATTCTGGTAGCTTTACTTAGAGGAATCTACATTTGTTTGTTTTGAAAAATTTCCTAAAGCAAGTGTCCAGTACCTTAATGAGTCAGTGGAGAATAGTCCTAATTTATGAGATGATATTATTATAATATAATTTTTAATGATAATTTACTTTAGACATTTAAAGCACAATGACAATCTGCAGAATTATGTGTGTGAGCAACCTTACTTCAGGAAGGTTACATGATTAGGAGCCTATATTCAGCTAATAGGAGTCAGGCTGGGAGGAGTGAGCCCAACGTCTTATGAAAATGCACTTGTGATGAACATTCACAAATCAGTTTTATATTTAATACAGTCTTGCATAGGTCTTCATAGAGCAGTTATCTATATGATAAATTACTCAGTAGGAAAACCAGTTAATTGTATTGGGAAGAATTAAACATTACTAGTGTTGTGTACAGAGAAAAATGTCATTCCTTCATGAGGTACTACAAACTCATTGTGTGAATTTAGTCTGGTTTTGAAGAGATTCAGTCACATTTGTAGAAAAGACACTGAAAAGACAACTTCTATATATACTGGTGCTCTTAGCTACTACAGGCTTTTACTTTATAGTCCAACATATAATTCTTAAATTCCTCACTTTGTTTTATGGGGAGGTTATGTAGTGACACTATCATGAAGGAAGTATGCCTGTGTTTCTTTGTGATATACAGTTGTGAAGCTCAGTAATCTGTCTGTTTGACTGGCAGGTCACTGAGCAGAATATTAGGGTAGTCTGTTCTAGGAGAGATAAAGGCTTGAATGGGTTTGTCAAAATTCTAGAGAGGTATGTTTTAAATTCCAAAATATTTATCAGGTGATAATAGATATTATTAATAAACATGTCAGTGTTCAGAAAATGTACTGGTGTCAAAAATGCAATGTTAACCTAGGCATTATGCATACGGAAAAAAACCAACCAAACAAAAAACAAAACCCCAACAAAACCCATAAAAATTTCAGTTATTTGAGTTGCCCCTGAGCTCTTGAGGAAACCTGAATGTAAATTTTTTCCAAATTGGCTCAAGAAATGAATGTTCATCTATATCTTAAAAGGAACAATTTATCACCAAAATAATATGGTTTGGTTTTCTTTGCATGAGTAAAACACTGATCTTTGTGGTACAAATTTAAATTATCTGTCTCAAATATAATATTAGTTCATATATGGAACTTAATAAAAAATTATTTAACAATGAATCAGAAGAGACTTTGGAAAGCAAAAGAGTTAAAAGCTTTTTCCCCTGCAATTAGTAGAAATAGCAAACCTCATCTAAATTCTACAAAAAACCTTCATGGTACAGATGATGTTTTGACCTTCTAGGATAAAAAAGAAACATTAAGCAGGAAGAAGGATGCTCTCATAGATTAGAATATGTTTTCACCTCTAGTATCCTCCGTATACAACAGTCACAAAAATTGCAGCTGATGGTCAAGCCAAAATGGCGATTCTGGCCATGATCTTTCTTGTCAGTCATGGTCCTCACTGAAGGTAACACAGAAATATTGCAGATAAGCTGATAGAGGGAGATACCCAGTAAAATGGGAGAGTACTTTAACTTTTTTGGGGATGTAAGATGCAATCTGACATGAAAGTAATGAGATCTGCTCGGAATGGTCTCTGAAAGATCCCACACAAACAAAAAAATTTCACATATAGGGTTCCAGTTTCAGGCTTGGAAGTGTGCAGAACCTTTTTGGGTTACAATAGGGAAACAGTTATTTGGGAAGAGGGGGGTGGGTGTTTTTATACATTAGAGAATTTATACTGTAAACACAAAAAGCTTGTACAGCAGAAATTTGGTTCCTGCAAGCAGGAATGTACTCTATTTCAATACTGTACAAAACACGTTCACTGCAATCTGATATTAGGCAAACTACAGAATAATTTATACCTAATATTTTATTTAAAAGACTCTAAAAAGGTTATACAGATTTAATACTTTTTCTTAATTTTTGGGAAAGAAATTTAAAAGTGCTGTTAAATTTTTGCTGCTTATTAGCAGTTGAGTAGTTTTTGTCATTCAAGAGGCAAGCTATAGTTATCTCTGAACATAAACATTTTGCCCTCCTTTGAGAACGTTTTAATCTGTTGATTGTGTTATCTTGACAATTTATTCTTCTTAAGATAGGCTTTGGTAATGGAGTACAAGTAATCAACTTAATAAGAATTTACGGTGAAAATTAGGAATATATTTGCAATAGAACTATTAATGAAAAAACATCTCTTTTTAAATAACAAATTATAACCATATTGGTAACTAGTTTGATACTTCATTCTTAATTCTTCTAGTTCATTTCTTTGCAAATAATATTTTTTAACCGAATGTTATATGTAGCAAACAATGACATCAAACTAACATAAGTATTTTGCTTTTTTCAAATGAATGTAGTTCAAAATTTCAGATAACATTCACTTCTTTGTTTTGACCAGATACAGTGCTTAAGACCTTCTGTAAAGTGAGTCCCTTGTTTAGTGACTTAGTGATTCAGATTTTAAATGAGCTGCTTTAGAAGTTATTTGCTGATTGTAGTTCTGGACCCCAGATGAAATAAAACCCCTTAGTATGAGCCTCAAAACCTTCTGTCTGTGCAGATTGGTTGGGCTAAAGCCATGTGCGAACTGAATGGGGTTTATGTGCTTTTCCCTCACAGCAACAATATCTTGCTTGCCACATGATGGTGCCAGGTAGTATTAGGACTTCTTCCAGCATTTAAAGCTCTTCTGAAATGGTTCAACCTAGAAGCCCAGAAGCTGTTGGGCATTTTAACATTGATTTGGCAAAACACTGAATAAGAAATTCACAAAACAACAGTGGTGTGCTCAGGTAGGGTAGCCACAATACAGATATGTACAAAAGATGTTTTCATTTTAAAAGCTTGAGAAAAATAACATCGTTTTATATGCTTACTAAAACTACATTATAATGGAATCATAGAATGGCCTGGGTTGGAAGGGACGTTAAAGATAATCTACTTCCAATACTCCTGCTGTGGACAGGGGAGCTTCCACTAGACCAGGTTGCTTAGAGCCCCATCCAGCTTGGACTTGCACACTTCCAGGGGTGGGACATCCACAGTACCTCTGAGCAAGCTGTTCACAGCCGCACTACCCTCGTAGCAGAGAATTTTTTTCCTGATATCTAACCAAAACCTACTCTCTTTCTTTAAACCCATTCCCCTACATGCTCTTGTAAGTAGTCCCTCTCTATCTTTTTTGTAGGATCATGCGTCCTACAGGTCACAAACCACCAAATTTAAATAAGGGAGATTTTGTTCTATATTATAAATATGATGAAACAGATGAAAGAGATGACTGTGCACTAAGAGTTAAGAAAAAGTTACAATCACATGGGTGCTGCAATAAATTATTAAATTAACATTTCCGTAATTCCAAGATTAATAGAAGATGGAAAATGTGTGTGGTGTCATATTTTCCACTTAAGAAGCAAATAGTCTTCAGGTAATGAAAAGCAAATTAGCGACATCCAAGTTATATCAGAAAAGTGATAGCCACAATAAGGATTTTTTAAAAGACAACTTAGTCAAATCTAAGGGATGTTATTGAAAATAACTATAATTTATCAGAACTATAGAATAGTAAGAAGAGAATACTAACAATAAAAATAGGGTCATAAACTTCAAATAAATCACACAATGATGTCAGGCACTTCTAATAAAACCTTTGAGATCTAAAGATAGAATTTTACCTTATAGTTTATATCCCAAGGTCAGCAAAGTGGAGTACATTGTCCTACATTCTGGAAGTGGTCTCTTTACTCATTAACAGTAGGGAGCCATTTAAAGTGACTTACAAGTAGGTACAAGGCTTGGTTCACATTTACACCTGTTAAAGAAAACCATCGCTGAGTAAAACACGGCACTGTTTTTTCTTATTCAGTAATCCTACAAAGCATTTATAGCCTGGAAATTCAATATAAAGTGTTGATTTGACTGAGCTTTTTGTATTAAAGCCAAATGAAAGGCAGATAACATGAGTGGCCAAAAAACACATATATATATATGGAGAATGGTTTGCTTATTCAAACTGTATTTTGATACAGGTAATGAAGCTTCTAATAAATGAATGGGTTTGCATTGAAGATACAGGGATACAGATTTAGATGTCAAACAGAAAATTCCTAGTCCAGTTTTAATTTTGTACCATGACAATGTACTACAAGAACTTTATGATGACTTCTAGGTTTTTGAGTGCTGAATTCAAACCGTAATTGAAAAATTCAATGCTGCATATGTGTATTCTGCACCAATGTCTTCATTAAGAATTAATCTCTGCTATCCTTTAAAAGATCTGTCCTATACCTGAATTTCTGGTATTCTGAAAACTCTGTTTAAGTCTGTCATTAGCTTGGTGTTCTTACTTCTGTGAAGCTGTTTTCCTAGGCTGCTCAGTTCCTTGAATTTTTAAAATTCTTGGGAAGTCAAAAAAATAGTGTTTTCAAATACAGTTGTGCAAAACAACTCCTATCTAGTGACTCAGGTTTCCAATTACATGTATTTTAATTTTTTTAAAAAATGAAGTGTTATCGCTTATGTTACCTACCTGGAAGAGGAGAATTCAGCAAACATGAAAATACAACCTGCACACATGCTACGTATAGGTAGCATAGCATCTTTGTTTTTAAAAGTTATTTCAGGAATTAAGAATTCAAAAGCAGAAAAATTTAAGTTCTGTGGGTGTCTGTGTGTTGCTAACTCTTGCATTTTTTAGCCTATTTTGCATGAATCATAGCAGTGTTGGTATGTTTGTATTTTGCAAGTTTAAAGAAAGATCAATTAGCTCATCCCTCTAATTAAAGTATGTTTCAATTATATTTAAAGTGTCCTTGGATAGTGTTCTTTGAAATTCAGATTCTTCTAATCTAAATATATGCTAGAAATGAAAAGGAAATAAAAGTTCTATTATTTTATCAGCCCAATTAAATAGAGGAAACAGCTAAACCGCATTGTGTAAACAGTCAGAATCCATAAAATCCTTCTGAAAACAGGCATCCCTTGTGCTAAGTGTGGAAAATACTTTCAGAGCAGAGGAAATACCTGAAGATTCCTATGTTAGCCTGATGCAAACTGCAGAAGCTACTGAAGCCACCCACAGTGCAGCTGACCCACAGAAATGCATAAGTGGAAGTGACAGGTTGTGATGTTTTCTGAATGTTTTGGTTAACAGTTCTCGTACCAGCTTTCATCAGAATTTTTTTTAGAGGAGTGTTAAATAGTTGTTGTAAAAAGATTGTGACTTGGGAACAAACTTTGTTATTCATCTTATTTTAGCAGGATGTGTTTAAAATCTCTGATTTTTGATTTTTATTTTGTTTCAATTTGCTGTTATGAAATGCTAACCTCCCAGGTCGGGAGTTCACTGTGAGGCTGTAGTAGTACTCTTTTATTCCTTTAGATAATCATTTCAGTAAAAATTAAAGGGCCAAGGGGAACCAACTGCAATCTCATCAAAAACCAGGAGCTATTCATTATCCATTAGCAAATAGAAAGAAAGGGAGCTGTGGAAGAGGTTCTGATCCCTCAAAATGTGGAGATTAAGATTTATCTTATTGTGAATAATCACTACAGTACTGGGAGAATTTCTTTAATACAACCACTTAAAGAGAAGTAATCTTAAGATATAAATCAGTTATGTAATTTCTGCTTAATGTAAGTACAACGTTTTGGAGACTCCATGCTTAATTGAAGACTGTCTATACAAAACAGCCAAGAGGAATCCATATCTCCCTTACCCAGTTATAACAGAGGTTTAATTCTTTAGTAGAATTTAAGCTTTGTTACCCACTGAGCTAAAAAAGAGTGGCAGACTGATTATTGAGGTAAAAAGGACTGTGTTAGCTCAGAGGTATAAATCACAAGATTTAAAAGCTTATGTACAGCGTAAATTGCAGAGGTGTTGCAAATTCTGTTTCTGATACTGTCAAGGCTGTAAGGATGAACTTGTGTATTCAAATGCCTTGTAGATAATTAAAGCTTGCAATTTGTTTAGAGGAATCATTGTTTAATGTGAGTGTTTGGACATGAGTTATGAAACATTGCCTTTATTTCAGCTGGTTTTGTTTTACCTGCCCTGAGGGTGAGTAGTAGTGAGGACAGTTTTTTTCTTCTAAACTTTTTGGACTGACTGAATCTCATTCATAAGACATGTTCTCCCTTATTTATCAATGTGACAAACTACTTGCCTCTTAAAATGGAGCTATGCATAATGCTGGCAATTTTGTCTTGAAAACTTAATAAATGTAGGAAAATAAGGAGAAATTCAAGTCGTCATGACCACTGTAAGACACTTCTAAAAATTTGGACACGTTAGCAATTGAACTATGATAAAGACCTGACAAGAACCACCTTTATCTTGCTTTATTTGGTGGAAAGAAAATTTAACAGCATTAGAATTTATGCTTTGATTTCAAGAGTCATTGAAACCTAGAAGCCAAAAATAAATTTTGAATGAACTATCACTGCAACAAGAAAAATTAGTGTGATGATGCAATTAGAAGTTCTTTAAAGAGAATACAGTCATATGAGATTTTGATTTAAAAAGTGTGCCAGAAAATGGTCATGAAAAAGAAATTTTCACGTCTGTAGAATCATATAACCAGAGTGTGCCCAAAACCATTACCATTGCTATCACAGAACATGATTGAGGAGTTTATTATCATTTTGCTATAGTAAATGGAAACCAATAATAAAATTTTATTGTTAGCTTACAATGGCAATAAAATAATTGGAAAACATCACTTCCCTATTGCTATTTTCTTCAGATGAAATACAGTGAAAGTGATAGCACTTGCCTGTGCAGACATGCAGTAAACTTGAGAAGTAACTGGTTGCAAGTGGTTTAATTGTTCAGGTGTAGAAATAAATAGAAACTTCTACTTAAAACCAGTCAGTAAGGAATAAGGTTTTTCAAACATGTTTGTCATTTACTTTCTGATATTCATTATCTTTTCATCAGCAGATTATGAGTAGTAAAAAGAAGGACCATATTAAAATAATTTTAATGGCATAACTTTGGGAATGAAAACTTGAAAAGACAGAGACAAGTCATATTATACCATTATTTCTCCAATACATGTGAAATTTGTCATGTTCATAAAATACCGTGGCATTTAGAACACAGTATCTTTTCAGTTTTTTCTCACTACCTGTAGGTATTTCTGCTAGACTTGTGGGTGCTTTACTTTTTTGTAACAAGCCTTTATAAATTCTTTGGTATTGCTTTATTGCAGATTGTGGGGAGGGGGGAAGTATCTGCCCTCACATTTTGAAGCGGCAATGCAGATTTGATCATCAGTTTCCCTTTTTAGCATATATCCTGTAAATATATTCTTTGCTTCACACACAGTCAAACCATGGAATATGCTTACAATGAAAGTAGTAAAGGTGCAATCTTCATTTGGCTGTAATTTATCTCACTAGTTCCATGAGCCAGGGATGTCTCATTTAAGGTGCAAAATCTGGCCGTTAAACAAAAGACAGATTTTGATGTGTTGAATGAGGAGTATTTGTTTTTAGCCCACTGGAATTGCTACTCATTCATATCAGAAAACAGAAAAGATTCAGAACCTATTTAGAGTATGTTTTATAATTTCTAATCTCTGTGTATCAACTCAGTTGTATCCTATCTCCATGAAAAACGCTGTTGTTAGAGTTCATCTTCACTCTTTTCATATAGCATATTTTCTGTAGTTTTAAAGCAAAAACAGTAATTGAAAGAAATTGTATAGTTCATGTTGCGTATTTTTCACGACTTTGTTGTTAAAAACGTGGAGAAAAAATTCTGTCAAATTATTGCAATTTTCCTCTATGTATTTTCTCTTCCAGAAGGCTCAAACCTATCATGCATATGTTAAAATTAGCCTAGGGCCTAGGAAATTTGGCAGGGAAATTGTTAGAACAGTATTTCGCAACCACCTGCACTTTCCTGTTGTAAATTTTATTCCAATTGCTAAAAATATACTTGCCATTAGCAGTGATTTTAGAGCTATCAGTGTATCATCAGTGCAGGCTGGAACTCTGAGAGAGGACAGCTAAAGAGAAGGACCAGTGATTACGACCTCCTTGTTGAGAGTTCTGTTTTCATGTATGCGAAGTACATCCTGCAAACAGGGAGCTGCACTGCCTTGGAGTATTCTTTAGAAATGGTCTCTCTGAAGAAATAAGAAAGAAAATTGGAGTAAAATCCAGAAAGAAGCACAGACACTCCTAAAGCTCATACAACATTTACCAAAAAGGTGGTTATTGAAATGTCGGGTAGGAAAATCAAGTCACAAAATAGTTTTCCTCTAAAAAGGAATTCTACAGTAATTTGAAATTTGTAATATAACTTGTATGTTATGAATTTGACTTTGCAAACTAATTTTCAGACTAGAAATTACAGTTAAAATATGGCCTGGAAGAATTTAAGTTAGCTTTAGTAATAAATGCCAGTAAGCAACTTTCAGTGATGAAATGTTTTTCTTGTCTGATTTGTTTTCTGTTGGGTGCACTGCCACGCAGCAGTCATCATCACATTCTAAGTCACACTATAATCTTAGATCCTATTTTAGCAAAAAGCAAGTCAGTACCTGGGCAATAACTGATTTGCTTATAGAGATTTGCAAACATTTGGAATTGCATGTACCAAAAGGAAGCATTTTGGTTTTAATTCTTAGATCACGCTTTTAATTCTTAGAAAGTCCTAATACCTCCTCATTTCCCAGGGCAGTTCCATACAGCTGTGTGGGCTCAACCGTTTTTGTTCATATCAGTGCTATTTTTTGCCTGAGCTGCTGTGCAGCAAAGAATTAATGCTCTAATAAATAGGAATGTGTCTGTTTTGTTTTAGGTTCATTTTCCAGAGGAGGCATTGCAGGCTTAGCAGCTCCTTGTGTAGCTTTAGCCTACCTTTGCAATGCAAATTGGACAGGTTGCTAGCTTGAGCAAAAATCTCACTTGGGGATTTGGCTATGCCCTGGGTTAAATTAACAATTTAGGCTGAAAATATCTCTGAAAATAGGTCATAAGCTTTCAACATGAGAATGAGAGCTAGAGTAGGGGCAGTACCTTGCTGCTGTGGTTAATGCTACAGGGAAGATACACCTTTACTGAAATGCTTGAAACATCTGTGTGCATTTAATAGGTTACTTGGGTGCTACATAATCCTGCTTTTAGGGCTTCAGTTGCTGAATTTTTTACATGATTCTGCCTCACCAAGGAGCAGCCACTGCTTTAAAAACACATAGGGATTTATTATCAGCTGAAAAATCCACGTGCTGGGTTATGGGGCATTTGAGCATTTGTGGCATTGGTTTCCATTCATCTTCAAGATAATATGTGAACTAGACTAGAAATACCAGTGGCCCTAAGATTGCCTCTTTCAAGCCATTTCTGAAAATATTTTCAAAACAAGTTTTTGTGCATTTTTATTTCCTGTCTACAAAAACCACTGTGCTCATCCAATGGGAATAAAAAGTCATAAGAAAACAGGAGCTTTTCATCAGTTCTTCACTAAAAAGTAAGCCTAAGGGATTTATACCGTGCCAGAGTTGACTTATGGAACTTGTTTTAGAACAGAATGAATTCAAATTCAGTTCAAATATACACAAACTTACGAATTAATGGAAATCCAAATGAATGATTTGCAAAGCCTAGTCTTCCATGGCCCTTTTTTCTCACCTATTGTTACATGGGGTAGGATCCATGCCCCAAGGCTCTTGCAGAATCATGTAACAGTTACACTGTTGTACACATTTGTTCTTTATGTTTCATTATGTAGCTGTCTACGTGTAGAAGTTAGGGAAAAATTGTGAAATGTGACCTGTAGGTATATATATTTCTTGAAGAACCAGGAATCTTTGAATTTGGACAGAATTCTCCAGTGTTGAGAATTCTGGCATTTGGTGGATGTCTCCAAAACAGTGATCAAACTGGTGTGCTAAACAAAATCAAGGGTGTGATGGATACTTCTTGTTTTATCAAATGTCTTGTTTTTTAGGTATTCCACACAAACACAGTTGTTAAAATTAGTGTGAAATTTCTATTTATAGTACAGTATTAATAATTCTTTTCTGCCAGTTTCCCTGCCTGATGAAATACCACACTATTACATGAGTTACATTCTGGCAGCCAGTGATTATTTGAAGCAAATTCAAGAGCACAAAATGAGACAACCTTTTTCTTCAATAGCACATCATGAATTAGCATTTATAAACATTTACTAACCTAACAGTTATAAATGCAATTATGCTTGAATACAAGTGTACCCCACCAAAGTTAAATCAAGTTACCTGCACATTGTTTAATTTGTTTTTTCTTATTTTATTTACAGTTTCTGATTCTTCTTGTAACCATTAAATTAAATGTCTCTAGTTAAATTAGCTCCAGTATGCAACTACAGCAAGAAAATAGATTTGGTTTATCAAGGCTTTATTGACTTCAGGATTGAGAGCGATTAGAAAATAGAAAGAGAAGCAGTCATATAAAATGGCAGTAATGCAATATTCTTGCAAGCATTAACTTTCTGTGCTATGTCCTTTTGAAATTAGAAGTGTTGACTATGATAGGGAACTGTCAGCCCATGCTTTTTCCTGTAACAGTGCCAAGAGACTTAAGTAGATTTAGTAAATGCGGAATGAGCTAGATTCTCTGTTTAAACTCCAGAAAGATTTTTCAATACTAGTAATCTTGGTCAAGGTAGTAAGAGGCATTTCCATACATTAGAGAGGACTGTGTTAGAAAAGTGCTTGTCTAAAACATACCTTGTTTATAGTGGAAGATTTGGCAACTCTTAATGAAGTTTCTTGGAAGAGTTTTTTCTGAATAGTCACATGGGTTAGGACAGATAAAAGTTCATATTCTGTGTTCTCATCTTGGATGTGAGCTTTTCTGAATTTTCTTCTTACTTGTTTGCAAAGTATCAAATGAGTTTGGTGTTATGCTGATGCAGCCTATAGAAATACTTGAAATCTCAAAATATAATTTTGATAGAAAATGGTTTCTCACACAGTTCTGATTTCTGATTTTGCAGAATAAGATATATCTGGATGTTATGACATGGTAAGAGACAACTCTGTCCTCACACAGGACTACATTCTCAAATCATATTCATTTTTGCTATAGTTGGCCTATATTAATATGCGTAATTTGTCTCTTTCTCACAAAAGATAATATAATAGGCACTTGCTATTGCAGTATCACAATAAACTTTGATCCCAGCTGTCTTTTAGAAGTTATACATTTTAATTTTGATTTTAGATGCACAGAATACTTTAAATCCCCTTCTTCCACACCCTGCACCAGGTAAACTAGCAAAAAAACCTTTCTCAGTGCTTTATGAGAGTAAGAAGTAGTTCAGGTCTGGCTGATTTCTCCATATTAGGTATAAGTCAGATTGGAGAAAATAACTTATAACTATTAGTGCAGATGACAAGGGTGATGCAACATCACAGTATTGGTGTATGCAGTAACTTTGTTGTTCGACTATGTAGGACTCTTTGGTATCTGCAGCACTGTCATAGTAAAGTGGAGGTCCCTCCTTAACTGACTACAAGAACAATGTATCTGATAGTTATTCCACCAGAATTCCATGTATTACTCACAGTGGACAAGGTGGACTTCATCATACATGCATTAAATACAGACCTTACCTTGTTCCTTACTTCATGTGTTTACTAATAACAAGCTGCAGCCTCTTCTATTACCTTTGAAAAAAAATTTTTTGCAGGACTATGGCAATGTTTAGTCCCATAATTGTTTCCTTAAACCTGCTGCTTCTTTCAAGCTTGAGACAGCTCTCTGCTGCCATAATGTCTCCTTCTCTGTGATCCCAACACCCTAAATTGCTCCTGGGTATGACTTCATCACTTACTTCAATTTCGCTATTTATCTTTGTGAAAGAACTCAGACATCTCAAACAGATCAGTCAGTCCCACATTAGTGTCCTGTAGACTCATGTCTCAGACACTGCATTATTCTGTACCCTTGTGCAGCTCGAAGGAACCTCAGACATCCCTTTGCTTTTGAACAACTGCTCCCTATTTTACAGAATCTTTCTTTCTGAAGATACATTTTTATCTGAATTAGGATATGCATCTTAATTCTAAAATGTCTTCTTTTTGAGTTCCTGTGGCTTCCTATATCTGTTCTCGTTTTAACAACTTAAACACAAGACATTTTTAGCCACTTATTAACATTCTACAATAGTGTATTTTCCTCTTGACAGACCTTTCTGTATATTTTATGCCATATTCTGAATCACATACTGGTCCAATCTTCTGCTGCATCACTTTTAGTTCACATTCCCCTGACCTCAAGTGTCTTGTCCTTTCCATGAAATGAGACAAGAAATAAGTAAGATTTAGAGCATAGATGTAAACAAAGTAGTAGGTATTACAAGGGATAAGATATTCCAAATGCTATGAAAAGAAACACTGTCTCTTGTTGAGTGTACTTTGAAATGTGTAGACAAAGTGTTATTTCCTCTTCTGGTGACTATTCTGATACTTAGTTTGAAATCATCTAGGATTTTCAGAATTTCATTAAAATGAAATATTTTGTCTCCTTATTTAGTCCCGAAGTTGCTGTGCTTTATTGAATTCTTTGTCCATTATCTTTTGGAGAGGTTGTTTTAAAGTGGGCTTAGACTACTGCATAGATGTCCATTATGATCTTAGATATTAATACTTCAAATGAGTGCCATAAAATTTCAAATGGCAGTGATACTTATGAGGTAAAAAATTGAGTGGAGTATCTTTTCTTAACTATGACATCAATAATTGTAAGTCAAAGGTGGGTAAAAAGGTTACAGTATTGCAGACCAGCCACTAATTCTAAAGGAAATAAGTCTTTTCCCTACAATCAGGAAAAATCAGTAAATTTTATTCTTTGCTCTTTTATTATTAGATTTTGGTACAGAAACTGTAGTCATATTTATTCTAAGATCTTTCTATTGAAAATTGTAGTTATCCATAATAGCTTAATAGTAACAACAGCTATACAAATAAAGTACAAAATCTTACAAAGGTAAATATACTGGCAAGGAAAATTAAACCTTAAAAAGGGGTTGAAAATACTTTTAATAAGATCTAATAAATTTAAAATTTTGGCTTAAATCATTAAACATATTAAAAAAAATTTGTGTTAGGAGTGTACAGTATTTCAAATTTAGTAATCAAGTTGTTTCTAAGTTTTTCACTTAAAGATCTGTTTCAAATGTGTTTACAACCAATTTATCAAAACTAACAAAAAAATTTGTGGAAGAAGCAAACTTCTTAAAACCTCAAGCATGTGTTTAAAAGTGACACACATAATTGTGGTACAGAAGATGCCACTGTGGGTGACAAATAGATGATTGTTGTTTAGAAAACTGTTTCAGTTCCGTTTCATGTCTGTCTCTCCTATGGAGAATATAAGAAATGTCAGGCAACTTGGGTTTTACTCTTCTCAATGCAAGTCTGATAGCTCCCGCTGGTATAATAGTTTAATGGTCCCAGAGCATTCCTGAAGCAGCAATTGATTTTAGTCTGAGAGCAGCTGAATTCCCATATTCTTCCTCTACCTCTGGCTTATTCATCCTGGTTGTCTCTTTTTCTGCTTCTGGCTGTTCAGTTCAAAAGGAGAGAGACAGAGATGTAAAGTACTCCTGGCTGTGGGATTTGACACTTGCTAGAGATGTGGGAGGCTTGAACTCTCTGATGCTGAAAGGGGCCAGCAGATCCAATTTTCTCCGAGTGAGGGATCTAGACTGTGAAGTTTTAAGTGGGCAGGACCACATCCACCAGGATAACAGCAGTACCACATTAGCTGGCCGTCTGAGCACATCTGTCTCCTTAGACTTCTCCATGGGGCATTCACAGGTACTTTCTGTCTAAATTAGGGTCACAGGAGAACTCTCTACAGACTATAGGTACCACAGCTCTTTAAAAGAAGCCAGGCTAGGTGATGTTCTTGCAAGCCACCCAAATAATTAGTCCCTGAAAAGCAGACCACATAGATTTCTGTCCAAGTTTGTGCCAAAGTAGTTCAAATGCAGTGGACGTCATCACACATTTTTTATAAACACAAGCCAAAAGTATTTGGAAACTAAAACCATGCAGTGCTTCTCTGTGCTAAAGAAAACACTCTTTAATGGATATGAAAAAATAATCCTAAATCACCTCTACTCTTTTACAGAATTACTAGTATCTACCTTGTTTTTTGAAATAACAGGATATTGCAAACTGTATCGAATATGTGAAAAAGGGATTGTAACAAAACAAAAAGGAAAACAAGAGGCACCTGAAATGTGATCAAAGTGGATATGAAAATACGTGTTATTTTTTCCATTAAAGCAATTATTATAATCAAAAAGAATATTAATATCAAACCCACTTTTTCTCAGTGGGTTTATAAATGTTTAAATGATTACATCAAGAAGATTTCGAACTATTGTGGTTCTTTATGCATTCAGATTCCTTACTTTGGATTCATTGAAAATTTTCTTAATTCTTGCAGAGGAAGTTACAGTGACACTTCAGTCCTTACCAGGTTGCCTTCTTAGGGCAGCCATGACATAGATCAAACTATAAATCTTACCATTTCAATGATTTCAAATCTTACTATGAAATAAAAAAAACAAACAACCCCCCCAAAAAAAACCTCAAACCAAACAACAAAAAAGTAGCAGTATTTGAAGGGGACAGCAGACATTTTTTTAATCTGTGTTTGGTAAACATGAGGCTATTTGACCCTTTCGTTCACTAAGATAATATTTTTAAAAATAGTTTAAAGGAGCAGTGATGGAGGAATCAGAAATATCTTTCCCTTTAACTTGAGTGGAAGAGCTTAGACTTCAAAAAACCAGATGGACTTACTTGGTCTGCAACGTGGATGCAGAGTGCGGTAACAGCAAACAGCATATTTCACATACTGTGCTGGTTTTGGCTGAAATAGAGTTAATTTTCTTCACAGTGGCTGGTTCTGGATTTGTGCTGAACACAGGGTTGATAATATAGAGATGTTTTTGTTATTGCTGAGCAGGGCTTACACAGAGCCAAGGCCTTTTCTGCTTTTTGTGCTGCCACACTGGTGAGGAAGTTGGAGGTACATGGGAGGTTTGGAAGAGACACAGCTGAGACAGATGACTCAAACTGACCAAAGGGATATTCCAGACCATATGACTTCATGCTCAGTATATAAAGTGGAGAGAAGAAGGAGGAAGGGAGGGTGTCTGGAGTGATGGCATTTGTCTTCCCAAGTAACCATTATGTGTGATGGGGCCCTGCTGTCCTGGAGATGGCTGAACACCTGTCTGCCCATGGGAAGCAGTGAATCAATTCCTTGATTTGCTGTGCTTCTGTGTGCAGCTTTTGCTTTTCCTGTTAAACTGTCTTTATCTCGACTCACGAGTTCTCTCTGTTTCACCCTTCTGATTCTCTCCCTGACTGCACTGGTGTGAGTGAGCGAGCAGCTGCATGGGGCTTGTTTGCTGACTGGGGTTAAACCACAACACATATATTTATCTCTTGCTTTGGAATTGACACGTTAACATCAAATTTAATCAGAAATTATTGTAAGGCAAGAAAAGACACTGTACGAAGTTGGGTTAAGGAAAGCGAGAAGATCTTTGGAGAACAAGAGAACTTCCTGTGGCTTTCATGACAGAACAAAGACTTCCTCTTCTCTATGGGTATATGTTCTTTACCCTTTTCTTCACTGTATGTTAATTCGGTTTTTAGTTACACCTTTCCTTTTTATTCTTCTCTCTCATCCCTTCAGGTCCATGAAATTGTGCTACGGTCCACTTAGCTCACTTTGGATTGGATTGTATTTTCTATGTTGCAGTTAAGCTGGGAAGGAATTTCTAATGCCCAGCAGAGCTGCAACATATGGTTTTCATCACATGAGGTTTCATCATAGCCTCTCCTCTCAGTTCAGATCTGTTGGTAGCCCCATTAACCTTTCTGTGAATATGTGTCTAGTTTCAAGTACTATTGATTGATAAATGGATTTATATTAAGACTCAATAAAACAAGATGAAATTCAAATGAAAATAAAAGTTACCATGAGCTAAAACAATGAGCTAGTACATATGAAGTTCAGTGTACGGCAACCACTGGGCTTTTCTCAGTTCTGACAATGTTTCTGTCTTTCAAATATAACCACGTTGATAGCTTGTATCTATTTCAGCAAAATACACAGCCTGATTACATGACAAACACAAAATGTACACACTGAATTGTTATCAAATTTGCTCTTATTTTACCAATCATCAGAACTAGAATGTTTTTTATGTCTAGGAAATCCTGAAGTTCATAGAAAAAAAACAACCCTCAAGTCTTAAATTATTTCCTTTTTAATTACAGGACTCACTGGCAGTCAGGAGCAAGCTTCAACTATATAGGCCCATGGCTGTGTCAATTCTCTAAAATCTATTAAGTAAATTTGGAATGTGCTTGTGGAAAACATATTCCCAAAGAAGAAAGAATTTTTAGCTTGGAAAAAAATTTTGATCTATTTATATTTTACAACAGTGTATCGATAGCAAGAGTCTGCTATGTGTTGATTCTGTGCTGGTATCCCAGGGCCAGCTGATTGTGGTTTATATGGCTAACTTGTAGGGGGATGTTACCCAAAGAGGTTGTGATGATACATGCTTAGAGATAGAAAAAAGCTCTGGCAACTTGTTCTAGGTGGCTCTGCTTGAGCTGCAGTGTTGGACCAGGGGACCTCCAGGGAACACTTTCAACCTCAACCATCTTGTGATTCTATGAACTGTAACCAGGACAAGGGTATGAAAGCTGCATTTCTGTTGGGGTCTGTTTACACAGAGGCTATTCATGTTCTCAGTCCACTGAAGTGTAACAGTCAGCCTAGCCACTGACTGTATATGTTTTAAAATTCTCACACCAATGCTTCCAAGAAAATAATGCACAGAAACATATTTTAGCTACTAGAAAGTTATGTGTCAAGTTTAAAGTAGTGGACTAAGTTCTTTATATGGTCATTTGGAAATCGATTCTGTGTATTTTACAATATGACAAATGGTAGTCTGCTTTTATTTAGAGGGAGGCTATTGACTAAATTTGATTGGATTAATGGGTATTAGATGGTTAAAGTTATTGAATCTTCTCTCATCTGTGTAACAGCCTATTTAAATTAATTAATAACTGCTTGCTAAGATAATTATCTTTGTCTATAAAAATTTACACATCTAGAACCCCTGATAGTTTAGTTGAGAAGGATTGCTTTTTAAATAATTTCAGCATTGTGATAAAAAAGTCGATGGTTAATATGCCTCCACCATCATTCTTCATATTCCTTAATTTAAAGATCAGTTGTGGTTGGTTTTCATGTATGGTATGATAGTCATTTTAAGAAAAAAACTTACATGACTAAATATTTATATCAATTTAAAATATGTCTTAAATGAGAATTTTGTTCCTATAATAGGTTTTTAACGAATGATAAGGTGGGACTGTTTTAAAGTACAGTCAAGAGGTGGGTTTTATACAATGTCTAGCTATTGCAAACCTGTACTTGAGGCAGAGGAAGTGCCACGTTTTATAACAGTAGGTAAACTGTTTTTGGGTGATTCGACAATTTTCCGATTGTAGAATATAATTCCTATTAATGCTTATAAGCAGTGTTTAATTAGCAAACTGCATTTGCAACAGTTCTTTCAGTTACATTTCTGAAGTGTAGTTTTATCATCTTGCTGACCTGAACCGTTACCTAACATGGACCAGGGCCACACATAATTTTTTTGTGAAAGCTACATAAGTCCAGTTCAATTCTGAATTGTACCAAGACAGAAGTACAAAAGACACAGAGAATAATTACAAAACTCATACTAAAATAGACATGTACATCCTTGTTAGTTCCTCCTTAGACACTCATGACTGTATTATTTCCAATGATTATGGAAAGCCACTGCATGGATTATAGGTGACACCTAGATGAGTTTAGATGTCTTGATATTAGCTGAGACTCTTCCTGCTTATCACACCTGGTTTGCTTTCATGACAAAGTAACCCTCCTAGCTGATCAAGGGAAACCAGTTGGTGTAATCTTTTTGGATTTCAGAAAAGCTTTTGATATTGCCTCTCACAGGATCCTTCTGGACAAAATGTCCAGCACTCAGCTGGATAAACACATCATGTGATGGGTGAGCAACTGCCTCACAGGTCAGGCACAAAAGGTGACAGTGACTGGGGCGACATCAGACGGGTGACCTGTGAATAGTAGGGTCCCACAGGGCTCCATCTTAGGCCCTGTGATCTTCCACATCTTCCTAAATGACTTGGATGTAGGACTGGAAGAGATACTGAGCAAGTTTGCAGATGACACAAGACTGGGAGGAGCTGTTGACTCCCTCGAAGGAAGGGAGGCCCTGCAAAGAGATGGCAAAAAATTAGAGGATTGGGCAATCACCAACCATATGCAGTTCAACAAAGGAAAGTGCTGGATTCCGCACCTGGGATGGGACAACCCTGGATGTACAGACAGGCTGGGAAATGAGATGCTGGAAAGCAGTGCCACGGAAAGGGACCTGGGGGTCCTGGTCAATGACAAGTCGAATATGAGTCAGCAGTGCCCTGGAGCCAGGAGGGCCAAGAGTGTCCTGGGGAGCATCAGGCACAGCATCGCCAGCCAGGGGAGGGAGGGGATTGTCCCTCTCTGCTCTGCACTGGGACAGCCTCACCTTGAGTCCTGGGGGCAGTTTTGGATGCCACAATGTAAGAAAGATATTGAACTATTAGAGACCATCCAAAGGAGGGCAACAAAGATGGTGAAGGGCTTTGAGGGGAAGCCGTATGAGGAATGGCTGAGGTCACTTGGTCAGTTCAGTCTGGAGGAGACTGAGGGGAGACCTCATTGCAGTTACAACTTCCTTGTGAGGGGAAGAGGAGGGGCAGGCACTGATCTCTTCTCTGTGGTGACCAGTGACAGGACCCAAGGGAATGGCCTGAAGCTGTGTCAGGGGAGGTTTAGGTTGGATATCAGAAAAAGTTTTTCACCCAGAAGGTGGTTGGGCACTGGAACAGGGTCCCCAGGGAAGTGGTCACAGCACCAGCCTGACAGAGCTCAAGAAGCATTTGGACAGTGTTCTCAGGCACATGGTGTGACTCTTGGGGATGGTGCTGTGCAGGATCAGGAGTTGGACTTGATGATCCTTGTGGGTCCCTTCCGACTGTTTATTCTGTGATTCTGCATCCTATAAAGCTGTAATTCTTTCTCTATGGGAACAGACATAAGGTATCCCAGATCTAGAAATCTAACTACCATGCCTAAATATATACAGATTCATTAAATTTTTAATTCTATTTAATTTGAACGCAAATATTGCTGAGTCTTTGCATGTAATGTTGTTTTATTAAAGTCTTCAACATTGTTACATGTATAAGAAATACTTTTACACAAGTGCAAACTTTTAGAAAATACAGTAGTACGGTTCTCTAAAAATTGAGCAAAATTCTTCCATTCTGCTGTACTGCTTAGGCTTTTGCTTTGGCACTGAGAGGATATGGACAGGACCATTCCCAGGTGAACTAATTCTGTCCCTGCTTAGGAGATTTTTCTTGAAATTTAATTGGGCCCAAGGTTGGCCAGACACATTGAATTCCCCCAGGGTTTGAGAGGCTCAGTCCTCAGATTTTGTGGCAGCCTGGTGACCTTTGAGGAATAGCTAAGGGACAAGTGCAAGTGAAAATATAAGGAAGAAGGCTGATGTGTCTTGAAAAAAAGGCATAGGATTCTCTAGATGTATATAGAACAGGTTTTCTTTGCTCCATACATTTCCTGATGAGATAAAATTTTTGGGTATCACTCCACCATAAATGATAGAAATATGCCCTCTCCTCATAGGCTGTATATTGTGTCTAAATATACATTCATATATATATATATATATATATTTAAGGAAAGGAACATCCCAATTTTAATTCAATTTTTTAATTCAATATTTTTTATAAACTTGCATTGAAATTTTTTTCACTAAGGCCCTACTGGGAAAGGGAAATGTTACAGAANTGATGAGATAAAATTTTTGGGTATCACTCCACCATAAATGATAGAAATATGCCCTCTCCTCATAGGCTGTATATTGTGTCTAAATATACATTCATATATATATATATATATATTTAAGGAAAGGAACATCCCAATTTTAATTCAATTTTTTAATTCAATATTTTTTATAAACTTGCATTGAAATTTTTTTCACTAAGGCCCTACTGGGAAAGGGAAATGTTACAGAAATGACAGCTTTACCAATATATGCCTGCAAAACGTAACTACACCATCAGGATGCAATTAATCCCATCTACCTCCAGGTATTGCAGTATACTGTAACTGATGCTCCCCTACATTCCACCATCTGTCTTTTAAAATTATTGACTGGTTCTACTGAAAACGGGCATGTAGAAGTAAACTGGCTGCAGCGGAGGCTTAATTCAGTGACTTGGAAAGTGGAAAATGAGAAATTACAAAACAGAAGCAGTGTATTGCAGCATTTACCACCTTTTAATGGTACAACGGATTTACTCTTCTGTTCATGATTTAAATAGGTGTATCTTTCCTGCACATCTATTAATCCTGAATTGTAAAGTTATTTCTATATGTTAAAATGTGCCCTGAGGCTTCCCTTTCCCCTCCCCGTCAGTGGTTCTTTCAGTTACATCCTTCAAACACATAGAAAGGAAGCTCATGAGAACATTCCCTCACCCTGGCATTAATCGCAGCAGTATAAAGTGGGGAGCTATTGATTGCTTATAACTGCATCTTTTGAACATTCAGAGCCATTGTGTTCACAACATGATGAATGCACTTGCAGATGGCTTTGTCTGTAGTGGTCATAAACTCCAGTTAATGGCTGAATTAATTTATAGTAAATGAATAATATCCTTTCGGGCTGTTCCAGGGAATAAACTACTTGTCACATTTTTTCTGTTCTAAAAACAGCAGTCATAATTCAAGTAAGTACATGTGTCAGCTTCCCAAAATGTGGAAAAGTGCCTCGTATAAATAAAAGGATTCACTTTTAAAGCCATTATCTGAAGAGTTTCTGGAAACTAGCTGACATCCAAATAATCACTTTATCTTCTGAAGTGAAAGTAATTTTTTTTCGTATGCACAGTACTAAAAATTAAAAGGACATGGCATTCTTTTTTGTGTTACAGGTGTATGCTTTCAGAAATCTTCCTGATTTTTTTGCATTTTTTCTTAATTCATCTGTGGAGTTCCTTGCTTTTTGCCCAAACAAACAAGCAAAAATCAATCTCAGGAAGAGCTGAGTGAAATCCCACATGGAGAGTTAACTGACTTTAAAATTATTGAACAATTGACCAGGATTCTAAATGTAGGGACAAACCAAATTAGAATCAGGGTTTCTCAGTTTGCCTGATTATCTTGGAGTTCTTTTCCAATCTTAATGATTCTGTGATTCTTTGGATGTTCTGTCTCTCTTCTCTTTTTCCTCTTCATTCCTCCTGGGCTCAAAGGGAAACACTTAATTGTGATCTTTCAAGCTTTAGTTATTATGGTTTGTTTTTTTCCTGTTACTTTGCTGCCCAGTAATTGTTTTTGCTGTACCTACCCCAAATAAACAAACAAATCCCCCTAATGGGATTCTGTGATCTCACCCTCCAACAACCCTGCTGTCCAGTGCAGTTTGGAATAGTGCCTTATATTCCATGAGTTTCTGTTGCTGGTTTTACTTCATTCAAAGGTTAAATAATCCAAACCCAGTGTCATGGTGTGGGTTGGAAGGGGAAGCGTGCACCACAGGATCCTTCCCATAGCCACCTGAATGAATGGCAGCATGAACAGCCAGGTCTAGAAAAATGTATTTACAGATATAATACTTGCAATTGTTTCGATGGAGAGAGAAACGTTTTGAGCACATCCGATTCCACACTGACTGGTATGAGAATTCTAGAGCAAAAATGCTTCATATTTGCTTTCTTGCTGAAGTTCATTATCAGTAATCAGTGGCTACACTGCTTTCACAACTGCTTTGTGCTCTGGTTCCCAGTATGACAGCACCAACAACACAAGTAGCTGTGACTGGTTAAATTAGCAATATTGCAGAGCATATTATTGGCTGGTGCATCATACTGCTGCTCCTCTATTTACATGACTGAGAGATAGAATTAGGATACTTTATAGTTATAAAAGAGGAAGTATGTTAGGAGGTATTTTTCCTGTCTGATTTTCATCACAGGGCTTTAAATATCCCAGTATCCCGCTATTTTTCTGGTGCTGGAGTTGACAACGTGTGCATTTTTACAGAATATATCAGCTGGAATATGGTGGTTATGCTGGCTAGCATGATTTTTGTTTGTTCGCTTTTTATAACTTGGAATTCTGATGTGTAATCCCACTTTTTGAGAACAGGAAAGATTACGTTTGATAGTTTGTTTTTGCCATTGACTTCATTACGTGTAGTACGACATGTTGAAGGAAATACAACTTCTGAAACAACTGTGTAAAGTTAAATTGGAGTCTGTGTTCAACTATAAAACATACATAATGGTTGAATTATTACTTTCAAAAAACCTTAAAGATACATAGAAATGTGCAATGTAGGAAAATTTGAACTTAGTTGAACTACTAATTGTGTGTTTAACCGCAGTCAGTGCCACACAGCTGCTAGCTTGCTACTCCCGTGGGATGGGGCAGAAAATCAGAAGAGTAAAAATGACAAAACTCGTGGGTTGAGATAAAAGCAGTTTAATAGGTAAAGTAAAAGCTGTGCATACAAGTAGACAAAACAGGGAATTCATTCCCTGACACTTCCCACAGGCAGGCAGGTGCTCAGGTGTCTCCCCAGGAAAGCAGGGCTCCAGCACACCAGTGGTGAGTTGGTATGACAAACAGCACCGCTTCTTCTACTTTATATGCTGAGCATGACACCATATTGGCTGCAATATCCCTTGGGTCAGCTGGGATTGGTTGTCCCAGCTGTGCCCCCTCCTGACTGTGCACCCTCATCCTCTTTGTCAGTGGGGTGGGGTGAGGAGCAGAAAAAGGCCTTGGCTCTGTGCAAGGACTACTCAGCAGCAACAAAAACATCCCTGTATTATCATCACTGTTTTCAGCATAAATCCACAATACAGCCCCTGTGAAGAAAATTAATTCTCTTCCAGCCAAAACCAGCACATTACTGAATGGATTAGAGATGAAAATCAGTTCCTGTTGCACCTCTAAAAACTGCTTAAACAATGACAGGCTGACTCAGCAACACTACTATAGACTGTGAAGGAGCTGTAAAATGACTATTCAGTGGCACAGTAAAAATACCAGGTTAAGAGTGAAATCTGAACAACTATTAATGAGCACGTGCATTTATAATTAATCTGTCAAAATAACAATTTCTTCTTAGAAGTGAGATGTGAGTGTTGCAAGTAACATTTAATAAACATAGTCTAATCTATTTCATGCCAATGGAGATGTTGTGATAGTAAAGAATGCGATAAAATGTTGTGGGTTTTTTTAATTGCACACTACTTTATTGTCTACTGCATCTTTTGAAGGGCAGGTCATAGCAAAACCTGCTTATATATTTAGAATAAATAATTTTTTGAAGATATTCACAGTTCTTGACTATTTCACTGTCTTGTCTAGGAAAAATACTGGGACACACAAAGCAAGCAAATGTGAAAATCTGTGTGTGCTCAGCAATGAATGAGCAGTTCTGTGCATTGGGTGTTGGTTATCTGGTCAACAAAATGACACTGTGGTGTGCAGTTTTGAGTAAAGTTGTCTTCCTTTAGTTTTTGAGTAAAGGTGTTCTGAAAGTAGATATTTCTCAGCTAGGCAAGATTACCTTCCTATGTGTAATTCATAATATCATTCATGCCAACACGTTTTTATAACAGTTGCTTATTGTGACTGCCCTGTCAGACGTGACATTTTCAACAGCATCTCCTGGACACAGTAATTAATTGTTTTTCATGGACATCTTGGTTGTCAATGGATTTTTATACCAGTAGCACAAACATTACTGAAATTGAAATATTAAAAACTATTACATTACCAAAATAGAAATACAGAAACCAGTATCACAAGCATGAGGGAAAGGGAAATACAAGCCAGTAATATCACCTTAACAAGCCATTATAAAACTGACTTTAGTATATCAGAGATTATTCTGACCAAAATTACGAGGGGCTTTTTGAAAAATTATTAACTATTCTTAATTGACTTCTTAAAATGTTTTTTGATTTCAGCTAAGAATAATTTCTCTCTTGCAGCTTGGATGAAAAATTTTATGCTAAGCTGATATGATGTCTTGCTTTAATGAATTGCAGTTGAGTCAGATATCTGTTACTTACCATTTATTTCAGGGAATACAAAAGCAATGTGAAAATTACTCCTGATAACCTTGGTTACCTTTGAAAATTTGATATTATGAGAAATTATAAAGAGGTGAAATCAGGTCCTTTTTATTGCTGGCAGTGGTTTTCAGCATGAAGCCTACTTTGAGTGTTCTGCATAGAACGTGCATAGAATATGTATTTTACTTTATCATTATGAAGTGTGAGATTATTTATATTTAGTTGTAAATGCCTAAAAACTCTTGTATTTCTGTTTGTAAACCTTTTTATTAGTTCCAGCAACAACACTGCCACTTTCAAAGTGGTGAATTCTTTGAGAATATTTGAGTTTATTATTTTCATCTGACAAAGCACTTGCAAATTTTTGTGAATTTTACATAAGTATGTAAATATATATATATATATGCATGCACTGAAATTCAGACTACCCATACTGTACCAAAATTGGGATCTAGGTAGGCACCTCGACTTGAAAGAGAAATTCAGGATCCTATCCTCAGACACTGCCTACTCTGGTAACACTTCTAGCTATTCAGCTCCTGCAGTTGGACTAAACATCTAAACTTGCATGTGCTCAGAAACGGGCACCACCTCCCACCTTAAGTCCAATATAGAAACTAAGTAGGAAGAGACACAGTCTCCACCTAAATCTCCAATCTCTTAGGCATACTCAGACTATATTTAATACATTGATAATAGTAAGTTTAGAAAAAAATGAAACAGAAGTGTACATTCTCATTCATGCCGTTTTGCAGAACTGCTTTATAATCACAGCCGATTCCTGTTTAAGTACTTTTAGGTCTCTGAGACTGACTTAATTCAGACCTGAGACCACAAAACAAGCACTGATCAGAAGAAACAAGGCAGTCACCCACATATCGATAAAAAGATGCCCTTGTTGGCGTTAGTAATGAGACTCAGACTAAGGAGTGTGAGAGAATTTGGGGCAACAGACTAATTTGTCCTGTCCCTTCTGTAGGACTACCTCAACTATTAATGTGTCACCTCTTGAATTACTGCAGTTCAAGGTGCAAAACATTAAATGAATTGCATGTTTCTGTTTGCTTTAAAAAGCTGGGTGGTAATCTGTGATCTTCTGCACTTGAACGTGGACAGACCGTTGAGAGCAGGAAGCCTTTGCTGCAAATACAGCAAGGGTGGAAGACATCCATAACCATTTCAGCAAGTCTGTTTTCAAACAGCAGAGGATGGTTCTCAGGAATTTTCTGTTTCACAAGCTGTGGGGTAGGCATAGTTCCAAAGAATGACCAAAGGCAAACAAAAGGACAAAGATCTGATTGTGGGGTAAATTTTGGCGAGGTGGAATTCTTTCCCTGTAACAAAGTGTTTCTGAAAGGGAATACAATGAGTTTCAAATTCACCACCCTGATCAAGAAGCATCTAATAAACAGAAGTGGATTTTTTCCTCTTTAATAAATCATCTAAAAATCCTTAAAAATTATTTTCAGTAATGGAGATCACATATGTAATACACATGGTGGTTTTACTGAAAAGTTTAAAGGACATTTGCTAGTGAGGGATTATTAATAAGAAAGAAAGATTATTGAAGTCACGCAAAATGCATAAGAATTAACACTCTTTACTACTCATTCTTTACATTTATATAGAGTATATTACATATAATATATACTCTTTGTATCTATATTTTGTGTATGTGTATATATTATATGTTTTAAATCCATCCTCTTTACCTGAAATGTGATTGAAACATTCACAAATGCTTCAGAATGTTTTATTTATGTGTTATAGAGGTGTTTTCTGTACGTATGTTGGCTAACACTAATTTTAAATTTGGAGAAAGCATTCTTTCATTGTGAGTTCTGGAAGGAACTGTGTGGAACACACAATTGTTGGAACAAAATACAGTAAGGGGACAATGTTGGTTGAGGCTACCTTGCAGCAGAGTTTTGAGACTTCAGAGCTCTCCTGTCAGCGCTGCCTTTAAAAAATCAGATCTCGAGACATCTCCTTTCTTTGCTTTAAATTATGGGAAAATTTCATGGTGACACAAGAAGTTTAAGTGGGAAAACTTCACTGTCATATGCTCTGTGGTTGCTTTTTTTGCTCTTTTAAAAATTCTAATCCCTGGTGTATAAACATATGCAAAACACTTTCTAAATTGAATAGGGGGAATCTAGGAGCATACCTAAAACATTCCCAGTTATCTAAGCATTTGGGAGTGTTTAATCATGTTTTATGTATTTTTATACAAAGGCAGTGGGAAAAAAACCCATGCTTTATTTTAATGTATTTCTAAAATTATCATCTGTATAAGCAAAATATTTTATAATTACTTTATAGTCTACAAAATACTTTTAAAATTCGTCTATAGCATCTACATGTCAGATTTGCAGAACATAGTCCTCATCTCTGCAAATTAAAGGGCTGAGAATATGGACACTTAGAGTCTGATTTAGTTAAAATTATCCCCTGCAGCAGAGGGTGGGTATCAGTTCTTCACAGCTGAGAATGATTTTCATAATTGTGCAGCACTCAGCAGCTGCAAAATCCCTGAGGATGCATGTTGCTCCTCTTCCAGAGAAGCCTGGGTTTGCCCTGCCTGGCAGAAGCAGTTTGACCCCTCATCTCTCTTACACCCATCTTCATGTGGGTTTCTGGAGGTGCTCGGTTTCCTCTAGTCATCAGGGGAAAGCTGTAGATGTTACAAGAAATGCATGAGAATTTTTTTCCTTACTGATTGGCAGATCCATTCAGAACAACTCAATGAACCTTTAAATAATGTATATTCTCTATCTGCCTCTGCATGGATGGAGATAATTTTCTGACACATTGCCATCTAGTGGCATTTCTCTCATGAAGCCTATTACAGGATGTTAAATCCTTACTTCAGGCTGCCTATTCTTTCCTTCAGTGGCCAATAGTGATACGTGATAGATATATTTCAAAGAAAAAAAAAAGAAAAAAGAGAGAAAATAAGAGTCGAATTTTTAATTTTAGCAGACAAAAAAAATTAAAATTAAGAAAGCAGTTACCTGCCTAAAAGCTGGCTTTATTTCTAAGTAAAATATTATTCAGGTGTTCAATTAATTATTAAGGAGAAATTTAAAAGCACTAAAGCTAGATCTGTATTCATATAAAATCGCACATCTATTTTTCTGAAAAGAGCCTGAAGATAGGAACTTTTAAATAGGTCTGACATATTACTCTGATCCCTTGGAATTTTGTAACTTGCTTGTGGGCAAATTTTAAAATATCAACTTCTTGGTGCTGCTGATTCACAGATATGTTTAAAACATGACTAAATAATTGGTTACTGTTATTTCAAAGAGAATGATCATTTTTCCAGGAGTTTTGACTCATTTGCTCCAACTAATTTAAAATTACATAAACTGAAAATACTATTGTTAATCACAGAAAAGAAATTTCACTCATTTTAACAAAAACAATTAGTTCTGATGAATGTTAATATCAGAAGTGATAAAGCTATTTAATCAGTAATAAATTTAAATATAATTATAAACGACAGTATCTTTGCACAGGTTTTGTCTTGTGCACATTTATGCTCATTTTATGTGCCCAAGTGCACATATCCCCCTAAGCTCATGCATATATATATATATACATTATTTATGTTCCTGTGCACTGTGGAAATGCCTGAATATTCAATGTAGTAATTAAGATACTAACAATTGCCCATTCAAATTTCATTCTTTTAGATAATTAAAACATTTATTCCCCATTCCTACAACAATTCTGTCTGTGACAGCCTTTGCAAAGTTCATTCAAGAATGAATGCCAGAAAAGCTTGGACTGATTAAAAATGAAGAGAAAAATAAAAATTTGAACCTAAATGTGTTAGAAAAGTGGAGTAACTGGAGCATCCCTACTATACTTTGAATAAATAAAAATGATTAATGGTAGATGTGACACACAAGTGTTGATAACATACAGTTGGTAACACATTATTTGATGATTGTGGACTGTTTTCTAGGCATTTCTTATCTAGTCTTTAAAACTAAAATATCTGAAAATACAATGATGTATTTTGAATCACTGAAATGAATGGCATTTCAGAGATTCATAACTTCTGGCATGGTTACAAATTTGTCTTACAATCAGTTTTTAAGGATTTAAGCCCTATTTGAGACCTATGTATTTCTTTATTAACCATTGGGTATCTCATCGTGAGGTTAGCCTTACCTTGTGTCAGGATAGCAGGAATGCGAATAGCTTGACACTTTCTTTGACGTGGGTTGGGGATGATGACATTATTTGTGAGCAGCAAAGTCAAATATGAACAGCAGAACTCACCCAGTCCTGTGCCCAAGAGAGTTAGCATGGTAAACTATTTTTTTCATCTACATAGCATCAAACAACTGCATGGATTTCAGCAGAAATACAGATTTCATTTATTTTTAATAGAATGATATATAGATAGAGAGACGTGTTCTACTAGTTGTAAGTTATCTATTAATATTTTGAATAGGGTGGCTGTGTGCAGGAACTGATAAAGACATGAATAAGGTGTGTTTAACACATTTTTTAACTTGAAAGTATATTAATAAAGTATTGATGCAGAAATTCTAGGCAGCTCCACAGAAAGTGAAGCTATACTGTCAATATAGTGCCAAGTACTCACAATATGAAATTATCGCTCTTAAGTCGAGGACACAGTAACAGGGGTGTAAATGACATGACAATTTTTGATACTTAAAAGGATTAAAATACTTACGCTGTCACCAAAACGCCTTAATATTATTTAGACAACATGCTGAGATGAGTACCTTAAAGCTTCTTATTAACATTTATACAAATCAATCAATAATGCCTATCATTCACTGCTCATTTTGGTAAGGAGGATGTCAGGGTGTTAATATGAAGTGACATAGCCTTGAGTGGTGCTGAGGGAATTATATACTCTCTCTGTAAATACAGTTTTATTCAGATGAAACTGAGGAAGATGAAAAATGGCTTGAGAAAAGATATGTATCTGATACGGAAAGAACAGAAAATAGTTTTCTGACTCATGACAGGTGTAATAGGTAATGGGGAATGTGAGTGGGAGTAAAGAAAATGGAGCAGCAATAATGCAGGAGGTTCAAGATAAAGAGAAAAAAATGCTAATTTCAATTATATGGAACTTAAGAATGCACATTCGGAGTGTAACTCAATGCAAGTAAGTCAAGGTGTAACAGTGGCACATAGCTAGCAGGTTAATTGGGAAATATTTAAGGCCAAAAGTGTGACGGAAAGGCACAAAGTACAAGGTAAAAACTTTTCCTCATGTAAAACATGAAAATTATTTCTGAACTTCTGAGTAAACTTCTAGTCATGCCTTCTGAAACGAGCCTTCATCTGGATTTTAGGTTCAGGATAATGCAGAAGAAAAGGTAACTATGTATTCTAGAATCATAGAATATGCTGAGTTGGAAGGGATCCATGAGGGTCATGGAGTCCAACTCCTGGCCCTGCACAGGACAAGAGTCACAGTGTGTGCCTGAGAGTGTTCAAACACTTCTTGGACTCTGTCAGGCTTAGTGCTGTGACCACTTCCATGGGAGCCTGTTCCAGTGCCCAAACACCCTCTGGGTGAAGAATCTTTTTCCTGATATCCAACCTAAACCCCCCTGACTCGGCTTCATGCCATTTCCTCGAGTCCTGTCACTTGGTCATGAGAGTGAAGAGATCAGTACCTGCCCCTCTACTTCTAATGAGGATGTTGAAGACCACAATGGGGTCTCACACAGTATTATTTAAATTTTCCATGCTGGAATACACATAAATTGGAAAAGGTAATTGTTAAAATCCTCACTAAAGTGCTGTTTAACCTTTGTGGAGTTCATCATGGGAGCATTAATAATCTGAGAGCAACTACTTTTCTGACAGTTTGTGTTGCCATACAATTTTACATTTTCCATGGTGTGGCTACTATGTAAATTGTGTCTGGGAACCTGGCATATGTTTTAGGTAATAGGAGAAGAGTTGGACAGCTGAAAATTGGAATTGAAGAGGAAATAATACCCGGTGATCATAATAATGCGTTGGGCTGGTGTTTGGCAAGAGAGGAGTCTTAGAGCTTTATAGCTTCTGGTATTGGCTGAAAACAATGATTTGCAAGGTGGCATTTTGAGCACAGGACAAGTGATATTGTGTGTGTGCTCACAGATTGTCTTCTCAACCTGTCAACCTCAACAGTCAGCATGTACCGACTGTGCCTGTCCTTTCTTTCCAAGACTAATTTTTTAACTTGTTTCTTCTGTCCAGTCTATTTGGACAATATTTTAATGAATCTTTTGCAAGACCCCTAATACAGTTTTTCCTATAATAATTTGAAAACAGCCTTCTCAAATCTTTTAAATCCACTGAGATGTTGAATGTATAAAACTTTTACATTCACTCCCAGGAATGAAGGAACAGCTCTTTAACTGCTACTATGATCATATCTAGCCAATGTGAGTGCTCACAGAAATGTTTCAATGACCATAACCAAAATACTTCTATTTTATCCCCAAATTCCAAACTTAAGATTTTGATACTTTTTTGAAAGGATTGTTGATTGTGTTGACATGAAAGATCAATACTTCCACTGGCTTGCATTCCTGGAAACTTTGCTTTGTTTATCACCATTCTGTAGCTAACTTGTTAACATTGTTCTCTGAGATATCTTATTTCTTCCCTTATTATTGTTACTCTGGGACGAATTTTTTTTTTCAGACAATTGTGGGGAGGGGAGGAGGTTTATGTTGGTCTAATGTTCCAAAGGTGCATAAATTATCTCAGTTCTACAAAACCCTTCCCTTTAGATTTTTGCAGTCCCCCAAGACAAGCTATGCTAACCCTTGTATCAGTTGGTGAATACAGGTCAGGGGGAAAGAAGACAGCCCCTGATCTGATGTCAGGCACCGCACACAACCTCTGTAGGAGCATGAAGGTGTATGTGTGTAGTGATAAAAACATTCATATCTTCATATTTCAAAAGAAAAACAACTAACAGCTGCCCCAAATGTAAAAGCTTCTAATCAGTCAATTTAAAGAACAATCCAAATCACTTGAAAAAATACTATGCGTAAAAAAGCAATGAGGAATGCTCCAACATGAGCCTTCAGCTTACAAATCATTTTGAACAGCAAGAAATGAGGAAGATAAAAACTGAGGAAAGAACTAATACAAAAGCTGAAGAAGAGGAATATATACATATCCATTAAATCAAATTGTACTTGAGATATAATCTCACGCAATACAGAGATTTCATTTTCTTCTTAGATATATCTCAACAACCCTTCCCCCCCCCACTCCCCCCACCCCCCGAATCTGAGAAGCCAACTGAAAATATTCAGAGGGACAGACAGAAGTTGCAAGAACAAATTTGGTGAGAAAAGGGGTCCCTCTCCAGGCTGCAGTTTGCTAGTGCCCTTGTGCTGTTGACACAAGGTTACTGTAGTTCCCTCTTTGGATGCTGCTCAGATCCTCCAACACTCAAAGCGAGGTTTGCATCCAAAGAACTGAGCTTCTATTCACATATCTGGAACAGCAGTATTGTTATTTTGCTCCCTTCGTGGTTTTTCCTGTGCCAACCCGGCAGAAAGCTACAGAACTGAATCAGAATTGCATTTGGCTTCCTCAGTAATCGCGACAGAGTAGGCCCTGTCCCTGAGGTTGCACTTGAAGTATTGCTCGTTTGTGTTCATGAAAAGGAGTGGAGAAAGATAGTCATCCCTAGAAGAGAAAGTGCATTGTATTCTTTGCAAGCTTCAGCCTTTGGGAAGTCATTTTAAGTTATCTGCAATTTCTGTATACTGTTTTCAAAGATACTTACACAATTTTTGGACAAATGCTTGAAAGTGTTTCAATTACTGTAAAATTCTCTGAACTAAATAGATAAAACATCTAAAAATAGGTAACGCGTAGCAGATGTAGCACTGCATGTAAACAGTGTTCTTATAAATAGTTATGTAAGATTACAGCTGAAAAAATTGCCAGCTTATGAAGTTATGTTAAAATGCTGGCAAAAATGACCGTTTTTAATATATTTATGTTACAGAGTTCTTTCTGGTTGTAAATTTGTTATAAGCTTTTGGAGGATGATTTTATATAATGTTTCCCAGAGTTTTCTAAGGTTTTGATAATCTTTCTGAGACCAATTTACTGTGTAACTCTTCTTCCAGGGGAAAACATTGACATTTATTTTTCTATATTTTGCATCTGTTCAAAAAGAAATGTGGAGGAAATCTTCCACAAATAAACTTCTGAAGTGTAATGCTAAAAAAACCTTTGGAAAAGTCTTTTTTTCTTCTGCTGAGTAAGTGCAGCAAACTATTGTCTGCCATTTTGACATACTACCTGCTTTTGAATTCCTAACACATATTGTTATTTCATAAAGGTGCAAGGCAGCCACTCACAAGGTGGCACAGAGAAACAGCTTAATAGTGGCCAGCAGCCTTTCCTAACTTAATTTAGGTTAATGAATGAAAAATATTGCACCCAGATGAAACATTAGATTAAATTGGTCAGAGCTAGAATTTTATTGCTTGGACTAAAATTTGATGAAACTTTCACCTAAAAGTGGCCAGTTTGACACAAGTAACCACAAACTCACTTTTTGCTCAGGTTGCTGTTCATATAATCTAACTCAGACAAATAAGAATTTAAGGCAACTAAGTCTAATGTAGTCATCATGAGCTCATGAAAGGTAATGCTTTTCATCCTAAAGTAGGTGTCTGAAGCAGGCAAGATTGATCTCTATAGGGATCTATTTCATTAGAAATGGCCTACAGAGACATTAGATTTGAAGGTTTAAATTACATCAAACTTACCGTATTTCCAAATGACCAAATGTTTCTTGACTATGGAAATTCCACTAGTAGGAAAGCTATATTTGGTTTTTGTTTGATTACCTATTAAGTGGGTGTTTCTAATAAAACTGTTGCACTCTTTTATTTTCTGATTTTGTCACTAGTGTTTGTGTTTTAGGAACATCGTAGCAGCTTCTGCCTTAAGTGCACCAGAGGGCCTTAGGGAAGATGACAGGTGCTACTGAGCTATAAAATTGGTGCTAGATCGTGTCTCTGAACAAAATCTCAATCGGAGAACAAAGCACAGTATGAGTGCAATACAGATTGAAATAATTAAGAACTCTTAAATACATGCAATGGATAAGAAACCATATCATTCTCTGAAAAAATGGTATTTCTGCTAGAAGTTTGCAAATGACCTGTCAAATCTGATTTATGATGGCAACTGATTTTACGGGACTATAAAATCCTTTTCAGTAGTCCTAAGGTGTCTTTAGGTCATTGTGCATATTTAATTTGTTAGCAGAACATTTTTTCAATTTTTTTTTAAATATTCAGCTTTATATACAGAGAGTTAAAGGCTGTTACCTACAAAATATGGATTAATTATGTGTGAATTAGGGAGGTGAAACATAATGCTACCCTTGATTTCAGATTTTATTTGCATTACACAAGTTTGAGATTCATTTAATGGCAAGCAGCTGTCAAATTACATATAATTTTAATAAAATCTTTGTACAGTATGTCACCTTTGCAATCTGGAAAGGCCTTAATTTTATCTGCAAAACGTGGTGCCACAGTAACAGGATTTCAGCTGCAGAGTTCTTAAAAAAAAGGTAAAAATTGATGAAACTACTCAAAACAGTATTATTGTATAGAGCAAAGTCACAGTATCAGACTTCATTTTCTAAGGCAGGGAAGGCGAGTACTGAATCTTCCTAGAGGCTTGAGAAACCATCCATTATATTTGTAAATAACTGCTGTCTCAAATTTCTGTTTTTCTCAAGAAGTTGCAATATCTCTAGTTGTAGGGAAACTATTGCTGATACAGAATGAATTGTTATTCATTACTGAGATTTTGCTGACCTCTTGAAAAATTACCTACCAAACCAGTATTTCTCTAAAGTTAGACTTTCCATTGTAAAAGCCGTCTTGACTCTTCTTAATATTTATGCAAATGTCCATTAAACCTATTCTTTAGCATAATTCCCGCTGCTTAGCCCAGTGCCAGTGTCAGGCTCACAAGCTTGCCATTCCCTGGATGTTCTTCAGAATCCTTTTCTTTTAAGGGAAGTGGCCTGACATTTGCCACACATGGCTATTCAGCTATTTCATTCTTAAGATCTCATAGAACTCAAGGGGTAACCATTAAATCCTGGGTGTAGCATTTAATCCTGCTGATGTTCTGCTGCTAATTTTGTCATCTTGTTCTGTAATCTCTTCTGCAGTCACTTTAGTTTTAGATGGATTCTCTGATGAACCCCTGTGAAAAAAATGGTATTGAGGTGGGAATCTCCACAGTTTTTTCAAAGCGAACATTGATGCCAAGAAGTCATTTAGTTCCTGTGCAATTGCATGTCCTTTCTAAGTGTTCCTTTTATCCCCTGCTCATTAAGAGGACCTGCAGGCACTTTGCCAGGCTTTCTGATCTTGATTTGTTTGAAAAAAAAGACTTATTATTACCTCTGAGACTTAGTATTACCTCTGAAACTCTTTTACTAGCTTTTTCTCAAACTTTTTTTTTTGGTCTGCCTTATCTGCCAGGGTTATTTTCTTCATTTAAACTCAGGTTCAGCTTTTTTGAAATGCCTTCCTGTATCTAATAGCCTTCTTTACCCTGCTAGTTAGCCAGGCTTTTCAGTTCTTTTGTGCCTTTTCAGTCTATTCTAAAGAGATGGTGTGCATTGGCACTATATGTCCAATGCAGTTTCTTTATGAAAAGCCCATGCTGTCAGGAAAGATTTAATTCTCCAGGTTGCCACTTCTAGCTTCTTTTTGATGAGTTTTCTCTCTAAGCATTAAATTAAATACAACCCTGGAATTCCTAGACTTGTTCTGCATATGCATTAATAGAGAGTCTAAGTACATTAAGTACTTTCCTTAATACATTTTTCCATTAGTTCTTACTAATTACATTAATATAGACGCTTAGGCTGTTAGCAAAGCAATGTATTTTAACTCAGACCCACAGAATCATAGAATGGTTTGGGTTGAAGAGAACCTTAAACATCATCTATTTTCAAGCCTCCTGGCCATGGGCAGGGACAACTTCCACTACACCAGATTGCTCGAAGCCCCACCCAGCCTGTCCCTGAACACTTAGAGGAAAGGGGCATCCACAACTATATTGTCAAGAACCCTCTGTTTGGCATCCCTTCCTCCAGCATGCCAACGGCACTGCACAGTTTGGTGTCATCAGCAAACCGACTGAGGATGCACTCGATCCCGCTCTCCATGCCACTGAAAATAATGTTAAACAGTGCCAGTCCCAGTACTGACCCCTGAGGAACACCACTTATCACTGCTTTCCACTTGGGCATTGCATCATGGACCACAACTCTTTGAGTGCAACCATACAGCCAGCTCCTTATCCAGTAAGCTGTCCATCCACGAAATCCTTGTCTCTGCACTTTAGAGACAACGGGGTTGAGTGGGACAATGTCTAATGCTTTGCACAAATCCAGGTAGATGACTTCAGTTGGTCTTCCTGCATCCACTAGCACTGCAAACCCATCACAGAAGGTCACGAATCTTCTTCAGGCACAACCTGCCCTTACTGAAGCCATGCTAGCTCTCACCAGTCACCTCCTGCATAAACTCCGCTGAGAAATAGCAATATAGTTAATTATGCAGCTTTGGCATGTTTGTCTCACCTGGCACGGAGGATTCCGTAACTGCAGCCTTTCTTTCATGTGTCAGGTGGAATAACACACTATTGTGTCTCTTTGTTTAATTTTTTCACATTATAACCTCCTGTCACTGATGATTACTGCCTGATTGATTGACATATTGATTAATGGTCAATTTCAGATTTTTCCAGCTTACCAGAGGAGATGAGGAAATAGTTCTGACACGGTGACTGTTATCCTCCTGTCTTTTCCTCTCTGAGATTGATTACATCTCTACTCCAAAAATCACGGTTTCTAAGTCCTCTGATCCCCCTCTTCCACTTCTGATTATAGTTTTCAATTTAGTTTTAGCTTAACAGCCTGTCAGCCAAATTCACTGGCATGCTCTTGAAGCTTAAAGTGTTTTCAGCTTTTGGCTCAGGCTATCTACTGAAATGGTCAGCAAATAAATGAACTGAATAGAACACCACCACCATGCAAATGCATGAACTAAAAGATATGTGATTGAAAAACCTGAGCACCCTTTCAGTCACCTGAACACTGGTGTTTGTGAGTATTAGAACAGTGCTAAAAAAGCAGCAAGTAAATTGCCTTGAAAAAAATAGTGTTTCCAGTAATCCGTTTTTCATAGCATTTTAGAAAATGAGGGGTAAAGGTCTCTTGTATATTAACTATTGCACCATGTGACTGGTATTCTTTATCAGTTGCTGAGCAACGGTCATACTCTGAATTTTTAAACTCATTAGCAAGCTGAACAGGCTGGCATTTGGCAGATGTTATTTGATTTTGTTTGGAGGCAAGTCAATGGGGGAGACAGAAGAGACATTGAGCTCATTGTGTTATCTTGCTTCTCTTATTATATTCTCATGATATTTTAAACACATCTAAGGAGACTGAAAGGAACTTCTTAACTTTCAGGTTATTCACAGAACTTTTATGTGATTTATGTAGTAATATAAATGAAACACGTGAGCCAAATTTTATTAGCTTCAAACACATTTTAATCTGTACCTAACATTTTCCTGAAGTGTTTCGGTCATTAGTAATGGCTGAAGTAGCTTTATTTGAATCCTCCAATCATGCAAACATTTCTTAAATAGTTTTGCCAGCATACCTCGCCCTTGACCAGGAATATTTCATTTTTGTGTTCCAATTGAAGCCTTTTTTAATAGAAGAACTGTCAATTGTTATAAATCTTTCTGTACTGTGTGACAGTGATGTGATGTGACCATGCATCCACAAAGAACTCACTCTGCTTGGATTTTAAGATAGTGATGGCCAAAGCTTACAAGTCCTGGCAATGTGCCTAAGTAAGCTTAAATGACTAAAACTTTGAACTAATGAGTTACAAACCAGCAGGGGACCTCTGCAAAGCATAAGTATAAGGGAAGTCAGATACTGTCAGACTAGTAACACTAATTCAGAAGCACAGATCTCCCACTCAAATACCAGATGTCAGTGTGTTGTTTTGCTGACTCATTAATGGCAGTTTTATCATGGCTGTTTTTTCTGACTGAAGCTGATTAATGAACTAGTGAAAAGAGAGTAATACTATTCCTTAGTTTCTAAGGGCTTTCTTGAGTATTTTCTTTGTCTAAGGAATCTTTACCCAAACCCCTTACTTCCGTGTGATTCAAAGGATCATCATGAATTGCTGCATTATTACTATGATTTCTGGTTTTCACCTCAGTGGCAGACATGGGGCCCAACTCAGGTTTTTCACACTTGGCATTACAGGCAAATGAACATTAAGAAATTACTCATTCTGGCATATGGAGTATGTGTTTTTTAACTCCTCCAACATTATTTAAATTACAAATTTCTGATAGTCTTGCGAGTAGTTGCTGAGCAGTTCTGGAAACTAATATTGCCTGACTTCTGGATATTTTGGACTTTTTCCAATCTTATTTGCTTGGTCACAAATAGAGTCTACATATTCATCTCAACAACAGGTGCTAACAGTGTTGCAGAAAATAAGGTCTGTCAAATCTATGGGGCTGGCTTCTAAGACAAAAAAACCCCAAACATCTGGGTATATTAGCAGGCTTTGGTCAGTAACATAAGTCAACAAAAAAGGGAATATTAGAGTAATATCCATAAATTGCAACTAGCAAGAAAAAGGAGGAAAGGTTCATAGGGCAGGTTGGATTGAGTGAAATCACCTGTTTTTCTAGAAGTACTTAGGGAACATAGACCAGATTCACAAGTGAAATTGAAGTTTATAAGATGCAGAAAGACTGTTCTGCATACAACGTGTAGTTGCTAAGTTAACTTCTTGCTGAAGGAGATTATGGATGCTAAAATTTTACATAAACTCAAAGGAAGGCAGAGTTGATGGAAAAGAAATCCATTAGGGTCTTTGGCTGAATGAGCTTCTGAAGTACAAGTTATTGGGGTTGAGAAAGTGTTAAATACTGAGGAAATGTTACTACCTGCTTGTTATGATCCAGTTTTAAGGTTCTTAGAAATGCCTCTGCCCGAATTAAGGTGCAAACAAGACCATATGCCTGTGACAATAGTAAGGGTTTTATCTGATGAGAGAGAGAAAAAAAAGGAAAGAAGTAGAAAACAGGTTGGGGGGGACAGAAAGGGTGACAGGGACAGAATAAGGAAAATATCACCACTCCGTGGATTGCAACGATGCTCCATTGATCCTCTCCAGCTGGGCTTCTTGGTAGTGCAGGTCCCCCCAAAAGGCATAGAGTCCGATGGGTTTATATACCCTCGAGCCAGGTAGCAATGTCCAGGCATGTCCCCCTGGAGGTGGGGGATGCAGTCTCTGGCAGCAGACCCTGGGGCTGTTGCATCACCTGCAGTCCTGTGGGGCCGAGCCTCTCACGTGAAAATCCCGTGGATGTGCCCTGTGGGGTTGGGGGTTCCACAGCTGGCCCAGTTTGTGTAACACAGGGTGGGTGTTCAGTGCCTCTGACCAGAGGTTACGCCACGTACCTGAAACCTCTTCCGCCTCCTTGGTCGTGGCAGGGGGGAAGGGGGTCTGTGTAAACCTGGCTTTTGTGAGCTGTGCTCTCCCCCCACCCCAAACTCAGCCGGGGATGATTGACAAATGGGTTTCCCTTTATCTAATCAGCTGTTCAAAGGCCCAGTCTTCAGGGAGGCTTCTTTGGTTGTAGCTTCTTTATAATGAACAAAAAACTTTATATCAATATTTGAGGCACGAACTGTTTTCAGTCTCTGACACTGCTTTCTCTGGTTTCGTACCTTTCCTAGGTACCTGGTATTGGTCACACATCCTTTCAGTCTTTACAATAATTTCTTATGCAGCTATTTATCATTAATTCTACATACATTAATAATACCACAGAGTTGATTGCGGTTTGTTTCTTGGGTGGTTGGTTTATTTGAGCGGGGGTTTTTTTGTTTGTTTGATTTTGGGGTTTTTTTGGTAGTTTGGTGGGGGGTTTGTTTGCTTGGGTTTTTTGTTTGTTTGTTTTCCTTTTTTTTTTTTTTTTTTAAGCTGTGGCTCTCCTCTGTACATTCTTTCTTCTTTGAGTCATATTGGAGAGCAAAAACATCAAATGATGCAGGGTGAATCATGTAGAAGGTGTGTCTACACAAGTAGTCTTCCTGCTGCCTCCTTCCTGCACTGTGGAGTCACTAGTAATGATCTACTACTGTTGTACTGAAACCATTTTTTTAGTGCAGAGTGGCTTATAGTTGACAGGGAAGGAATTCTAAAATCTTCATGCTTGGTGAAATTTTCGAGCCTACTTATGCAGGTTCAAAGTTAGGTTTCAAAAAGTTTTGTGTTCCAAGTAATATCAGCACAGTTTTCACCAAGACTTACAAAGGTCTCTCTAGTACAAAGAGGATCCTTGACTCTCGAAGATGCAGCTCTGTAACATAGGGCAGATACTGCCACGTAATTCTAAAGCTTGGGATCTGCTTCTAGCAGAAACACATAAATTCACATCATGAATGGAACTGGAATTGTTGCTGTGTGATTGAAAGCAGGAAAAAATAGTAAAGACTATCTTCCTAGTTTTCTTTTCTTCACCATTATCACTCACAAATTACATCAGTATAGAACATAACTGTTATTTGGTACAGTATACCTTCAGTAAACATCAGTTCACAGAGCAGTTGAGATTGAAAGGGATCTCTGGAGGTCACCCAGTCCAACCCCTCTGCTCAGGCAGGGCCACCTAGAGCCAGCTGCTCACAACCATGTCTAGAGGGGGTTTAAATATATCTAAAGAGGGAGACTCCATGACCTCTCTGGGCAACCTCTGTGAGTGCTCAGTCTTCACTATAGTAAAAAGTGTTTCTTGATGTTCAGATGGCAACTCTTGTGCTTCAGTTTGTGCCCATTGCATTTTATCCATTACTGGGCACCACTAAACAGAGCCCCTCTCTGTCATCTTTGCACCCTCACTTCAAATATTTATATACTGATAATATACCCCTGAGCCTTCTTTTCTACAGACTGGACAGTCCCAGCATTCTTGACATTTTCTAATAATGAGATGCTCCAGCCTCCTAATCAGCTTAGTGGCTTTCTCCAGTGTGTCCATGTCTTTTTAGTAAGGGACAGCACAGAGCTGGGCCCAGGACTCCGGGTGTGGTCTTCCCAGTGCTGAATAAAAGGGAAGAATCACCAAACAGGTAAGGCTGGAAGGGACCACTGGAGGTCATCTAGGCCAACCTCCCTGCTCAATCAGGGTCCCCTACAGCATGTTACTCAGGAATGTATCTAGGCAGCTTTTGAATATCTCCAGTGAAGGAGACTCCACAACCTCTCTGGGCTATCTGTTCCAGTGGGTGATCACCCCACAGTGAAGAAGTTCTTCTACGTGTTCCAGTGGAACTTTCTGTACATCAGTTCATGCTTGTTGCCCACTGCCTATTGCTTGGCACCACCAGGATGAACCTGGTTCCATCTTCTTGGCACCCTCCCTTTAGATACTGATAGACATTGATGAGTTCCCCTCTCAGTCGTCTCTGCTCAGGCTGACAGGCCCAGCTCCCTCAGTCTTTTCTAGTGCTCCAGTTGCTCAATCATCTTTGTAATCCTCCACTGGATCCACTCCAGGACCTTCATGTCCCTCTTGTACTGTGGAGCCCAGAGCTGGACACAGCACTTCAGATGTGGCCTCACCAGGGTGTTGTAGAGGGGCAGGATTAGCTCTGTTGACCTGCTGGCAATGCTTTTTCAAATGCACCCCAGGACACCACTGGCCTTCTTGATCACAAGGGCACACTGCTGGTTCATGGGTAGCACCTTGTTCACCAGGACCCCTTACCAGCAGATCAGCTCCCAGCCTGTCCTGGTGCATGAGGTTATTCTTCCCCAGCTGCAGGCCTTGACACTTCTTCCTGTTGAGCTTCATGAGCCAGTCAAGGTCTCTTTGGATGGCAGTGTTGATCGTCTGTCAAATCAGCCCCTTGTCCAAGATTGCAAATTTGTTAGGAGTAGCTTTTGCCGGATTATCCACATCCTTGAAGATGTTAAACAGGATTGGACCCAGTATTGACCCCATAGGGACACCACTCAACACTGGCTTCCAAGTAGAGTTTGTGTGGCATATCATCACACCCTGAGCCTGGAGATTGAGACAACTTTCACTCCACCTCACTGTCTGTTTATTCAGCCTGTACTTCATACTTATGATTAAGTATGTGCAGGAAAGAATTTTCTGAATGATGTAGGTTTAGAGACACTGATTCCTAGGGACAGCATTAGATAGAATTTTTTTTTGAGCTAACGTGACAAGCAGTATCCCAAGAAATTAATTGTCTTATTTGTGTTCATTCCTGTCATCTGACTTCTGAAATCTAGGGCTGGCTGAACATACTTGGGAGCACTACAACTTAGCTGTCTTTCAAAAAGGAATTGTGACTGTAAATGCGCATTGGTGGTTATAATCCTGATATGAGTGGAAGAGCCTACTTGGTTCGTCAAGTGACAAGAGAGCCAGCAAACCTTTTCTGTGCCTTAGGACACAAGCTTTCTTGGTTGGGTCGGGGAAAAGAAGAGGTGCGCATAGTTTCCTGAGTCTGGTTTGGTGGGCAGGAAGAGACCAAGGTGAGCTTTGTGCTCTTGGCTAAATCGTACAATGCTGATTGCCAGAACTACCCAGATTATGAGAGATGAAAACTTAAGCTTCAGGGCTAGAACCCTCTCACTCAGTATTTAGCTTGATGGGCAGAAAAAGCTGGATAGCAGATTTTATGATTTCTGTTTTATGGCATCTGCCCTATCTTAGGTAAATCCCTTCCTGCTCATAAATATTTAAAAAAGGAACATTTTGGGCAGTGTGCATAATATTCAAATATGCATACACATGCTATCAGCATGCTACTGACTGAAAGCTTAGATGATTAAACATAGCTGTTGTAATTGCTATTGAAAAATTTAGGTGTCTAGAAAGCCTTAGGGAAAAAAAATAAAAAGAACTATCACAAAAATGTGTATTTCCTTTGAAAGACACTTTTAAAAATGTTTGGGGTTTTTTTTGAGGAAAAAATTATATAAAGAAGAAATCTGCAATTTGAATGAAAAGTTAATGGGAACTTGTTACCATTTCCAAAGTCTGTGGAGCCAATTAAAAAAAAATTTGTTTTCTTCACAGGAGACCTAGCAGCAAAAATTAGTTGGGTAGTCTCACCTCGTTTTGATTTTTTTCCCGCAGCCTATAAAAAACACTGCCAATGTGATATGATTGGCAGTCTCTGCACAAGAGAGGCCAAGGTCTAGAATAACAAGATAGTTTGCAGGTCAAGAGAAAAGGGTGAATTAGTAGAGTTGGAGTAAGAAACTTGCACAGTCTGGATCCACTGTTTAACTCGGTCAGTGCTGTTAGTCTTCTACTTTGATGAACTCTAAATTCACTGAGAAAAGACAGAAAAGAAGTAATAGTAGGGCTGAATGAATCCGGGAGCGGAAATGTGTTAAAGAACCTTTCACCTCCACTGTTATTTCACAATGAAGCAGAATAAAGCCAACTCTTTCAAAAGAAGTTAAAGGGAGTTTCTGAAATGAATCTAGCCAAGGTCAGAAATTCTTATAACTCTTATTATCTCTTGACTCTGCAGTGATGTCTGAAGAATATACTCGTGGTCCCACTTTATGTTGGACAGGTGCAAAATTACAAGCCTTTAACACTTTCAGTAAACTTAGGGAAAAGTGCAAAAAATAAATGTAAATAGATAATGAAATAAATAAAATACTGAGTCTCATGGCATAGTTAGTTATATGCTATTGTCACTTGAATACTAAGGTCATTTAATGTAAAGTTTAATACTTTCCAGTGTGTTCCATCTGATTTTTCTTTAAAATATTATTCCTCTATTAACCATATTTACTTCCCAGAGAAGTCCAAATAAACACACTGTTCAGATCAAAATCTATATTCATTTTCTCAGGGCAGCTTATTAAGCAGCAGATGTTCAAAATAATTTTAAACAGGAATTTTCTTTGTAAGGGAAGGAAAAAGAAATACCATTTTCTTCTTCCTGAGTTCTGAGCCCTTTCTCCTTCCTGTGTTCTGAGCCCTTTCTCCTCACTCACTGCTACTTTTCAGTATCAACTGTTTACTTTCTTTTGTGGCATCTTTGGCTCAAAATACCTACAGTCCAGTTTTGAGCCAGTCCTCATAAAATCAGTCTTCTTATTTCTGTGTGGGTTTTTTGTGTTAGCAGTGTGGTGGATAGTAAAGACAAATTAAGATACAGTGCTAATTTATTAGCATTTGGAAGGATCTTGCTTTCCAAATATTGTCCCTAACTATTCCAGTATATGTTGAATAACAACATAAATAGGGGTTATATTGCACTAAGTTAATGAAATGTTTCCACTGGGTCTGTTTATTGCAAGACGCTAATACTGTAGTATCTCAAGGTTATTTCTAATACTTTTTAAATGATTATTTTAAGTTAGAGGTCTATTTTTAATGAAATAGTTATTCTGCTTGACCTTATATACCTTTAAAGTTTGGGTTTTCTTTTTATCAATTCATCTATATTAGTGAAGTGAACTTCGAGATTTCAAAAAATATATGGCCCTAATGCAATGTTAATGAAACAAAAGATAAGCTAGAGAAATAACAACCTAACCAACCACACAAATATCAAAAAACCCTCTAGAAGGCCAGTGATTTTCAAAAATAAACCTGTACCATAACAAGACCAATTGTGAAGGTCTTTTTATTACGTAACAGGCAATACAGAATAGCGCTAGCATAATTTAAAAGTAATTAATTTCTATGTTAATTTCACAATATAAGCAGTAGTATTTGAAAAACATTGAAGTAATTTGCATTACACAGTTTTTGCTGCAAAAATAGACTTTTTGTAGTACTATAGTTGCTGTCTCTCTCGTAGAATAAATATGTAACTTTTGAATACATAAGTAACTAAATGGAAATTTATAAGGTCAGATATAGAACACTTTAGTCTGCCATGGGGCTATTTCCTTAAGTTCATATGGGTGTAGTACTTTAAAGGACTTATTGTCATTAAATTCAATTAAAATTTGTAGTTCTAGGAAGTGAACTAAGAAAAAAATTACATAATGAACAATAGCAAAATTTAGTAAAAAGTCTAAACGGGAGGCACTATAAGAATTTCAGTGAACACATAGAGGTATGAGATAGCTAAACATCATTCAAATAATAAGCTTAGCAATACACTTTACTTTTTAAACGTTACTTTTCCCTGTTTTAGAGCTTGTATGGGTAGGTGTAGAAATGTCTTTTGTTGAGTTCATTCCTGCAAATGGACAGATCACACATCACAGATCACATTCCTCTAATGAGGAAGCTGAGAATCGCAGTCATTGGGAAGGAAGTCAATGGTTTAGTGAACAGGTGAGTACTGTTCACACTACTGCAGCACACGCATAACAGCCTTGTTTGCCACCTTCCTGTTTTATATGCTGCAGTGTTCTGAGCATTACTTACTGCCACAGATCCCTGGGCACCGTGGGCTTCCCTCACCTGAATGCTCAAACCACTTATTATTTCTTTACTTACATTTCGATTAACTTTAATCAGCAAGCAGTAACTAGGATGCTCATTTGATCACTGAACACTTGATTACATCCTGCTATGTTTTCATGCTGGATTCTGAATTTTATACTGATTTTCCCAAAAGTTTATTATCTGACTCTCCTTTTAGTGAGAAGACTGAAGCAGCTATGACTCTACCAAAGAAAGGAAGAATAATTTCTGTTGGCTTTGGAAATTCCCAGAGCTTTTTTTAGTTCTTAGGAGTTATGTCATCTGCTATAAATACTTTGAATAAAATGTAACAGATACTGTTAATGTCAAAGATTTAAGTCACCTTGATGGTGCTTTTTTTTGAGTGGTTATAGACTGATACACACTGAAAAACTTACAGTGCCTTATATTCATGTTTATTTCTGTGCCCTCTTTTTAATGTCTAAAGCTTCTTCTATTCTTAGAAGAGGACTTATACTCTGGAGGTTAATTTAGTATAATTTAAGTAATAGAATCACATAGACTATTAAGGTCCTCTGGATTTCACTGTAATTTTTCACTTCATAGTGATATGTCTAAATTACGATTGCCTTCACAGTGATCTAAGTCAAGATAACATCACCAAGAGGCTTGGACTTGGTAACTTTTTTTTTTTTGGTGCTACATACAGGACTACCATAAGACAGGTCTGTTACTAAAACAATACATTTTCTGTGCGTTTCTTAGCTAGAAAGTGACAGTATTATTGGAGTATGTTAGAATTTTATCTCCAGAATTGTACACCTGTCTCTGAATATAATACCTGTACTAAACTGCAGGTTATTTTTTTTCCCTATCAAATTTCCCAAGCAATTTTTTAAACAAGCTATGTACAAACCTGTATGAACAAAAATAGAGTTGAGAGCAGGATCTGACCTAGTCACTTCAAATAAAACGCACTTGAGAGGTTTTAAATCAGTTAAACTGTTTCTGTTCTAAAAATACCAAGTATGTAAAAACTTCGTGATAAATGCAGCGATTACTCTGCAAAGGATATGGGTAATTCTTCAAAAGTAACATAATTGCAGCTCCCAAAAAGGTCTCAAAAATATTTCATGGTAGTAAAAGTAATGATTATTCAGTCAGAGTAAACTAAAGACATGCCAGCGCAGTGGCAGCAGTAAGATGTCTTTTGCAACAGTTAGACACACCAGCCCTCACACTGCGACTCTTCTTGCTCATTCTAGTTCAAATCCTTTCATCTTCAGCCCAGACAGACTGTGGTCTACTGAGAAGACATTGCTCACTCACAAAGGTCATAGGGCTCTTAGGTCCTTTGCGTACACAATAGCTGTATGGCATTGGGATAAGAACATTTTTCCAAGGATTTACATCGAGATGAAGAAAAAATTTTTCCAACCAATCCAGATTCACTAATTTGACCTTAAGACTACATGTCCTGATTCTGTTCAGGACAGAGTTAATTTTTGTAGTAGCTGTGAGGAGGCGGAGCCTGGAGCCATGTGGGCATGGCTAGGATGTTACTCTCCACCACCTCACATCAGTTGCCAGGAGTGGGGATAAGGGACTCTCTGGCTTCTGAGAAGAAAGGCATGGTTTTCCAGCGGAGCAAAGTGCAGCACTGTGGGGAACCCGTCTCCCAGTGTTCACTATTGCCTGGGTCCATGCTGAGCACTTTTGCACGTGAATTACCCTCTTTTTGTATACTTTTGTCATAATATTGTTGCTGTTACTGTTTGTTTTTCTTATCTCATTGCCGTTTCCAGTAAATTGTTCTTGTTTCAACCCATGGTCTTTGTCTCCTGTGCCTCCCACTCAGGGCAGAGGGGAGCTGTGCATGGTCTTTTCAGCGGGAGTACTAAATGGAATACCATTCCTAAACCATGACACTGCAGATGTCTCCTGAGGTCAGATCTGGAGAACTCGAGTGTGCTGTGCATCTGTATGTACTAGGGAGGGTGTGTATGTTTTCTGTCTTCACTTCTGTGGGCACCTCTCTATCAGCAGAACACTGGAAAACGTGGACCACTGTACTTGGAACAGCCAGGCCAGATCTCAAAAAATAGCACTGCTGGGGACCTGACCTGCAATCTGTGGAGGAGGATTATACAGGAGTCACTGGTTTATCTGGCCAGCTGGGGAACAATAATGGATTTTCTAGTCCTTATCATTAAAGGAATCTAGGAATGTAAGTCCATGGAAAGAAAGCAGGAAAAATTACTTACCTGTATGACAGTTGAGTGTGATGTACAGAAAACCTAAAGGATGATTTTATAGGGGCTTGTGGTTTTTTGAGATATTTAGCAGTATGGGATAGCTGTTATGCTGTGGAGCATTCAAGCTGAAGTGTTACATAGACATGACCTGTCCACTCAAAAGCCTAAAATCTACATATCTACAATCCAGACCATAACGTTTGCCAGCACCAACTGGAGTAGTCCAAGTTGTAGGAGTACTCTCTAGTAAGGCTGCATGAGATCATGCGGAAACATCTCATTGTTTTGTTTTTAAGCAGCCAAATTGCAGACTTCATCTATTCTTTCAAAGAGATGAAATAATTTCTGTGAGAGAATCAGTACATGGCCTGTATACCACATGGGTCCTACTTAGCATCTCTGCTTGTGTCCAAGTAGTTCACTGTGCCACAGTATATATCACTTGATGGAATCAGTATGACATCTCATCCCCAAACACTTCCTAGTGTAGGAAAATTACTGCATCAAACTTTAATAGGCCTATTTTGCCCTTTTCACTGTTACTATTAAATACAAAATTATCACGTATCTTCTCAAAGAAGAATAATGAGGAATAACAGTCTTTTGAGTTCTTCGTGAGGAATTTTATTCTACTAATTAGTAATCCTGTTTCTACCCAGCCATATAAAGGGTAACTGTGTTAAAAATGGTATCATATGGATGAAGAACAGACAATGTTCGACTCATAAATTTGTAATTCTTGCAATAAGGTTGCCATTCTTCATGCATCCTTCAGGATGTGAAAACACATGTGACTTCTTCAAAAACAGTATGATTAATATTAGGAGAATTTTCTGAACCAGTCTTATGTTTCCAGTAGGCTATAATCCTTCCGTAATTTGAGTTTAAAAATTCTGAAACACTTAAATTAAAAAAAACCAAAAAACAAACCCACAAAAAATGAGAAAAGGAAAAAGGTAAGTGGATGACGATTGGGTATTTTTCCCATAAATGAAGAATCCAAAACATATTTGTAAGGATGCACGTATACTTTAAAAAGTATTACAGACTTACAAAATTAATTTCACAGTGTGTCTGATGTCAAAGCACAGTTGATGACAAAGCACATAGTTTCAAGAGGCCTTGTTAATAGCTCTGTAGAATGCAAGCTTTAGAAAAACCTCTGTTAACCCCTGCTAAATGTAGCAGGGTAAAGGTAAGGTAAAGCATATCAATCTCAAATGTATTAAAAATCTTGTACCTCTTTTCAGTGAGTTCAATTTTATTTTGGATCAAGAGTGCACGTCTGAGGTGATTCTTCCTACCGTCCACAAGTACAAACCTTTCCTTTGCTTCTTGAAGTAATCATAAAGCATGCAAATTATTTTCAGATGCTAACCAGATGAAACTGCTGTTCAACCGTTCATAAGTATTTCTTCCACCAAACTAGGATAGACTTAGTCTTAAGAAAATCTCTGCAAAAGCCTATAGTGGTAATGCAATAGTTTTCTCAGGTCTGTGAAGAATCCTCTTTCCAGGACACCAGAGGGAGGGTGCCACATCATCATTCTCCTCCCATTGCTCCCTCGTTGCATATACAGACATTCCGTATGTAAGGAAAGACTTAGCTGATACAACGTAGTTATAAAATAACTCTTGTAGGTTCCTGCTCTTTTCTTTCATAAGCCTGTCCTATTTGCAATGTCTAAGGAGTGCAAAATAAACCAACACATTGATGCTGTCATAGTGCTTAAGCTGATGAATCTATTGATAAATCAGTATTAAGGCAACATATTTAACTTTTTCTGCCACTTTATGAAACACACATTTCTAGAGGGTCTCCCTTTAAATCTCTGTTGGTTTGCTTTTCAGATATCATATTCTATTTAAATAATTATTGGATTAAAGTGTGATATTTAAACTGTAATTTGGGTGCAACAAGAGCATGAAAAGGCAAATCTAGGGCAGGCTGATTGTCTTCCATTCAAACCAGATTTTTTTCTAATTTCTGTGAAGTTACAGTCTTTTAACTATAACCAGAATTAGTCATTTAGTTAAAAACTAGTTTCATAGCTACATTTTAAAAAAAATCTGATCTTAAATGATTTGATTGAAATTTTTCTGAATTTTTCTTGAGTAAGCTCTTCACTATACACAGGATCTTTCTTCTGTTTTCAATGACATTGATGAAGTGATTGCATTCCTTTTGTAATTGTAGAATGAAATGTAACTTCTAAGTAAAAGCTAAACCGATCTAGCTGAACATCATATTTGGAATTGGGTATCTTTCTATTTGCCATTATCTGTAAGTGTTTGACATTTATGTATTTGTATGAATACATACAAGCATGTCTAAATACTGATGAGCTCAAAATAAGAGGATCAGGAAGTAGTACCAGAAGCGTGTGAGTTCTGCAAGAGGGGTCAGGTTATCATGTTACCTCCTCAAGAGTTTTGCTTCAAAAGACGGTGCCTTTAGAATGAACTTGAGAAGTGATGTGCATTTTTGCCTTCACAAACACAGAAATGAAAAACCAAACACAATGATGGAGCTTCAAGAGCCACATGATGTGGTTCACAGCTAGAATCACAAGTTTCTTTTAAAGATGGGTGAGATGCATCCATTCCCAAGTGTATTGCAGAATGACCTGTTCTGCACAGAGACTTGTTAACTGGTGGTGGTTATGCATATTAGATTAAATATATCTAAGGAAAGGAAACAGAGTAACTATTGTTCAGCCTTCTTTATTGCCTTTGTAACTCGATCTGCCAAAGACCACCAGACTTTTATTTTGCTAAAACTATTTAATTCAACAGGTGTATCTTCCTTTCTTTTTGTTAGAATTCTATGCGATCCTTTCAAAAAGTTTTTTTCAAATAATTAAGACTCTTTTTGATATACTAATTTTTATTAAAAGTATGAGTAATACTGCCTACTGAATATGAGCTGTGATACAAGTGCGTGAACATACAGTGTGTGATAGAAGCCAAGCTAGAAAGGAAAATGAGATGCTGAAAAAGAATCCAATTACTTGGTCTCTCAGAGATTCAGACTTGTAACACATAAGGCAGATGAACATTCCTATGTACGCATATGTTTCGATTCTGGATCCTCTTGGGATACTTAAGGAAAACCAATACTATAACCTATACTATACTTCATTGATGTCCTTAAACTTCCTTTTCTGCCTGAAAAATGGAGGTATTGCTTATTATTGCTTATTACTTTATTAACTGTGCAGAAAATGAATTTTAAATCAATTTTGTTTTTCCTTAGTTATCAGTTTAGTATGTAGCATAGGACATTTTTTCTTTTGGAAATCAAGTTCAGAGAGATTCTCCCGGTTTGCATCCATGACAGTACATATTTCATAACCTTCCATATTTCATACTGAGATTAAAGTATTTCTGACTTCTTTTTTTTTGCTTTTATGGCCATGTGCTATAAGCCAGCTCCTTGAGCAATTCTAAAGGCCCTATGGGATGCTTAATAATCTGTGGCACATATCATGAAGAAGTACAAATGACTGCATATATCAAGACACTGCAACTAGTGCTTATTTTAATGTGAAAATCTATATGAAACTGAGCCAAGTATGCTTATGATATAATTGGCTCAGTACAACCTATTCTTGTAAAAGCATTCTTTCTATAATTAAAGTAAGAGCTGAATCCTACTGGGTGATTATTTCCTCTGTGATTAGAATATATTTTGAATCCTGTTACAGATACAGTCCTCCAGATCCTTTGACTGGGTTGTGAGTTGAATTATACCCAGTGTTTTTCTTAAAGCCTTCACTTTATGAATCAAAGAGGTAGGGTAGAATGTTACTAGACATTTTTTAAAGCAGAAAAATGTCATTCGTCATATATGCTAGAAAAAAAAATTATTTGCTGAAAAATAAGGTTAAAAAACCTCAGTGAAATAAATAACATTTCTCAGTTTGTTACCTAATTTTGGAGATATTTTTGGACATTGAATATTAAATAATCTTTGTGACACTGAGCCCCATATTTGACTAGTAAGCCCTAAATCTCCAGCCAGTATAAATAGTAGATGAAATCTCAGCTGTCTTAAGAAAACAAAACTCACTGAAAAATATATTGATGTTCAGCTAACTCCATAATCCATTGATCTGTTTTCACTTTCAAACAGAATGTATATTAAAATTCATTACTAAAACATATGTTTTTTCTGCCACTGTAAATCTAATAGATTTTAATTAGATTTGAATTTTACTCAAGGGCAACACTCATCCCCCTCAAATAACATAAAAATTACGTCAAGTACTGTTAAGTGAAACAGTACAGAACTGAGAATGTAAATCTGCAGTACTTCTCAATGCTACTCTTAAATATACAAAGTATTTAATAAAATTATGTAAGACACAGCACTACACAGTTCTTCCATTAGAAATCTGACCAGTCTCTTCAGTCACATCACATTTGATAGTCAAGTGTTCTACTTTTAAGTAAACTGAAACTACATAAAAATTGTTCTAATGAAAAAGATCCTGTACCTCTATGTTCCTTTTCAAACAACAGCTTTTTAATGAGTGGAGTGAGCCACAGATTTTAAATTTTCTGTCAGAAATATTCAAATATTCATTAGAATATTTGTCATCGCCTAAAATGCCATCTAGCAATTGTTACATATCTCCATAAATGAAGTAGATTTCCGTAGCTCAGACAAGCTCATCTAATTTTGTGTTTTAGTAACGATTTGGACATACTGTATTAAACAGTGTATTTAGGAAATATTATGTAGCTATCCAGTATCCGCAGTAGGTACTTTCCTGTCAGGTACACCTGTTCTGTAAATAAATATTCTTTTTTCGGGAAAAGTTTGAACAATTTCTGTCAATTCATTCACCTATCATTCTACTTTTAAAATATGCAATAGTTGCTACATTGATGATAGCAGACATACACATTGTTTCCTAGTTCCATTTTACTCTTTAAATAATTATTTAATGCAGTTTATGTAGAAAAATACAAGGTATGAAATGACAGGAATTTCCAAGTAGATGCTTACTTTTGTTTACCTGGTGCTTGGGAAACAGTAGGTCCTTCTTGTAGCAGGGAGCTAGAGGTAGAAGATGGAGCTAGAGGTTGAAGTAGAATTTGTGTAAGCAAAGGTCATACAGTTCCCCTCATAACTTCTCATCAACAGCCTGCACCTGGATGGAGATGTTCAGATAAAACTGCTCCCCTTGGCTTGCCCACTTCCCCCTGCCTTTTTTACAGTCAAGCATATACACTGTCATATCTTCCTCTATGCTGGGAGAAAGAGTAATCCTCAGCCTTCAATGTGAAACCACTTTTGTGGCACGGGTACTGACAAAATTTGCAGTGTTAGTGTTGTAAGGAAAAGGGAAGGGGGAGGATAGTGTCACAGTACAGTAGTCCTTATTACCAGGGGCATGTAGTAAGGATGACAAGTACTCTATGTATTGTTTATTCCATTAATACCATAATTATTTTATCCTTGCATGATGACATCATTTTCAATATTGTAACAGAGAATATTATGCACAGCTGAACAGCTCCTGAATCATTGTGACACGTAAGCCTGTGTTTATGTTTTGCTTGCCTCACTGGGATAATGTAAAGCTTTATTTAAACTTAAACAGTAGTAAGACTACATGTATTAAAATTCACGCCTCACAGAAACTGTCTGCATTGTTCTTACCTTTTTTAGACCACTAAGACTTCAGTAAAAGTTAGCAACATGAATCTTCTGCCAGAAGTCATGCCACTGTCAATTAACAATTTTGGTGACTATTATTTATGGCATTTATATTGATAGCTCTGCAATCATTTGAGTTAAAAAATGAATAGTATTTGAAAAAACAAGACCTTCCATTATCTAAAATTACTCAAATACAGAAATTTAATGCTAGCAGCAATGTGTTCAAAATATGATATGACGTTGGTATTGTTTATGAAGGTTTTTGGTATTTGTATTTTCCATTCAGCCTAGATTGTCTAGGTGTGACCAGCAGTCAGGTAAAACACTTCAAAAATTTGATAAGAGGGTGTAGAAGGCTAGTCAATATGTCAGTAATATTGTGTTTAGTATTTCTGCTAACAGACTGTCTCTACATCACTAGGTAAGCGCCGAATAGATTTGGTAAGTTTTGTAGTTCCAAGATGACATGACACATATTTAATGCACAAATAAAATATCCAATTGCCCTCTAAACCTTGTCTTCCTATTCTTATAATATTAAACATTATTTACTTGAACTCCCTTCAGTGAGACTTATTTACATGACTAGAGTATGTTCATGTGGATGAAGTCTGCAGAAGGGGCTTCTTCATGTATTATGTATGCAAGTAAACTAAAGCTCATTCATAAAATACGTAGTACCTTGTTGCTTAAATGCCTCACACTAAATTGCTTTCAAAGTGGTAAGTAATGTAAATACAGATATTTTGATACAATCAATATTTCTGTGCGGAGCATTTTAAAATTTCTTTGAGTAATATTTCTTAGTAATGTAAAGTATTTTTTGAATTATCATATTTTTTAATGATTTTTTTTCTTAACTTATATGCCGATAACATAGGACACCATATGAAACACATCCTGTGGAGAGGGTTCTGCAAAATGGCTTTCAGTATTTCAATATCTTTTTGGTGCCTAAGAGGGTTTTCCTAAAATTGTTCATACATGTTTTGATCAAATACTAAGTATTCAAATTTAGGTATTCTTATAAAATACTTATTGACTGAAGATTGTTCTAGTACACATTAATGCAGTACAATGAGGCAAAAAACTTAGAAAAGAACAGACAACAGCTATGTAATTATTAAGACACTAATATAAAAAAAATAAGTGCAAGGTTTTTGTTTTTGGTTTTTTTTGTTGTTGTTGTTGTTGTTGGGTTTTTTTTGTTGTTTTTTTCTTTAAATCTGGGAAAAATAAAAATTTAGATGAAAGAAAGCAAAATCACCTTTTTGTATCTGTGGCAGATAGGTAGATTTAGGGCCAGAAATCAAAGGCACTGTGTGAACTGAAGTATTATTTGCAGGGAAAATGGCTTAGTAAGTTGCAAACCAGATAAGAATTTTATTGAGAAAATGACTAATCCCTATTTTATCTCTTTCTTTTCTACAGACATTTGTGTAATTTTTTCCAATCCAGTTGAAAAAAGGAATTAGTGTCATGAAGACTAAGGATATGTTTTTCTTACTTTATATTCTTTACATAAACAACCTTCATTTAAGGTGGAACACATGAATTGACAAAGCCATTTTTATTAAGGAAAATGCTTATCTACTAGTTTAGTCAGAAAAAATAGGCAAATATGTTTGCTGTCTTTTTTGTACAGTTGGTATATTAATATAACTTGCAGACTGTATTCACAAAACATGAGGAATTGCTTTTGAAAGAGTAGGAAATGGAGAGACTTTTGAATGGTACAGAGTGCAAAATTGCAGATGACTAAAAAAGTAGGTGGCAATTCACAGAAATACACATGTAAATAAATGTATTGTAAATTCACATATGTAATGAAGCTAAATGAATCTGTGGAAGTTTGTCATTCACAAGAATCAATAACAACATAAGCAGTAATGCAGAAAGCACGGTGCTGTCCTTATTTAGAGCTTGGCTTCTGGTACTTTAGCTTTGTCATACTGCTGGAATGATACCCAGATATTAAGCTTCTGGACAGTGGTATTGAAAATTTCTCAGCATTGAATTGAGCTAATCTTACTTTATTGATCATGGTTATCTATCTTTCCTGAGATTCAACAGAATGCAAGGGAAACAGCTCTGTTTCACTTAATACACTTGCATAAAATACCTCATGTATTGAGATACACTCAATACATAGAAATATTGTTTTCACTGGATTCAACTGCACTGAATGTATATGAATAAGATTACTGCTATTGATTTATGGTGAATATCAACTAGACCCAAGTAGTACTATATCATACTGTTTTAATGATTCATGTGGATTCACTTATCTTTTGCACAGACATAGCAAAATTATTCTGTTTTTGACTGAGAGTTTCAATTAGATAGTTAACATTTTGTGTGTATGATACTGCAGTTTTCTATGAGACAAACAAGTTGCTCGAGTTGCTAGATGACTTTTGCCTTGTCATGAATGCTTTTCCTGTACCATGCTGGATGTAGTATATAATTGCTTATAATTCTTTGGAAAAGTGAGTATCAATGATAATTCACTTTTGTAGTGCTTTAGCAAATGAAAGCATAAAATGCATATCTATCATGAATTAAGAAGTAGAGGAAATACTTTAATGCCTTTTTTTTTTTTTTTGCCATGAGCTGTTTTGCCAAAGTAACGCTTAAATACTATGCTAAGCTGTATGCTATATTTTGGCATACGAAGAGAATAGTGCTGTATATTATAATTCTAAAACAGTTTGGCTGCAACAAAATCGTAAGGAAGGTAAGCTGAAGAAGAGACTAGATTTTAAGCAAGTTTTAGGTGTTGGTTGGCAGTTTCTCATGAAGGCTGTGCTGCCTACCCTAGTCCAGGGGTTCAGAGAGCAGCAGAGTTACCCAGCTGTCTTGTTGCTTTGCGGTTGTCTGGATGGATCTGCTCACTTCACCAAGAAGTACTGAGGTGTGTCTCTAATCATAAAAGGTATCACCATTACCTGGCAAAGGGACAGTGTGTTTGCTGCTGTCATTTCCCATTTTGCTGACAGGTCAGGTCTTGCAGTCAGAGCTCCCACTGAGTAGTGTCCAGGTCCTGTCCTCATGAACATATGGAGAACACGGACATCAATGAGGAACAACTCAGGGCCTTTGCAAAATCTACTTGCAGCTATAAAATCACATCCCCTTTTCTCAAGCCTCGCAAGCTGTGTTTAGCAAATTTTTGTCTACTGAGAATTCTGTGCTTTAGAAAAAAAAAATGTGCTGAAAACCATTGTGGATTTGTTCATTAAGTAGAAGTTTTATAGAAATCACGTTACTACTCCTCTCAGTGGTCTGGCTGATTTCTAAGTGAAGCTTAAGATGACTGTTTTGATGTAAAAATCCAGGATGGAGTTGCTCTTGATTACAAGAGATCCATCTCTTTTGCATGATTTCAAGACAGATTCTTTTATTCCTTTTACTTTGAAAGGAAAGGAAGCTGGCCGGTCAACTTTTTAGAATGTGAAATACCAATAACAATGCTAAATGCTGTGTTAAAGGTTGACAGTGCATTTAATACCCTTTTCTGTTTAATTAAGGATGACTTGCAAAGAGGTAACAATGGATCCCAGCACTTTTATTTCTCATAATTCCTCAGAGTTCTTATTACCTCTGAATGCCACTATATTAGTACATTAATATTAATATTAACCCACCATGGTGGAGGAAGGGTAGGAATCAGATGATCTTTAAGGTCCCTTCCAACCTAAACCATTCTGGAATTGTAGAATTGTAGGATTCTAGGAGTGAAAACAGTTTCTGAAGCTCTTGTCTGGCTTTGAGACCAGCTGGTTCATGTGGCTTTTTCAATAAAATGAATCCATCTCCAAAGCAGGGTGACCACATTGAAACTACTTTCTGTGAATTGGCTTATATTAAGTCTTGACTTGTGAGGACACAGTTTGGAGACAGCTGTTTGGCTTTTGTCAAACACATCCTGGGACTGTGGGAACAAGAGTGACCATGTGCTGGTATTTAGGCATATTAGGTCTTCTAAATTTAATAATACTGCTGTAATCCCTTATTCTTTCAGATGGAATAACTTCTGGATTTGCATGTCTGGGTCTTACACGAGATGTTCTAATGTAGTGTAAGAAATTCCGTAACTGTGCCTTTGATTCACAGTTGGCTTGAGCGATTTCGAACACCTGAGTATAGCTGGTAGGTGTGCCTGGATGGGCGTATGCTTAGAACAGATACGTGAAACTCGATCTTTGTAATTAGCATATGCTGCGCCCTGTGTTACAGAAACCACTCCAAAACTGTTTGTGTTGAATAGCTTCAATATTTTCTGCTTGTCAGGTTTGTCAATCACAATATGAGGTGTCTAATGAGTTTTTATAGTAAGAAATCCAACTTTTTCATGCAAATACATCCTGGATACCTCTAAGCTGATATAATTTTAAATATATGACATTCAAAGTTAAAAACTGAGAATTGAGATGGATTTAGAGAGACATTTTAAAACTGCGTTTGTTAATTTGAAAGCTGAACTGCTAATTTTCCATTTGAAGAGAGTAAGAATAATAACAATTCTGTGCTTTCAGGTATTTCTCTTAGGTAAATACTAAGAATACAAATTCTCAGATGAATCTAAAAAGACTTCATTAGGCTCAAAGGAAACATTCTTCTCTACTGCCTAACAATAAATATGACAAAAGCAAAGTACTAGCACAAATACTGGAAATATAAGGGGTTTTAATTTGTACATCAGTATCAAGATGAAATGTGTTATGTCTTGCCTACATATGCATATAAGCAAAATCATACATGCTCAGAAAATCGGGTTTCCATATACTAATTTAGTCTCCTTTGCTTTCCCTTCCAAAATCACACATATTTTCTAGGAGTAATAGTTGCCAAAGGACAATAAATATCATTACTATATTACGACTTCATCTTAAAAAGTAAAAATAATTAAAATTTATTTCAGTGAAAAATTAAACTACTTCTTTCTTTTGAAGATGGTCACTTGACATTGCCTGGTTTTGGATTTTGAAATAAATGCACTGGATATCACTATGAGTTTTAAAATACGGACCTACTAATTTAAATAATGCATGAAGCCTCAAAAAATCCAGGTAATTTTACCAGCAAACTACTTGTTCCCAGAAAAACTCCATCTTTGTTGCAGAGATTATGGATTATTGCAAATAGCGTTGATGAAAAATGGAGTAGAATTCAAAACATCCAGTCAAAAATTACCTACATCAATAGCATGCAGGAAAGTCTTCCTGTAAAGCTGAAGTTACCTTGAAATAGTTTTTTTCTAGTATATTAACATTATTTGTCTCTGAATTTGACTTGTCTTGTGAAAAAAGTTCTTTTCAGAGAGTATTTTACTCCTCAGTGATTTTATTTAATTTTCATTAATGGTAGTAGATTAGTTGCAGGCAGTTTCATAAAAATAAATCCTTTTGCCTTTGTGCAATGAGCTGTTGCTTCATGGATCTGGAGTCTCTTTCTCTCTGTTTCCATAACCAGAGTTCTTACACGTCAAGCTAAAGGACTGAGGAGCTTTCTTGCATCTTTATTCTAGGAGAGTTCTCTTCAATATTTTCCTTTGACAAATCCAAGCACTATAAAGAAGATAATTTTTTCTGTCTTTCTCTCCCCTTTATGTAGGAACCTGTGATGTAGTGATATTTTCAATGCCTCACCATCATTCTTTTTCTGCTTTATCATCTATTTGTCATTTCAAGGATTTTCTAAAGTATTGTAAGAGAAGCAAATTATTAGTAAATTCAACTTGCAGACAACAATTTTTGAAAAAGCAACCTAAGGGCATCCTGTATGAAATTACACTTTTAGTAGTTCAGAAATTGTGAAGTGTAGAATTTCAATAGAGTACATCTCATTTGTTTCCTGTGGTAGAGGCAGACAAGCCTGAATCATTGGTCACAAGAAGGTCAATAAAACAACATTCATTACCTGGAGAAGTGATGCAGGGCCATCTGTCAACTTCACCTTTTAATAGAATTTCCCAAAAGGAGACACACTGGGGAAAAAAAATAAAAACAAATGAAACTAGCTTGTTTAGACAGTTTGCATGACCCTCACAGTAACTTTGCCTTCATTTTCACTGGGATGTCAGTCACCAGTTTGCTGTGAGGCTGTTTGCAGACATTATGAAAAACTTGTGATTAAATATTTTTTTCGAAATGGCATCACTTGAATTTAACAAGATCCCAAAATGAGAAAGGACATTCCGAAAAAAAAGGCTACAGGATCAAGCCTTTTTCTGGGAAAAACTAAAGTATTTTGTGGTATGTGAAATTCTGTTCTCTCTTCTGTGGGACCTGACCTTCAAGAAAATTGTTCATGAAGGGAAAATAATGAATACATAATTTGAAAGTTATTAATCACCAAGCTATAGGATATTGCATGCATGAGTACTTCACCATATACCCTGTTGTAACTCTATATTTATGTGTTGAAGAATATGAACTTCCTTCAAAAGAAGAAAGGAAGATCAGTGATTAGCGAACATGATTGAATGAGTGCAGTCTTAAGTTTTAGCCTTTCCTGGATAAAGCTTTTATGTATGACTCTGCATCTGTATGTAGGTTTGGTTAAGAGAAAATACTTTTTATTTGCTTAGACATATCTCTCTAGATTTCAGTTTTGCTGCTTCATTGGCATATGATGATACCAACAGCAGTAACTATTCAATCAAGGCTGTTTTACTATGTTCTTTGAAGAAAGAAGCATGTGAAGTCATTGACAGACTCAAATCTAGTATATCAACAGTATTTTTTCATTGTTTTGTTTGGTATTGTGGACGAATATACTGGTAGTATAATACATTTAGCTTAGACTATAACTGAGAAACAGCAATATATATTTCTTATTTTATTACCTGTTATTGATTAACTACGAAATCATGGACAGATTATTCTTCCTCTGCCTCAGTTCTGTGCAACAAAGATAAACAGTCTTTAGTTAATTACAGACTTGTTCTTTAAGAATTAGTGGGTTTTAAATACTTTGCAAATGTAAAATGTTGCTTCAGAGATAAATCGGTTGTAGCAGAGGCATTCTCATTTGTGTAAAGTATTAAAGCTGTAGTCAGCAAGAAAATGAGTCATATTTAAAAAATACTGGTTTTCACATTAGCATTTGTTAAAGACACGTCTGTCCCACTCAGCGCATGACAAATTTGAAACTGATATACAGTCTCGTTAGCGTGATCATCGTATTTACTCATATACATATTATAAGGAAACTGAAATATCTCATCTGGTTGACTTACTGTCTGTTTTCTGAGCTTTCTGAAAAAAAGCATTTAAAAACCCATTTGTAGATAATTATCATCCTTACACAAACATTTTAATCTGGCTTTTATGCTTTTTTGAAGGATATGAATAGTCTCAGTTATCTCATACAATACCTCTATACAAGTTGGCAGTGTTTCTTGTACCTTTGCAGGAGCAATGTCAGATATGCTAAAGTAATTAAGATGTGTGTGCCCACTTCTAATATTTCCTCTGCTGCTGAACTTCCCTCCAAATCCCTCCTGGAGAATTTGGAAACTAGAATTGTTTTCTCCCCGCAATCTTTCTAGTGCTCTCGGAGAGAAAAATGAGCCAGTCTCCTTAGAACATTTTGTTGCAATTGAAGGGAAAATCATGCTTCCAGGAATTGTTCCCTTCATTGTAAACTAACAAAAAACCATTGCAATCCGTTTTCCACTTCCAAAATCTTTTCAAGCGTAACCTTTCATTGTTTTAATACCATATGCTAGGGAAATCCACAGAATTAAAAAAGTGAGACACTATAACTTTTTTCCATAAGTTTGTGAATCATCTTTCTGATAGCCTCAACTTAGTACATCTGAACATACTACCATAATAAATTAGAGTATATGCAATTTTAAAGATCAAACAAAACAAAAGACTGACTAATTCAGTACACTGACCTTAAGGACCATAAAATACTGACTTCCAAATTGTATTTGAAATGAATTTTAAATATTGCTTTATTGATTGTGTGAGAATGCATCTTATCATACTTGAATGAGTCTCTGCATAGACTGCCAGAAAGGTATCTTTTTTGCATTATCTCACACAGGTGCTGAATAATAGCAAATACTGTGTGTGCTGCAGTTGTTTAAAGGTGTTTGACAAAGCTGGAGTAGAGGAGTGGACACAGTAGAAAATAGAGAAAAAATTGCCTTTCATTACTATTTTTTTCCTTGCCAGTTACATTACTTTACAAACTGGGCAGCTATTTCACCAAAGTTCTTCAGGACTGCTTGTCAGCAGCAGATACTCTGAGAGGAAAGAGACCTTCTTCTGACCACTGAAAGACAGACACTCAGTCATCAGAGGAACTGACTACTGTAACTTCAGACTGAATGTCCTTTAAGAGCAGCACAGGGAGCAGTTAGTAGTCTGGGAGCAAATGAGCTAGGATATGGGAGCTAGGGAGTTACTTGTACTGAGATACATCTTCCATTTATGTCTCTTCACATCATCATTATACAAAATAAGGAAATGATATCTGCAGTTCTGTTAAGAACACACAATCTCCGCATTGTACACAAACCTTCCCAGCCAGCAGTATCTGCCTTTGTTACATCAGTAGGAGAAAAGTTGTGACTCAGGGTTTTTTTGCCTACATTTCCCTTGTGTTTGTTGCATAGCACTGATAATATCCATTTCTCCGAAGTCCTTCTGTTAGCTGAGCAAATTTTTTTTTAACAAAAAAGGAGCCCAAACCAAAGCAAAAAAACCCACATACAAACCAAACCAAACCAAACCAAACCACACCAAACCAAACCAAACCAAACCAAACCAAACCAAACCAAACCAACAAACAAAACACCAAACCAAAACAACCCAAACTCTACACCAAGCAACCCACAAAAAATCCCCAACAGCTGAACTTGACTCTTGCAGGAATTTGTACAGTATCTAAAAGAGTGATCATGAGATTTGGACCATTTGTATTTCATCCCAAAAAATACAGCTTGTAGTCCTGTGAAATTGCTTCTAATGTCATAGCATAAAGTACTTCATGCTATGCTGATTTAAATGCTCTTTATGACCTTATGTGTGATATCACTGTTATATAAAAATCAGAAGCAAGTCAAGAGCATTTTCCAATTTTTGTGAGAGTATGTTTGTAAATCATGTTATACTGAGACAGTTGGTTAATAATCTCATCAATGATAACTTCTTATTTTTCTCCTTTTGAGTAGTTCACAAACCAATTCTTAGAACACAACTACTTTAATTTACAAAAATTTTTTTTTAAAAATTGCATAAATAAGGGATGTTGGAAATACATCCATTCTTTTAGAAACAACATGTATTCTGCCACTTACTTTATTTGAAAAATGGTTGCTCTCTTCTGCTTCACATACCAACAACTTCCAGTTTAGGTAGAGAAATACTACAAGTATTAAAAGAAAAGTAAATTAGGGTGTTATGCTCTATCAGTCACTGAGGATGTAGGCCAATTATTCTCCATAAAATGAAAAAGTTTAGGGTGCTCAGCATTCTATGAGCACTCTAAACTTTACAAATTTAATTTTGAAATCCATTACCTTCTCAAAATTAGAAGAAGAATGAAGTTTCATAATTGAAAAAAAAAGAAAAAGACACGTTTCTCCTTGTTTGGAATGAGTTTCAAGATACTGACTGCTGATACCTAGAGAGGAATGGTACGATACATTTTGGGTTCCTTTCTGTATTTTGGAAGAAAATGTATTCCCACAGACATGCAGTTCTCGGAAAAAGAAAAAAAATCTACATATTTTGGAGTCTATTCAGAACATTTAGAAGCATTGCATGGTGCCTTTTTGTTCACCTTAGGAGAGGATATTTTTGAGGTAGTACATACTCCATTCCAACAACTGTTCAAGCTGTCAAAGACAGAATTGCTTTGGTATTTGAACGGGAGCTTTGGAGCAATTAATTAATCAGTCTTTGGAAGATCTTCTTAAAGTCCAACCTTGGTTCAACAGAAAATTTTTGAAAGAAACAATCACTTGTCGGGTGGGAAAGGAGGATGCAGCTTCTTCTCTTCCTCCTTTCTCCAGCTGGGTGCATTTTGCTGTGACACCTTAGTGACAAGGTCACAGGTGACCTTTGCTGTAGAGTCCTACCAAAAGCCCAGTTACACAAAGAACAGAGTATGGCTATGGAGGTATTTGACATCATTCTTTGTCAGATACTCACTATCTGACCTAAATTAAATGGTCTAGAATGTCACTAGCTGGGCGCTGCGGCTTGGCAGTGCCGGAGCGCAACATGCCGCGACCTTCCTAAAAGCATCTCCTTAGCAAAGCCACTCGGCAGGGCCACCACACACTCACACACGGCGTACACACACACGGATAGCTCCAGTAAATGGGTCAACGACAAAGAGCCGGGAAGGGTCCCTGCATGGGGTTCCACGGACAAGGTTTATTGCAGCCACACCGTGAAGGGTTCCAGGGACGAAGGCAAAGAACAATGGAGGGTCCAGGTTTAAGTATGGGAGCGGATCTAGCATCAGGGACTAATAGTCTGAGGGCACAGGGGCGGTACACAGGCGGGACTAGGGAATGGGAGTCAATGGGAAAACTCTGGGGGAGCGGCAATGGGCAAGGGCCAGTGGGGGGAACGTGGAGTGGAGAACTTTCTAGGGCATGGGACATATAAGGTAACAAGGAGCGGGGAGGCCCACAGGCCAATCGAGAAAGCAGATCTGGGGTATATTAACATAACAGAACAATGCATCCTGGGAGAAGCCTCTTTTGTCACCCTAACCTGGGGAGGAATCTCTGGTACAAGGGACTGTCTCACTGGCGGACTTCCTTTGTCCCTTGTACCACTGGCTTATGGGCCTCCACACTGGAAGTTATGAGAAATGTTATGGAATGAGGGCAAATTACAGGGGATGGTATAGCACATAGAAATCACAAGATGGCTTACCTAATAAATTTTTAAAAGTCTTCAGAACTCTTCTTTTTGCATGCACCTGATGTAATAATGACTTAATGGATTGTTCCTTTTATCTAGTCATTGATAGTTCAATTTTAATGGTTTTGAGAGTGTATTAGAACTGTGTGATTGAGAGGCTGTGTCTATAACTGAGAACATCACACTAGTGAATGCTAGACATTTGTGTCAGGATAAGATATGAACTATTGAAGGAATAAAACAATGTATTTCATGGATAGCACTTATGCAGTAATCCATTCCTGGCCTTTTTCTTTTTTCCTGGGCTGTGTAAAAGCTGGTTACTGCAGCCCTAGGGCAATAGCACCATGTTGTCCGTGGCTCCAGCACTACAGATGGGAGACATTGCCATAACTGATAAATAAAATACAAACCTGCTAGAGTACAAGGGAGGTTTATCTTTTCTGTTGCTAAGGTCCATGATGAGTCTTCTGTCCCTGAAGAATTCTTTATTTCTCTATACCCACGCAGAGAAATGTATGTACTGAATCCTCCCAATATTGCCATATTTGATTTACCTTCTTTTCATGGCCAAAACCCATTGGTAGCGTCCTTTAATATAAGTAAGCTCTCTCAGTCTGATTCACTGCTGTATGTTTATAAAATCTGTAAACTGTAAAACTTAACACTTTTTACAATGGCAGTTTCTGTTTTTTAGAGAGCCATTGAAGCTTTGCTTTGCTGTACACTGCTCTGTTCTAAAGTGTTGTTAAAAGCCTTGAATTAGCAGTGGATTTTAGAACAGCATAATGATTTAAATGTCTTATAGCCTACAAACCGTGGTAATATTATTGCAGACTGAAAAACTTTTGCTTATTGGAATGGGACCTGCCAGCTTCTTCCAGATAAAAATCCTGTTATTGGTCAATCAGAATAAGTAAGGTTTTTTTTCTGGTAAATGAGTGTTGGGGAGCTGAAAAGAGAAAAAATGCACCAGAAAGAGGAATTCACAGGAGAAGTATTAGAGAACATACACTTCTTTAAGGAGCAAGTCCAGCCATGATGAGCCGATGTTACCAGAACAAATTATAAGGGCTCCTTCAGTAATCATCTCCACTCCAACACAGAGGCTTTCATTTCCTGGCACTTTATAACGATTTCTGAGTGAAAATGCCATGCTCAACATTGCGTGCAGCACAGCTTTAAATATTAGGAACATATTTGTAGTCAGACAAAATTCCTCATCACATGTCTGTGTTTGAACCACTCTATGAAGATACAGTAAATATGGTGTTTCTGAGACAAGAACCTCACGAGAGTTAGATGAATTTGGATTGAGAGGAATTAGTCTAATCTCTAATAAAATAACTGAGATAGCAACTCTGTGGTGGGGTGTGCTCCAGGCCACAGTTTAAGTCACATACTGTTTTTATCCTCAGATAATTAATTTACTAACTGTTAACTTCATCTCTCATGTGTTGCTAATCTCTTTTTGAATTTCCTCAATACATGTTATGTACATTTAAAAATCTTTTGCATACAGAGTTCTGTTGAAAAAGCAGTAAATTGTTAAAAATGGCCCATCATTTTCAAGTGTATTTCGAATACAGTTACCACACTCAGCTAGATTGTGTGCTTATTTTCATACAACATGTAACTTCAGAAGTAAGAAAAAGAGAAGGTGATTGTTAGGAAAACTGGATGGGGAAGGTTAGATTGGAAGCATTTTTGGTGGTATTTTAATCTTTTCTGAAAAGGTATGTTATTTTGTAGTGTAGAAGACATTTCAAAATTAACTTATGCCTCAATATGATGGTAAATTCTACCTACAGTGTGTCCTGGTAATTATGTTTAAAGAAAACCTGATTATTTGTTATCACAGTGAGCAGAACCTTTCCCTTTCAACAGACTGAATTTTTCCTCAGTCTAATAAAGAAGAGCAGGGCATAAATGGGGGAGAAAAGTTCTGCTCTTACTGGTCAGGATGGAAAGTAGAATAATTGAAAGAAGATAGATGTGAAGTGGAAAATCAAGGGTATCTGGGAGTTTGTAGTGCAATGTAACTGCCTGCACATCATGGTATTGTTATGATTCGATTATTAAGAGATGCCTTTGCCCAAATTAAATTACAAACAAGACTATATCCTGAAGTCAATAATATGGGTTTTATTTAACAGTAAATGAGAATGAGATAGAGAGAGAGCAAAAGAGAGAGAGAGAGCAGGAGAGAGTCACTACCCTGTGAATCCTGCAGCATCCTGTTGCATCTTTCTTCATGCTGGTCTTCTTGGTGGTGGGGGTCCCAGAATTGTTCTTCTGGTGTGTCACCTTTATACAATCCAAGTTCTGGGTGTCCATGGGTCGTTCCCATAACGTGGGCTGGCATGTGTGTGTGCAGTTGCTCTTACAGGCGTGTGACTGTTGACTGTGAAGGGCTGAAAGCTCACTCCAAGTCAATCAAATCTTTCTGTGAGCAAGGAGAGACCTTTCTGACCTCATTAGGCTTTTTACCTGCTTTAGTAAGAAACTTAGATGCCCCACTATTAAACTGTAAGTATACAGCTCTGAAGTGTGAAATTCAGAGTATATAGCACTTGACTTATGTATAATTATACCAATCATAAGAAAACACTAAAAAGAATACATAACTAAAATTCTGAACAAGATTCAGATACGGATCTATATAGAGAGATTTAGGTATATAGGCATGGCTGTCTTTACATCAGTGATTCCTACACTTTCTTGAGTACATTGTGCCATATTTCCTTTCCCTTCCGGACATGTTGCTGCTGTGTGCTGTGATGAATTCAAGCTTGTCTGTACATGTTAGGTGTACTGTGAGAAGCCCCTCTGGGAATTTAACTTTCAGGACATTGAACTTATGAAACCCAACTGCAACTGGAAGGCAGATGAGTACATGAAAAGTTTCGGTCAGAGGCACTCTAGTCATGTATGCTCTGGAGGAAGCACGTTCAGCTACACTTGTCAAATGTTTACCTAGGATATGTTTTTTTCTTGCAAATCCACTACTACATCCTGGTGAATTAGACCTTTGAAAGATTTTCAATATCTTTAATGTTTAATGATCACTTCAGTCTAGTAGTGCTAGATTGCAGAGAAAGCTGGATGAGAAACTGGAAAACTTAAAGTAGGAGAGAAGAGGTTAAAGGTTACTCATGATAAACTGATAAACCTGTTAGTATCTTGAAAGCTACCTTAATTAATTCCATGCCCAGAACATTTCTCCAATTTCGATGAAAGGCAGGTCTGAGTCCGGAAAAACTGCGAAAGCTAGCATTTGCTTCTAAAAACATGTCAGTTAGAGTGATGATTTCTACTAGTTGTAAAGTATATTAAACTTTGATATATGTTGTCAAAGAAATGGAAATGCTATACTCTTACTTATGAATTAGGTATCTGAATGCTTTTGAGCATCTTTATGAATCTCTGTGCTTCATTTTATGATGTCTAGAATGGCAATAATATTGCTTGTTTACCTCCAAGGCACCCATGTGCACGCACACATACAGAGATGTTTGCTTTTAAAATTGCAATCTATGATAACAACTGTAATAAAGAAGAAATAGAATACGGGTAATGGAAAAGATCTGACATTTTGTGTATTTTTTAGAGGAATAAATATAAATGGCATAATATGCCATTTTTCATGTGTATGAAAATTTTTTTGAGAAATGATACATAATTACCTGTTTAAAAATCAAGTTCCATCTCAAAGTTAATGAAGTCATATATAAAAATACGAAAATATACTACACTAGTATAAAAAAGTAGAACATAATTTACTTTTTAGTTTGTTTTCTTTGTAATTATGTTTACTGTAATACTTTAAATGCACCATCCTGTTTGTCTTTTGTGCTCATTAAGGCTATTGCTTAAAAGAAAGACCTCATTTGCTCAAAATGGGGAAAAAAGTTATAAAACTGACCACTGACCACTGCACACTTCTATGGGATAAAACACTAAAATTTTCCAGTGAGTGCACTGACTATATAATAGGCTTGATGTTACAGCAAGTGTATGTTGATAATGTTTTTTTCAGTATGTGTGAATATAATTGAGACCTATACTGTCAGTTTAAGAGCAATTATTCTAACTTCCATGTACTGCTCTCAAAGGAGTTCAGAACTAACCTGAAATACCTGATTTATTATTATTCATTAAGAACTTTGAATGATGTCCCTGAATAGTCTGAGAATTATCTTTAATTACTCTGAGAAAAATTTGGGTTCAAAATAAGATTTAGACTCTCAGGAATTAAAAATAACAACAAAAACAAATCCCAGGCCCAAACAAACTACCAAAAATCTCCTTGTAAAACCCCACAAAACAAGACAAAAAAGCCCAGCCACAAAACCCCAAACATTTTTGAAGATGTATTTTCTTCTCTGGGAAATTCCCAGTTCCCTGTCTTTGGACATATGCATAGTAATAATGAATAGATCAGAACAGACCATTCATTGTGACCTCTGTTGCTTGTTTTGCTACCAATGTTTTGCTATGATATGTTTTCTCAGTTTCATTAGTTTTAGACACTTTCAATGTCCATCTCCTTAAAAATGACTAAACAGTTTAACATTCTAAACATCATTCCACAAGAGCTACAACCTCCATTTTCATGTAGAAAATCAACTATCCTAATCCTAATGCTGATTAAGAGTACAAATTTCATGTGATGTGATTTGGTGTGATTTGGTTAGGGGATTGTCTGGCAGGATGAGTATATTACTTTTCCAAACAGTACAGTACTTTTTGAGGACTCTGTTATGGGATTTTTAATTTTATGTGTGACTATGGCCTTTCCACTATGGTGCTGATTTCTTTCTCTGACTTCATATGGTTTTAAGAAATCCCTTCAAATTTTGCAATTAGAGTAAAGGGTGCACAAAACTGAACTTGATTTTTGAATGAGTTTACTTAAAGGATTTGAAAAATAGTAGTTTGAAAAAAAATATTGCCCTTCAAACTCTTTCCACTTTCTGAATTATTTATGTATGCTAAGAAAGAAATGTCAACAAGAGATTCTGCAGTTTTCTAGTCTTTCACATAGTTGATACTTCTCGACCTTGTGATCTTTATAAATGCTGAATCCTTGTAAGTCAATGTTTAACCAAGGTATACACTTGCTTCTCACCAGCACTGCTAAAGAAACTTGGTAACTACAGTAGCATTCTGTACTCCTTCATCTTCCTGCAGATCAGTAAATCTTTTATGCAGAAGATCATACGATGAGGGTAAGAATCCCAGAAGGCTGTATGAGAAGGATGATGAAACCTTTGCATGGGATCTTTTAAGAGAGCTCTAATTTTCAGATTTCCAGCAGGCCTCCTGTCACTATGGAACCCTGTTCACCACGCCATTAATTTCCATCTTCATCGCAGCTTTATGACACTGACCAGATATGTCTGTTCTCCTACGAAAATCTGAATTTATATTCCTTAAAGAAAAGAAAACAAACACGCAGTAGGAGTGTTCTTATTGATATTTCTGTACAGTGGTCCACAAAAAAAGTCTCTTTTTCTTAGAAATGTGTGAATTCATACACAGGGCAACTTCTTCATTAGCAGTGCTGATCAGTGAGATGAATGAAACATCCTCTACATTTTCATGCTGAAATAGAAAGGCATTTTCTACTAATGAAGTTTATTTATAATAATAGAGAGATAAATTAAAATGGAGTTTACGTCTATGTTTTATTGATAACTAAAATTTAGTCTAATCAGACATACATAAAACACCATAAAGACAGTCAGTCTGTGAGTGCACTAAAAATGTATCTACTTCCTATGTTTCCAAGACAGTTACTACCTCACACCTATCATATGATCGAGAGCACACTTATTATTTTTCCAACAGGCTGTCTTTTGAACAAGTTGTTTGAAATAATAAGATCTAAATTTGGCACATTAAACAAAATTTTCTTGAAGAACTAGGAAAGGCTGATTAGAAAGGAAAGACTGAAAAAATCTGTTGAAATGTAAAACCCTCACAGAGCTCTTGTCTAGTAAGCAGGATGAGTCTTGGACTCCTGTGGTATATGAGTAATGAAAGGAAGACAATTCCACCATCACTTAATTTTAGCGAGTAATTAAAGACCGAGTGAGACATCATAATTTGGCACTGGTACGAGGTAAAACAAACTTGAGGAAGGATTTGTCATTTTGACTTCTATCTACACACTGTTCTAAAACATTGGGATCTGCTGTGGCATCGGTTGCACTTCATCAGCATTGGCCTGAGAGGCTATCTAGGACAGGTTGCAATGGTATAGACATCATCACTCTCTTTTTTTCTTTGTCTTGAAACTGAGAGCATAGTTCTGCAACAGTAAACATCAGGTAACCTAACCTAACCTTTTCTACCTTATAACAGAGTTCAATACTTTCTGTCCAGGCTCCTTTAGAAATTCCACCCACAGAGGCGTTATTGTTTACTAGCAAAGTTACTCATTGAAAGTTACTTGACATTATTTTGATTTATCAGAGTGGTGTAGTAACTCACTTAAATCCTAATGTAAATAAAGAACCTGCTAGAGACAGGTTTCAGGAATATGTTTCAACTTTCCCATAGAGATCATGTAACATCACATTTTCCTTCAAGAGAAGACCAGGTGTTAAACACAGTCCAAGTCTCAGTTTTTGCTGAATTACTCCCCTTGTCACTAGAATCCCATACTCTTTTTCCTATATGAAATAGTCACCCAGATTGATCCACAGTTGAATGTTTCAGCGCAACCTCATCTCCAATGCTTCAACAGGGTTCTACCTCTATTTTAAAATAGCTACTGAACCCATTATGAGTGGGACTTACCATGGGGTTTGTTGCTTATTTAGTGAATTTATAGCCTCCCACAAGTGGGATTTTCTTCTGGACATAGTACAAGTTCATTCTTTTGTAGGTATTAGTTTAGAAGCCTATTCCTCCAATCTACTGTCCTATTACTTTCAGGTTGTAAAGTTCTTTGTCCATTGAAGCCCACCATTTGTACTTCTTTGTTCTCAATGGATCTGCTATAAAACTGGATTTCTCAAGATAAGTATCAAACCATTGATTTAGACCTGCAATTCAGCTTGTTTGGAATACTCCCTCTACCCTGACTATTTCTAGCTCTGTAACACTGTATTTTCAGCCTTCTGGTTCTCATGTTGAGGGAGCACTACACAATTATCTACTTGCCAAGTTTCCTGAACAGATTTTCAAAGTGTCCTTTTGAAATGTGCTGTACCATTGTTTGAGGAAAAACAGAGTCAGTCTAAAATTTGTTTTGTCACAGGCCATCCTCACATCAGAGCTCACTGAAATAGTGATGAGGGCCAAGCCACTTCCCTGCAGGTTTCAATGGATTTGCATGCTGTAGCTAATCTCTTCTACTGCTCATGGGATGAAGGAGCGTGGGTTCCTGCTGCCTGAGCTTGGTCCTGACCACCAGCTCTCCCAGCACAGCACTGCATAGCCCATGCACTGGTCACTTCATTAATACTTTGTCAAAACATTTCCATCAAACACAGAACCACTCCCCATGGGCACTGTCTCGGTCTTTGGCTTTAGTATTTTTGAGTGCAGTCAAAGGGTATTTTGGCTGGGCTTAAGCACCTCTGTGGGCTGAAGTCCCACCCTAGGGACTGGTGTTTCTTGTCCCCCCTATTCATATTTGTAACTCAGCTGTTCACATTCTTTTGATTAACTCAAGAAGAAGCATTTAAACAACCAGTCCATCCATTCAGCAGATCCATCCAGGTGATCTAGCCATTCATCCAGACCAAAATCCCCTGGGTGTCCTTGACACTGAGCAATGCTTGACTCCCTTCACAGCAGCCCCTCTCTTCCCTATGTCCTTCCCTCTCCTTGAAGCTTCCTGGCGCCTGGCACCCTAGGTGCTCATTGACTAGTCACATAGTTCTTTAAACTATCTACTAGCTTTTTCTTTTGCAAAATGTGGTGAATAATTGGTTCATACTATTGTGGATCAACTCCACCTTTTCCACCACAAATTGATGCAGTAGGTAAAACGAGAAAATTTTTCATTCTTTTCCATTTGTACTTTTGCCTTTTGAAGTGTCTTTTGTTTAGAAAAAAACACTGAATCATATGGCTGATGCAGTTTTACCAGTAATACACTCTGTTTCAGTGTTTATTCTTTTTCTCCCACCACTCTAGTACCATTTCAATCTAGTCTAAAGGATGCAGAGACAGAGAACATACCTCTTTACAGGAAATAAATAGCTGAATTTTAAGATTAAAAGAGAATTTGCATTATATCGTTCTATTTTCATTTGTGTTTTCATCAAAAATAAAAACAGAGGACCATATTTTACTATTTTTAATAAAGAACTAAATAATGAAACAAATATTCAGATAATATAATTGAATTTTTATTACTAGGTTAAAAAAACCCAAATCAACTCCAGCATGGTTAACGTTACATGATTTTTGTTCATCTGGATAATTATAGGTAATTTTCTCCCCTCATGTTATACTATATAACACATTTTCTTTGAGTTGTTTCAGACTATCTTGCTTCTATTTCATCCTAGCAAAATGGTTTCCAGGTTCTTAACAAAACCTGTTTATTGAATTTGATCAGCAGCTGCAGTCTAAAAAAATGATACACTGATCTCCACAAAATTCTAATTGTGTATTTTGGGAACTAATCCTTATTGGTTTCAAATTATTCATCAACTGTCAAGGTAACTCTTTGGCAATCTGAGTTTAAATTGCATGGCTCTTTGAGGGGTACTTAAATAAGAGTAATGCTTTGCTGACTTTAATTGCCACACCTACAAATATTCTGATTTTGGGTAAGAGCTTTAATTAGATGGTATTTTATGCTGTTTCTTGATTTTCAGAGATAATTTTTAATCATGTGTGGATGCTTCTTTCTTTGTTGGATGTGTCATAGCAAAAGCATTTTTTGTATTTTTATTTACATGGATTTCAGCTTTTTAATGTAAATGCACAGGTATAAAAAGACTGCTGTCTTCAACAATACATAAGATGATGATGCTTGGACCCGAAAGTCTGTAAAAATTATACATAATTGATGCTGTCAGCATCCATCTAGCTTTTAAATAGTAGATATCCAATGAATGACATTACATTTATGAAGAATTGGGAATGATGAATGTACACTACTGCTAATGCATGCTACCATCATGATATCTATTGAAAAGTTATGATTCATCACAGATCTCATCAAATGCCGCACTGGTCTAAACTAATGCAGACAATGTTTCTCCGCAGAAGGAAATAACTTATAAAATTAAATTACACTTCTCAATTTTAGAGCTGCTGTTACAATTTAGATTTGTATGTATATGATTACATAACATAAAGCACCACAATTTCCAAAGACAATTAAAACAAAACAGATAGCTTATCACAGCTTCAGTCTCAGAGTCCTTTAGCAATCACAGATAAATACAGGCATACTCATAAATCTGTAACTCCCAGACCTGGTTGTATTCTCCCAGATGCTGTTCTTCATTAACATGACATCTTCAGTTTGTGTGCATTGCAAAGACGTCACCTTGAAATGCAAACACAATATTTAGAGTTAGGTAAGTTCAGTTTGTGTAATTCACCTATTCCTGAGTTAGTATGTTAACTTTCATAGTTTACACAGTCACACATCTTCCCATTTTAACTATTTTTGTTTTACTCATTTGTAACAAACAATTCCCACTTAGACTTGAAAAGATGTTAGGGATAAGTTCAGACATTCATTTTCTCTGGAGAAAACATTCATTTTCTCTGACCAGTTCTGCTGTTCTTGGCTTTGCCTGGTCCTCTGCTTTGAAAAGGACAGCTTTGCCTCTCTTCAGTGTGTCACCTGCTCTGACAGTTCTTCCACAGTCTTCATGTGGATACTTCCAAAGGTTTTATTACCAGACTCTTGTTTTCTTTTAGGCTTCAGAAATGTTCCACTCTCTATTCCTTCTTCCTCCATTATACTTTTTCAGGCTACTCTCCTTGTGGATGTCACAGGCATTGTTCGGTTGTTAACTACAGTAATGCATAATTTAATTTTGTTATGTGTATTCACACATTAACTATCAATTATTCACATTTCAGACTGACAAACCAACAATACAAAAAAGAAAAAAACCCTTTCCAAAAATATATGACATGAAACAGAGTTTTTAAATGTTTATTTTCTACTTTCAATTACTTTATTACTTACTGCGTGTTTGAAAGTAATACTCACATAACTTATTTTAGTTTTAAAGTGCTTGTTTATTTATGTTCAATAGTTTATGGTGAGCACAGAACAAAGACAAAAATTGACTAGTGTGAAGCAAAGTAATCCAGCCCATGTTCCTGTTCAAATTAATAATAAATTGCATGGGGAATACTAGTATTTTTCTACATTAATCCATTCAGGTTTAATATGTACTGTCTTCTTATAACTGATTAGAAATAAAAGCACTGAAAATGATTTTCAGTGTAATTGGTTCCCCTCCCATTGAAAGAGTAGAGGAATATGCCTACAAAGGCAGCAGCTGAACTTGGTCTAATATATTTCTCTGCTAGATAATAAAATGAGACACATAGGGGTCTTTCCCCAGTGGCATTGGTATTATGCTATATGAACCTTGACAAATGTTCTCGATTTCAATGATCAAATCACCTTTTTCATTCCTTAGGACATGGACATAAAATGACTTCTCTGAAAAATAGACTAAAATAAAGACTTCATCAAACCAAAATGTTAATACTTGATAAAATCAAGCCATCAGGAATAGATCTAAGCAGGAGAATGCTGAGAGTTGTTATTACCAATCATATATGCTTCGGGTATGCTGGCATTAATTTCTACAAAACGTGTATCATACTGTTAACAGTAATGGTTAACAATGATGTGTAACAGCTTGTGTAAAAATACTGAAGTGAAATTTATTTTCACTATGATTAACACAGTTAGTTTCTTATGGAATAGAAGCTACTTGTGTTTTCAGGAAAGTGAGTAATATTATCCAAGCTTTTATCATATTAACATTGGGGCTGACAGTTGTTAGCAGATCATCACGGTTTTAATTTTTTAACTAAAGTTTATCCCGAGCAAATAGCAGCTGATGGCTATCTAGAAGAGACATCTATTCTGAATATTTGGCCAGCAGCAATGACCCAGATGCAGCAAAGATGCAACTCAGAGTTATGTGTGTTCAGGAAACTGTGACAAAACATCTTTTCCCTTTGTGAAAGGCTGACACAGTTGTGATAAGTTCTGCCTTATGTTATATATTAAAGTTGGTCCCTCGCTGTACTAGAAAAATGCCTAAGCATCATCATAGGTGGATTCTAAATATTTTTTTCTAATTAATGCCTATAGTAAAATCACTGCTAGCTTGCCAGAGTACCTACAGAGACATAACCCACTTTTGAAAACTACCCAACCAAACATAATTGTTAATAGTAACAGTGTAATTCTCTGCAAAGTGCTAGATGTTCTACATGATACCTTTCATGGCTTTGGCACACACCCCATTTTCTATCACTGTTTTTGTTGTCATCGGAAGTAAGCTGAGTGTTTAGATCCTGTAGGCCTCTTTAGTCCTATTTGATAAATCAGAGAGGAGATACACTATAGATTTTGTGTCAATTAACATTTTACTTGCAGCAGAGAGAGTAACCTCAGCCACTTGTTTCTTGTAGGGATTTGGAAAATTCTAGAGACTGACTTTGCCTAACTTGTTTCCAAACATAGAAGTCACATAGAAAAGAAGCATATATTTGTAAACTAAATTAGGTATAATCAAAGAAATTATTCAAATAGATGTTGTGTTGTATGAAGGTTCTGTTTGTTTGGGTTTTTTAATACCTGGAAATTATCTAATGTGATTATTTCCATAATGTAATTCCGCAACTAATTGAAAGAGACTTAGTAAGTACAATACTCAAATCTCAGGGTTTTTTAAAATTAGTATAGCATATATAAGCTAATTAAAGTGTTTTCTATGGGTCTTTAAACTTACTTAGTTTTAATTGCCAGATTATTGTTTTAAAATGGAAGTAGGTTTTTTTTACAATTCTCAGTAACAACAGTGTAGAGCAAACAGTTCAAGCAGAAAGTGATTAACAATTAAGCAAATTCTACTCTGGGTCTATATATCACCTGGAGTCAGAAGTATTTTAAATAAAATTGCTTAGAAAGAAAAAGAGGGGTTTTTTTTTCTTTATTCAGCATTTTCTTTATTGAGCATATTGATCAAATAGAAACTAACAGATGAAGCCTTGATGTAGTGCATGCACCAAACATTAAATCTGGTAAAATAGATATCTGAACACCTATTACTTCGTGTGGAAAAGGAGCAGACCATCCCTGGAAGGAATCTGTATAAAAATTTAGACCTCCTACCTTTGCTGCTGGGAAATACATAATTAACTTTCACTCTACTTCTGGTATGAGTAAAACTTAATTTAATATTCTGCTTCAGAAGTGTAGAATACTTTTGTGCCAGTATTTTACACACAGCATTTTCTGAAATCCAGATGTATCACCATCTTTTCAAGATAATTTTGAAACAGAATATTTACATCCCTCTTCTAGTAGACTTAGAGTGTTTACATGAGCCCCATAATACTTAGGTAAAATAACCACTGCTCAGAAACTGCTTCTTTTTCTTTCTTGCTGTGGGCAGTGTAGTTGTACAGAATGATTTCTGAGCTTGCTCTGACTTCTGAATCAAGCAGCTCTGCCACTACAAGCAGCCAGGCTTAATTAGCTCTGTTGTGCTGTTTTGCTATTTTGGTTTTTGTATGTGTGAGACAGCTTGTCTCCACATCATGTTTTTGAAGTTTTATGATGGAAGTATGAGGAAGTCCAAGGTTTATTGGTTTAGAAAAAAAATACAGAAGCTAAAAATGACTGTCCATCTAGTCCTTTGAGCACTCACTGGGGAATAGGAAGTTACATACCAGAATTAAATATCCAATTAATAAGATACAAAACCCATACTAATATGCACTAGAATGTGATTTTACCCACTTCTATGGAAGTGCCAGAACCACAAAGCTCCTGTGTCATTCCTCTTCCCGTTCTCTTGCTTTGGTTTGTTTTTTGTATGTGTATGTGGGGTTGTTTGTTTGGGTTTTATTTGGGTTTTTTTGATTGTGTTTTTGGGTTTGCTTTTTTTTTTTTTTTTTCTCTTTTTCTGCTTTTTTCAGTTCTTGCCTATGTGATTACAGAGTTTCAATAAGACAAGTGACAGGTACCCAGGCTCCAGAGTACTCCAAACAAAGCCTTGTAACTAGGACTGTCTTTCTCCTGAGAAGTATGGATATCTGTGCAACAAAGAGCAAGCTGAGCTATTGTAGTCCACATTTTTGTTGCTGTTCAAACTGTGGAATCGAATTAGGTGAGCCATGATCTGTGCAGGATCCTTCATGATCTATAAAACTGTATAATTCTCATGAAGTTTTCAGTTTAGAATTAGATGAAAGGTTTCATGGTGATTGGCAAGATATCTGATGACTCACCAAGTTATGCAATCCTCAATATTTAGTGCTAGATAACACAGGTTTTGGTATAAAGGTTTGGGACCTAAGAGAATGTCTCCACTCTTCTCCTTTGGCCAGACCAGAACATACCCAGATCTTTATGGAAACATCACAGGTGCCTGCAGAGTGTTGCCTTACATTGCTCTCTAAACCATTGGATACCAACTCAGGTCTATTGAACTCTTCCCATTCACGCAGGAGCAAAATTCCTTACATTCAGGTTCCAGGTTCTAGTTTCGTACCCCAGAAAACATGCACACTTTTTATTGGCCTGACAATTCCCCACTTAGAATTAACTTCAGATAACCTTAGACATGTGCAGTACAGCTGTCTATATGACCTTAGAATCATTTTATATTTAGTAAATTAAAAAAAAATGTACAATTCATCCAACCTACTTAAGACATTTGCCTCAGTTTAAGAGGAATCATATTATGAAAGCACTTTTTTTTTTTTTTCCATTGCCTTTGAGGAAGTTTAGATTAATTTACATTGTGCACAACAGCCTTTAATTGGATGTACATCATCCCCTATTTCCATCCAGTAGTAAAAACACCCAGAGGGAAGCATTTACTTGGTGTATGGGACTAGGACCTATGTAAGACAAGGTATGCAGATGCTAATCAGTGAGGTCAAATAAAAATGTGTTGAATATGTACTGTATATTCATATTATGGAAAATCTGAAATATTGCAGACAGCTGCAAGATGCAGTGAGGTATAAAACTCTGTATATACTCCAGGCTAAGCAGAGAGACTTGTGCTATGCAAGTAAGAAAATTGAAACTTACATGGTGACATGGGGGTTAAACCTTTATATTAGAAAATAGCCCATTGCTTTTGGTAGGGTAACTCAGGCATGAAGTCCATGGAATTACATTACAGGCCAGGGCATTATTCATTATTAGAACAGAGCACCAAAATAAGAGTTGTCACAAAATTGTCCAAGTAACTGTACCGATGTCCTGTATTGGATGGATCATGTCAGTATGGGCAGTATTTTGACACCGGGGAAAAAGAGATATAGTAGTCTATAATTAGTCTGAGCCCATTTAATTCAGTATCAAGACTGCTTTCTTCCTTTGTCAGAGCTTTTGTTTTGAAATTACATATTTCATTATAGATTTTAATTTCCTCTCAGTTATCTAATTCAACAAAAGAGGTTAAGAGAGGTACTTATTAATAACTCATTTTTTTCCCCTCTGCAGTGTTTCAGAAAAAAATGTTTTCTGCAAAATTGTACTCAGGAGTGAAGAGATATCAATAATTATGAATTGATTTACATAGAAATAGGCTAATTATTATGTTGACTGATTTGAAATATTCATTGTTTAAAATTTTAAACTCTGGTTTGTATTTTAAGGAGATTTTTATTGCTTTATAGAGTGTTCCAGAGCATCATCTCTAATTGGCTTTGGAGTTCCTAAAACTTGGACACAGATGTTTCTTAATATTTTAACAAGAAATAAAAGCTCTTTCTGTAACACATGTTGCTTTTCAATTGGTTTTAAAAAGGTTAAGGCGAATCATTTTGATGCCACCTATCTTCAGATAAAAGGGGAGAGAGAATTTGGTAAATCATATCTTGTTTTGTTTGTTTATAGAATTATGTACACTATATTTTTTGTTCAGCCTTCCGTATTTCCAATTAATGTAATGATTCCCTAATTGGTTTTTGGTTTTTTTTTTCGAATGACGAGTTAATATTTGGAAAAACCTGCAGTAGTTCATCACATCTCTGAAATATTCATCCATACAGCAAAATATAGTGCGTCCATTACACATTTACATTGGCTATTTCATGTGAAAATAACAGTAAAACCTTAGGAGTGCATTGTCTTGTTTCCTTGAGATTTTCGTACTACGGGATAAAAATTCCTGACATTGATGTTTGTAGTGTAAAAGTCATATATTTAAAAGATGTGTAATGTGTGTGATGTAACTTGACTTGACTGGAAGGATCCACCTGGCATGGGGAGGTGGCTGCTCTGGTGGGCTGCCACAGAACGCTCCACTCCACTGCTTCAGACTGGGGTGATGCAGAGGGAGAGATGGAAGGCAAAAACTGAAAGACAAAAAATCCAATAAAATATACTTTATGCTATGTATCCGGGATCAAGACTGAGTTATGCATTTAAAGTTTTCTTTTCTTTTTTCAGGTATGGTTCAGTCATATTATCATGGCCTGTTCTTACTATGTTATAATTACGTGCAGTCCCACTACTGTATAAAGATAGTGCAAACACCGTAAATAATTGCACATAAATCCATATAACAAGATTAAGTTTCAATGTTCTCTCAGGAAATTTTGAAATTACAAATAAAAAGTACCCTAAGTTTGTTCCTTCTGCAGTTAGGGGTATTGTTAGAAATTTGATTTTGCTTATCTCTGACTTTTACTATAGGGTTGTTAGTGTAATGGCTCCACTTTGTTACTAGCGTGTATCTTTTAAACCATATTATCTGGAAAAAAACCCCTCTTTAGTATTTGACAGCAACATTGTGGTGTTTTTAAATAATGAATGGTTAGTCTTAAATGCTTTGAGACATTTATAATTACACCTTAAAGTAATTAAATGATTCAGTGTCTGTAAGACAGATGGCTGTACCACAGAAACCAGCCTCACAATTGGCACTAATTAGCACCCTTGTTGGAATCTCAGCAGTGGCCAAAATATTAAATGGGTATCAAAACTAAATTACTCAGCCAGAGAGAGATTGTCCAAGTTGATATATTGATAAGAGATTGTGAATGCCTTAATTGCATGTATGCTTGCTCATAATTATTTTCTGAAAGCAAATAGGTGACTTCAGACTCCTGTAAAGATAAATATTTTATTTCCTATTAAACTAAAATTAAAGTGTTCTGTGTTTGTGAGAACTGAGAGACTGCATTCTCTCAGAAGCCAACAATTCCAAAGTTACTGTGAAAATACATGTATGTGACCTCTCCTTTCTAAGCATGTCCATATACAGTAATTTCTGGAGGCTGGTTCCAGATGTTATGGCTTTATAGTACTTATTTCTTCTTGCAGAAAAACTTAGTTTCTAAAAATAAAGAAATGCATGCACATATCAAATAATATAGCATAGTGCCTTATGAAATGTGGTTGTTAAAAAATGCATGTACAAACCTTATTAGCTGTCAAAAAACATCCGGAAATACTTGCCATCCGTTTTCCTCAATTTTAAGTTTGGCAGCCGATCTGCATACATAGCAAAAACAATGAGATGTAGGTCCACAGTGAGATGAAAGGCAATGGCTGCAAATTGAAAATTAAACTGTTTCCAGAAAGACCTTGACACTATAGACTATGATAGACAATATAGACTATGATAACTCCCTAGTGATACACAAATTATATGAATATATACAATATGAAGGAATTTGGGACATTAGTTCAGAAATACACTTTTAATTAAAATATATGACTGCTTTTAATTTCTTATAACTATGAAATAAAATACAAAATGCCTACTCAATCAACACAACCTCCTAATAAAGCTACATTCAGTCCCTTTTACAGCCTAGCGTGTATGTAGTTACAGAGGAGAGGAAGGGGAGAAAGCAGGGAGAGACTGGTTCAGTGGACTTTAATTCTGCTATGATTGTGTTGCAGTACACAACAAATCAAAAACTTTTAAAAGAAGACTCGTTTACTAATTTATCTTATTGGCATTTCTTTTCCATTCTTAAATCACTTGGGGTAACTCTACTAAATGATTTTGACACTGTATTTTTCTCTCTTCACTTGTCACCTTTCCCTGACGTCTAAAAAACCTCTGACCTTCTAGTGTATACAAATGCATGAGTTCGGGGGTTTTTTTTTCCTTTAGTATTTCTTTTAATATTTATTAAAAATCCATTCTTACCAATACTTTTCTCAGAATATTTTCACTTATGAGAACATTTTTACAATAAAAAGGGTTCATAATAACTGGGTTGCCTATGGAAGGTGCTCAACTGGTATCTCTGGAGTGACAGTACTGTAACTCGGCCAGCAGAAAATCCATGGTGGTACAATTTCAATAGGTTTTTTTTCAGCCGTTTTATGAATGGGAGAATAATTCAGTTTCGCTTCTGGTGAATGAGATGACAGCTTTTAGGTGTGTAGATAACTATTGACTTGTTTGCATGGGGATGTTAGTTCAGGTAGTGTGCTGGTGTTCCTCTTACTGGCTGTCTTTGAGGATGCTGTTAGTATAACAGTAAATGTGGAACAGTCTAGTTAATTTTTAGAATTTGAAAGAGAAGAAAACCACTTTGCCCAAAGCCTTTTAAGGACACTAACAAGATAACTATGCTACCTAGTTCAGTGACTGAACTCATGTGGTTCTGAAATCTAAAGGTGTGACTGGTCCCATATCTTTGAGAGATGTAGGAAGCAGTCCAGTGCTCCTGCCTTTGCCTGCTGGCTACTGCACTAGTTCTCAGTGAGTCACTGAAGATGCCTGCTTTTCTTGCTTTATTAATTTGGGTTTCAGATGTGCTAATAATGCCTTAATAGCAATACTTACAGAGGGAGGTAGCACACAATTGCTAGCAGATTGCCATCCACATAAGAACTCCTACTTTGCACGAGGCTATTTTTAGGAAGCAGACTGTGGTCATTACTTCCATACTAGTAGACTAGTGAATGGCAACCAGAGGTAGTTTGCAGTCCATACTCAGTATATTTTAAAACCAACAATAATGCTTTTGTCACTGATTTGTTTTGGGTTGTTTTTCCTCTATCAAAGCTTAATCCACACAAAACCCCAAAACCTCTTCCATGGAACTTTACAGACTGCAAGGGGGTCTAAAAGTCACAGGAAAATTATGACAAAATTCCCCCGATGACTGCTAAATACACAGAAACTGCCTGAGGCTTAGGAAGTCCCTGACCCCCTGTTGGAGGCTAAAACGGTATTACTTGAGTTTTATCATGGAATGCTTACTCTGTTTCTACACTTCTCCCAAAATATCTGTTATTGGCCACTCTAGCCAGAATACTGAAGTAGTGGGTGGTTGATCTGATCCAGCAGTTTGTCTTTGTTAGCTAAGATGGCTATGAGAAGAGGGTGGGGAGAGTTGGCTGGTTTTAACAAATTGGCTTGAAAAATGTTGCCCACATACTTATACCAATAAAACTACAGTAAGTGTACAATCACCTTGATGCTTAAGCAGAGTTTATTTTGGTGGTTGACGCCTACACTTAGATGAAGGCATGTCTCTGCTTAAGGTGTATCAGTGTAGTGGATATATCAGAAGTTGCTACACAAATCCTTACAATACAAGAAAGAAAACAATATATAAGATGATTTATTTGAGTACTCATATGCTGTTGAGCTTCCATGCTATTATTATTAACAATGTTAGGAAAGTTAAAATTTTGGGTAGGTATCTTTTTAAATTACTGTTTGAGATTAAATATGGAAGATAAAAATATAGATTGCAAAATGTTTGTGATATATGCAGTATATACTCTTTTAAATAAAATTTAAAAAATGGAAAAGCAATGCTGTGGAAAGGGCTCTGAGAGTCCTGGTTGACAGAAAGTTGAACATGAGTGAGCAGTGCCCTGGAAGCAGGAGGGCAAACCGTGCCCTGGGGTGCATCAGGCACAGCATCGCCAGCTGGGCAAGGGAGGGGATTGTCCCACTCTGCTCTGCACTGGGGTGGCCTCACCTTGAATATTGTGTGCAGTTTGGGGTACTACAATAGAAGAAAGATATTAAGCTACTAGAGAGTGTCCAAAGGAGGGCAACAAAGATGGTGAAGGTCCTTGAGGGGAAGCTGTATGAGGAATGGCTGAGGTCACTTGGGCTGTTCAGCCTGGAGGAGACTGAGGGGAGACCTCATTGCAGTTACAACTTCCTTGTGAGGGGAAGAGGAGGGGCAGGCACTGATCTCTTCTCTGTGGTGACCAGTGACAGGACCCAAGGGAATGGCCTGAAGCTGTGTCAAGTTGGATATTAGGAAAAGGTTTTTCCCCCAGAGGGTGGTTGGGCACTGGAACAGGGTCCCCAGGGAAGTGGTTACAGCACCAGGCCTGACAGAGCTCAAGCAGCTTTTGGACAACACTATTGGGTGCATGGTGTGGCTCCTGGGGCTGTCCTGTGCAGGACTGAGAGTCCGAGTTGATGATTCTTTTGTGTCCCTTCCAACGCAGCATATTCTGTGATTCTATGAAAATTAAATGGTGTATAGAATACATATACATAAATAAAGTCAAAGATACTTTCCTTGGTGTGCAGGGATTGTCTCAACCTCACTGATGAAAGCAGGGGTGCTAGATTAGGGAGTGCTTAATACTTCATGGGAGATTCTTCAATAATGTGAATGAATGTAACAGCGATCCCATATTTTATGCAATTAGTTCTTTGCATTCACTTCCGGTGTAAATTCAAGGGCGTGATTTTAACTGTAGTCTGGGAATAGATTACTCCTACTAAATAAAGTAACATGAGAACCTTATGTTGTGATCCTTTTGCCATATGTTTCATGGTTTATTACAGCTCTGGAAGCAGTAAGGTTGATCAGTGGCTGCATGATGATCTGAACATGCTATTGAAAGGAGAACCTGTAGCTTAGAGCTTCGTTGTCTGCTCTGGAACTCACATTCCACTGCCTCTGACTGCGACTTGCGTGTTTGTGAAGTGCCTCAGAAATCTGTGTGAGGCTCAGCCAGTAGGTGCTTCTCAGCACGGTGGGATTTAGCAGATGAAAAGTGTGCAGAATATAGTTTTACTTTAACAGTTTCTACAGCGATCATTTTCCTGTGGTGTTCAATTATGTATTTCACAGCAGCAAGTATGTCCAGATTCTGTTTATTCTCCTTCCTTGGAGACAGTCTGTCTGTGCACATATATTTTTTCCCTGAACTAGAAAAAGATAATATGCAATGTTGACCAGTATAAAATTCTTACACAAAACCTTAGTTTATTTCATGGCTCTGCAGGTGTACAGGTATGAGGGGAATTCTGAGCATTTTTACCTTGCTTGCTTGCTTCTGTATGCTCTCAGAACTGTACATTTTAGCACTATGCTGGAAAGCATAAAAGATAGTTTTTTCTAGATCATATGTTGACAAAAATGTTACTAGTGCAAGATGAAAGAACCAGCTGAACTTCCTTTCAACTAGGAACAATCAAACTTTCATCGAAGTTTCAGCAGAAATTTGTTTCTACAATGTAAAGAGATTAACAGAAAGGTTTTAGAGAAATGGGTTCCATTCATTTTAAAATGCAGATAAACAGTGTTTCTTGTTACTTGTTGAAAAATAAGTACTTTAAAAGATCTTCTTAGTATCTGAACACACGATATGGCATAATTTGTAACTAAAAAGAAAGATATCAGAGAAAGTTGCGAGTTGTGAGTAGTCAGTTACACTGACTGCTTTGGGCTAGTCCTGGCTGGCAGCTGCATCCCGCCCGGACACTCACTCGCTTCTCCTTGCAGCAGAATGGGGGAGATGATCAGAAAGATAAAAACAGGAAAATAGGTAAAGCAAAAGCTGTGCGCATGGGTAAAGTGGTACAAGGAATTCATTCACTGCTTCCCACTGGCAGGCAGGTGTTCAGGAAAGCAGGGCCCCATCACATGTTACCATTACTTGGGAAAACAAATGCCTTAACTGAGAACAACCTCATTTCTTCCTCATCCCCACCCCCCTCTTCCTCCCCTTATGTTCTGAGCATGACACCGTAGTGTCTGGGGCATCCCTTGAGTCAGCTGGGGTCACCTGTCCCGGATATGTCACTTCCCAACTTCTTGTGCCCCCCCACTGGTGGGCTGGGGTGAGAAATAGGAAGGGCCTTGGCCCTGAGTAAGTGCTGCTTGGCAATAGCTGAAACATCCCTGTGTTATCAACACTGTTGTCAGCACAAATCCAAAGCACAGCACCATGTGAGCTGCTCTGAAAAAAAGAATTACATCTACTCCAGCCAAAACCAGTACACTGACATTTATATTTCAACCTCAATAAGAGTCAAACCAAAGCTTCTGATGTTGATAAATATGTTTTTAATGCCAAGCAAATAATATATTGTAAATTTATAGTGGTGCATAGGAAGGTCACTCATAAAATGGGAACTCTTTAGATGTTACTGCCCTAGGCAAACCAAAATTAGTTCAGTCTTGCAGCACATAGGCATTAAATAATTTTGCATCTGGATTTTTTTTGCTTGGGACAACTACCTATATGTTAAAGTTGGTCTGTGATCAAGGGCCACAGACCTAGCAAGAGTCTTTTTCTTTGTATACTAAAGTCAGCTATTTAAATATCACTTAAAAAATGAAATAGAATGAAATAAAACATACAGGGGAACACAGGTTTTTATATATATATATAGGTGTAGATACAGATTGCTTTTGGCAATTTGAATTGCAGTTTTCTGAGTCGATGTTAATAACTGGATGGTTAGAATGCTGAATACATATTTCTGTTAAGCATGTCATTAAGTATGTAGGATGCTGGTCAGACCATCTCAAATAATTTTGCATTAATAAAACTTAGCACTTTAACAGAAAGCAAGCAGCTTAAAGAGCAATAATACAAAAGGTTATGTATTTTGGCAATGCTGCTTCTTATTTCTGCCATGGAAATAACAGAAATCTGATGCACTTTCTCTTCCAAGCTTGACTTTCTTGTCCAGCTTGTATAAAGAAAATACATCTCCAGAATTACACATTCAAGGAGTATGTTTCAGAAAGCCTCTTGTAGTTAGCTTGAAACAGTTCTCTGGAGTATTGCATCATATTTAAGAAAGCTTTATTCCTTGTAAGTATGCAAGACAACATCAACCTTAGATAGATAACTGCACAAGCATGATGCAGCTGCTGTATGAGCCAAGTGACTTGTCAGAGGGATGCAGTGTTTTTCTTTTCCCCAGGCTGCCCAGTTGTGCCAGGGAAATGAAACACCAACCTCCTGCCTAAAATCTAAGCTCTCAAGAAGAGGTGCAATTAACTGTATTGAGAAGGGAGGTGACAGAAAAGTTTAGTTAAAAAAAAAAAACTTTCTCAAGTTCCATCGTAATATCTGCTATTGCTTTTAGTAGTACTGCAGCTTATGGATTCAGTATGTTATCTATAAGTATTGACAGTATGATCATAAATTAAACTACTGCATGGAGCACCTACAATAATCTCTAACTTGTTGTTAGAAAATTTACCTGCAGTGATGTATATTTCTCTGTTAAGAATATACTAATTTGAAGCAATTTTGGTATACACTTGTCGTAAAGCTCTGATCCAAAGCATTGCCATGGTGCTTGCACATGACTACCCATTTAAACACAGCTGTGGAGCCTGTCATTACCTCTCCTGAACACAGTTTCCAAAGGTTGACATGCCGTACTGCAATTCATATTGCAATGTCAGTAAGAATGGTTGTACCTTTTAAAGTAATGATTGTGTTTTAATGACTTATTTCTCTATTGTTTCCACTTAGTACTTGATAGATTTACAAAGCTATTTTAGAAATTGGATAAGGAACCCTTAATAAATGCTCCCATTTTATTTATATGTATATGTATGTATGAAATTTATTATGAATACAATATTTGCAGCATATAATTTTATAATTAGTTTATAAAAATTAATTTTTCAGTGTGGCTTAGTACAGGAAATGATCATGCATTCACTTTGGTCATTACTTTGTACTTCATCACCTAATCATGTTAATAAGAGTTCATATTAGGGAATGCATTATTATTTCAAGCAACACATGAAGTATTGTTATTCTGATGTGACAGTCAATTTAGCATTAATAATAGAACTTAAGTTCTGCAGTTTTTTATGCCCTTCTGCCTGAACCCAATGATTGGCATATTTAATATAACCTACCACTGTGGCATGGTTGACCATTGGGAATATTTTTAGCCTCAGCCATCCAGTTAAGTATGAGGGAGCTGGGATCAAAATCTACCACAGCCCTCAATTGGAATTAACTACAGCACTATTAGAAAAATCATCTGAAGAAAATTATTTTCTACCATATAGAAAGGGCTAACTATTGGAAAAGATTGCTAAATTTAGCTTTTCTTTTGTAGCAGCTTTCCTTGCAAATGTAGCAAAGAACAGGAATCCTGTAAGTAAGAGGCTGCTGGAAATGCATGTATATACAGAGCAGTATTTACGTGCAGAAAATGGTTCTCCTGCTCAGGCTTCTGCTGTTTGCCTGAACAAGGCTGTCATAACCCCAGCAGAGCGGAGCTGCCAAGGTGTCCTATTGAACTGAGCAGATAGAGTGAGCAGCCTCCTGGGAACTCGAAACCATTGTTCAGTGTTGGAGACAGAGTACAGACTCTGAGCGCTTAGTAAATGGAGTGCTTTTATAAAGATAGCTAATTTATAAAAGACTTGTGTTAATTTGCTGCTTATCTTGAGTTATTATGATTTTATGCACCATTATCCTTTTTTACATTTGTTTAAATATCTAGTATCTGCTAACACATGGTGTTTCAGTCCTTAGGGGAATGCTTGCAACTGGAGCTATTTTGTTCTCTGCTCTGTAAATCCTTTGATATATCCACTGAGAAAAGTTTAATGTTCTGATTTACAAATGAATGATGTGGCACGGTCACTTCTGGTTCTGCTAGGTTGTGGGAAAGTATGGTATTGCTTGGGGTGCCCCTGAGGAATTGTGTGAATGGGAATTTATCCTAGACAATTATCTTTGTCTATGTGCAATGCCTGTATGTTCTGTAGGCTCAGTGGAATGGAGAAACTAAGGTGTGGAGTATGATGACTGCAACATGAGGTTTGCTTTGCACTACAGGTCACTTGTGCTCCAGGCTTTTAATCTGGTTCACATGAAGGCTCATTAAAGCAATACTCTCCCAGCTGCTGGCAGCACTGAAAATCATTTCATACAACATTGCTTGCAGCAAAGTTCATATACGGTCTGATAAGAGGGGAAAGCGAAACTGAAAGGAATGTGAAGAGTGAAAGTGGAAAACATATAACAGGAAGAATCAACCACAGGGATAGAAGAAAGGGAGGAAAAGGTGAAAAACTTCCAGCCTTGAAGGCTGATAAAGGAGTGTGAGAGTATGGGAGGAAGAAGAAAAATAGAAGGGCAGGATGAGAAATGCAGATATTCAACATGAGACTAAAGAGACTGACTGAATTTTGGGTTTAGGAAGGAACATAATTTAATTTTATATAGGCACACAAAACCAGAGCAACTTGTTTTTTGACTCTGCATGGGATATTACTGTAATTTTGTCTATAGAAATGTATGTTTTTAATAGATCTTCATTTTTTTTCAGTCTATGAGTGTTGCTTGTTGATGTGATTTCGCTTAGAATTTCTTAAAATGCTGTCTGGTACCAGACAGCTTAATTTGATTAATCTCTGAGAATAGCAGAATAGTAGACTCGGGTGAAACATTAACATTTTCAACAGGAATGGTGATTTCTATTTCTCATCTTACAATACTTTAGTAAGGACAGTGAATACATGTCTCAATTTACTGAGCTAAAATTTGTTGTCATTCTTGTCTGTATTCCCTCCCTTAGTTTCTTGTGTGTTCTTCTTGTAAAAAAACCAAATGCTGTAAAATGAGTGGACAGTTTAATAAAAAAATTCATATCAAACAAGGGAGCCATGCTCTTAAAAAAAGAAAAAGGGAATAAATGAAGAATGTATTAGGAAAAAGTTTTGGTTACCAGGCATATTCCTTTACATGGAGTTATCTGGTAAAATGTTCTCTCTCATCCTGAGATAAAATAGTTTATTTTAGAAAGCTGAAAAAAAATCTAAAGAACAGTGTGCCAGGGAACTGCTCTACTAAATTATCAGTGAGGGGAATACAGTAGTCAGTAAACATGAAGGACAGTATTTAGACCAACCAGTGATTGAAAAGTGCAATTGAGAGAAAAGGTACATCTTTGATGATTGTTCTGTAACTCAGTAATTACTCTTAAAGTGTTCCTCTTCCTGTAGATAAATGATAAATGTAGAATGAAATGCCTGAGCTTATTTTCCTATATGTTGGAGAGCTGTAGAAGAAGGGCAAAATAGTGAATAAGCTGCAAATTTAGTGAAACTTTGTGTTTCACTAAATGTGAAATGTTAAGTCGCTAAGTGTGACTTAACAGAGGAAGGGCTGCTCTGTTTCTGCTCAGTTTCCTTTCCAATCTGAAGAAGCCCAGGGTAAGACAAGACGTTGCAGTGCCTGTGCAAGGTTGTGTGGTCAGTCCAAGGATGTTGACAGCACCACTGTGCCAGTTCTTCCCCAGGAACCAATGTGCCCAGGCAGTGGAGAAGTGAAGGGCTGTAGGCAGGGTACCAAGGCACAACATCAGCATGGCTGTGCACACTTGTAGGTGAGGGTGTGGGTAATGGTCTTGCTGCCTTGTGATCAAATGAATGGAAGCAAAGGGGATCCTTGTCTTCATTAGAGCTCATTATATCTTCATGTCAGGAGCAGGCTTTTCTAACAGTGGGGATATTGACAATATTTGGGGGGGAGGGGGGAAGTGTATGAAATTCCCTGGAATTATCCAGCTGCTTCAGCGTAGATAAATTGAAAATATTAAATACAAACTTTTTTATTTAACACAATACATATACTAAGTTAGTAAACCATCATGTTTTATGTAAACTTTATTTCTAAACTCAAGTGTCTCAACAGAGCAATATGATGATTTCCACAGAACAGTCTCTCTGTTTAATTACTATTTAATTGCAATCATTACTGGCTGGGAGGTATTTTTAAATAATTTCTGAGTGAAACATTTGCATTTTGAAGACTATTTCATCAACTAGTGACCTAACTTCATAAATCCAAACTGAACCCACCAGAATCTTTTATAGAATCTTTTATAGTATGTAGCAGAATATACTAATTATTAAACTGGCAGCATGTGAGGAAAAGGTGGCTGAAATTACTGGGTAATTCAGGTTGCTGTCAGTAAAGACTGAGCTACAGGTCTAGTCCTGTATGTGCTAGGCCTGATTAGTTTCATGTTTAAACTTTTTGCAATGTACACTATCAAATTACCTTGCAGTGAATGAACATTGAAATAGCTTCTGGTATGTTTTCATAGATTTTTAGTAGGATGTAATGCCATTTCGGTTCTTCACGATGTTAAAAATAATAAAAAAAGCTGAAATACCTTAATGCACTGCTGTGTATGAATTATTCATCAGCAAGACAATTTCTCTTAAAAACTTACGATTTGGCAAGAAATATATAGGCCAGAAAAAATGACTAGGATATGAGGCTAATGTCAACAGTGGATGCTGCAATGCATGAATTTTATGTACTGTATTATCTTTTCCTTGCCTGATGCCTCTCATTCCCATTAACTTGATTGTAATCCAGAAAATGCACTCCTGAGTTTCCCAATCCAATGCTTTGGGATTTTTAAGAGCACACACAGTGCAGAAGTTTCAGTTGCAGCAACTTTCTTTTAAAAGGCAGGTGGAAAAGGTATTGATAATTCTCCACTTCCATTTAATTCACCCGACTTCAGTTGAACTGTCTAAAAATTCAATATTTAGTAAAGCTACCTCTCTGCATTCTTTGTATGGCTGAACATAGTATGAAGGAAATCATCTGGTCAAATTTGGTATATTTAAAACAGTAAGGAATCATAAAGCAACAGCACAAAAAGTAACAAAGGCTTTTCCCCTTAACTGCTGGTAATTTTAAACAACAAGCAATATTTGATACTGTGATTGTACGTTGAAATGATAAATCATGACATTATTTTTGTGGAGTCTCTGACATATTACAAAATTGTGAGTTGACATCTTCCCTTTCTTAATATAATTAAAAATATTCAGTGATTGTAATAAAGTTCTGACAAATGGCAATTAGATGAAATTGCTGTGCGATTCCCTGAACTAATTTAGCAAGCTCTACTTTAGCAATACTTGTTCAGGCATGAACTGCAAGTAAACACAGCAACTGCTGTACTGCTTGTAAGGATAGAAGGTTGGTAATTGCCAGTGGCCTTCTCTTTGTAGCATAAATCAATGGTCATTCTATAAAGACCTGACTGATAAAAACAAAATGGATGTGAATGAATCTCATATTTTTCCTGCACAGTGATACATCTTCAACATAAGAAGCAGAAACTGCCAACAGCTCATTTAAGAAGTCAGTATTGAGTACTATGGAAATTGTTTGAATTCTGTCACACAGAGGATAGAATAAAGTGTTTTCCATATCCCGTGGAGTGCACACATCATTAGTTCCTGAATATCAAAAGAGAGAGCACAAAAGCCTCTGCTATGCTATCATTTGGTTCAGACTTCTTAGTGCTTGAATATAGCACAGTTTTATGGATGCACAACTGAGTTGTGCAGCCGTATCAAGGCTGGAGCTCCTGAGCCACCTGCAAGGTTAGATGCTGTGTGTTAAGCATCATCTGGATAAAAAGTTTTCAGGGTCAAAATTAGTTATCCACCTAGATTCCATGTGCTCCTCTGCTGTACATGGTGTTTTATGTCTGTTGCTTTTCTGCAGAGGATTAAATACCATTTTCAAAAGTGATGTTGACTCTTAAATTTCAACATCCTGTTTACCTTTCTGGGAATGGCAGAAATAATAATATTTGAAAAGTCAAGGACTGTTGTGACAACTATAAATGGCTATAGAACCACATATAGACATATATAGTGTACTTGCAATTTTGATTTTAGTGGCTGAAGTCCAAACATTGCTTAATTTCTTTCACATTTCACCTTTCCAGGTTAAATTTGCATTCGTTTTAACAAAAAACATTGATATATCACACACAAGGCATTTCGCAGCAGATTTACAAAGTCTACTGGTTTCTAATATGTATCAGTAGTCTGAGTTAATTTCCAAAACAAAGCAATATGCCAGGAATTAATTTGCAGCACTGAACAAGCATTGACTTCTTGATGAAAATATCCTAAAATACAATTATATGTTCATGGACTCAATTGTTTCCCTTTTTTGTTTGTTTTGTATGCTTTTTTGTTTAAATTTGTAATACAGTGAATCTCAGTGACTGAGATCTGAGAGACTTGCTAATGTGATTTTTCAGCCACCAGCTCCAGGTGATGGGGAGAAACATAAAATTCATATATGGAAAATAATGAAAGGCATCCCAGAAGAATTGAAGTACTTGAACTTCTAGACTGAATGATTCATTTAACTGTCATATCTGCTGCAGTAACACTTTCTTCTTTTCCAAAAGCTGATTTTATGGCTTCTCTCTTGGGGAAAAAACCCAGAACCTGCTGAAGCCTTTTGCAGAGTTCCTCTTGTGCTGGTCTCTCGCACAAGTGTTGGCCCAATGATATTTCTGTGCCACAGAGGGAATGCTGAAACAGTGGAATACGGTTTCTGCCTGCTTCCCAGCACTTTTGTGAATCACCCAAGAAATACCTGCTTTGCAAAGAGAATAAAGAGCAATAAAGTTGCTGGTCCTGATCTTGTGCAATTGACAGATGCAAGACAGGGAGTTGGTTAACTGAAAGAAATTTTTTTAAAAACAGAGGAGTCTAAGAGAACAGACAAGAGGCTTTCAATGGAAATGTGCTGCAGGAAAATGTTAACTCTGGTTTCAGGCCGAAGCTATGATTATAGCATGAGAATAAGCAATTGGGAAGAAATGGAATAACAGAGACACTAAATAGGATCACACGGTAGACAATCACATTTTTAGTGTAAACAAATTATATTCTAAATGGATTTTAGTGCTTTGCGTTTTATTCTGAAATTGAAGTTCAATACAAGTGGCCAGAATATTCTAATTTACATTGAAATATGTGCTTTAAAAAAACACAGTATTGACGGGATTAGCAAATTGTTAATGGTAGAAGAAGTGGAATAGATGATATATTCCTCTAAAGAACTTTCCCCTACATTTCCTGTACTAAGACAGGTAATTCTGTCTTGTCTTTGTTCACATATCCAAGTCTGTTTTCACTCAGATCTCTTCTCAGAGATTTTCTTAGTATCTTAGGTTTCAATCAGTTTCCTTTGCTGTTCTTAATTCCTGAGTTTGAGTACTGCCTGGCCTGGAGTATAGCCTGCAACTTGAAATTACTTTTGTTTTAGTCATTACTCTGAAAACTAATTTAACTGCTTCCTCCACTGACATTCTGAATGAAGGGTTGCTACTCACTTCCAACAAATTTTGTCCAGTTTTCATTGTAACACTCTGTAGGGCTGAAAACCATAGCACTATACAAGACAGTCTCTTTTCATAAAACATACTACCAATCTAATTTGCTCAACTTCAGGCATTAAAATATATTTTTTATAATCAGAAAGTGAATGTCATGGAATTTCAAAACATTGCATGAAATTGTGACTGACTGTATTTTATAAAATTTTAAGATTATGTTATTATCTAAATGTTTTTCTGTGTTTACAATATGTATTGCAGTTTGCCTGAAAAATACAGCTAAATCAATAACATGCAGAGAAACAGTCTTTGGACACAAGTGTAATAGAATTCACTTAAACTGGGGTGCACATAAATAGAAAATTCTCTTAAGTGAAAATTTTGCTGGGAACCAACTTTTGTGTAATTAATTTCCATTGACTGATCTCATAGTTTATTGGTATATATTGCTTTGTTCATTTACAGAGTAAATATTTCAGGGTTACACATACAGTGTGATCTCTGGAATGAACACATTTTTTTTCTTCTTGGTTCAGAGAGATTGGATTAAATATGGGCACTTGTATAGCTTTCTATAGGTGATGAAGCTCCTTCAGAAAGACTTATGTCTTATGTGAGAATGAGCTATTCATAGTGGCTTATTTGTTAGCACTTTGCTAGTGAAGATCACTGTCATCTAATGGCTCCTTTTTACTTAATGTAGAGCCTGAACTGGTGATTTAGAAACAGATTTGCTTAAAGGGCTTATTTTACCATCTATCCTACCATATAAACATTCCTAATTTATTGTTTCTTTGGTTCACTTTCATTTTCTTTTCTTCAGAGTAATTTCATTTGGAGAAAAAATAGGAAGATGGATTTGGATATATTTTTTGTATGATTAGGTTTAGTCACAGATACACATACCAAGAGATATTTACATCGCTAATAATAGGAATGTACAACATGAAAGTACAACCATCTCTGTTCAAAAATAGCAGACATAAGCTTTTCACCTATCATATTGAGGTTTCTCATGGCACTAAACAGTATGGATGTACATGATCCCTAATTAGGAATCCAGGAACCAGTGTCAGGTCCTCTTTCCACCAGTGAGCTATATACGGTGCTGGCTTAGAGCAAAAATCACAACCGTAGAATAATTTAAGTAGGAAGGGATCTCTGAAGAATGTATGCCTCACTCTCCACTCAGAGTAGGGGTGGCTTTGAGGTGAATTTACTTCATAATTTTCTTATGTACTGAGGTGAAGCTGGACAGTATTTCTTGCCCATCTTGAAGCAGTGAGTAATTTGTGCTCATCTGCAGTCATGCAGAGCCTCCCTCTGCTTCTGTGATGAGTCAAAGTTGATAGAGGTGGCCTTGCAGTGACAGTGAATGGCTCCCTCAGCATACTGGGGTGCATCCCATCAGATTCTATGCCCTCCATAGCTGTGTGTTCTTCTACTGAGGATGCTGCTTCACTACCACAGACCTCTATTAGGCCTGAGGAACTGGAAGGCCAGAGGGCAGACCTTTCCAGTGAAAACTAAGGCAAAAAGGCCTTTGAGTATGTTGGTCTTTCATCATTGGATGAAAGACACTTCTATGTCACAGAATTATTAGATCCTTTGTCCTACTGAACACTGTGCTACACACTCTTTAGTGTCTTTCACTGCCTGAGTAATTTGGATGTACAAAATCTCTCTTCACCCATTTCACCTCCCTCACATTTTTCCAATTCCATCTGCACTACGATTTTCTTAACTCCATTCCTGCCTGCAGCACAACATTTCTAAATCTGTCATGACTAGTGTGTCCCTGCCCCATCTTCTGGGTACTTCATTTTGTCTTTTAAACTCAGATAGGAGGTGATGGTTTATCTCTGCTGGCCTTCTGCTGTGCTTGCTTTGCTTTCTGCATGTCCGAATGGGTGCTCTTCTGCATAGAGGAAGGTTCCCTTGGAAATCAAGTAGCATTGCCTCTTTACTTTCCAAGGTTTTTGGCAATGGGATCCTGCTAAGCAGATCCCTAGACAACTGAAAATCAATTTTTGTGAAATACAGGGATTTAATTCCATTAGTTATAATTCTACTGCTTTTCTTGCTTATTTTCTTCAAGAATTTAAACTTGATAGTTTCATAGTCATTGCAGCCCAGGATGCCCTTGGCTTTCACGTCCTTGACCAGTTCTTCTGTCCTGTGATGAACAGGTCCAGCAGAGTATCTACCTAGTCAGTTTGTCAGTCTCTTGCAGCAAGAAAAGGTCATCAGCAGGCTGCAGAAAGCTCTCTGCGTTGTTCCCACCCAAGCTTATTTCCTTCTCAGTGGGTAGCATGTTGGTTGAAGTTCCCTCTAAGTAGCAGTCATGATCATCATATTTCTTTCTTCTGTCTAAAGAAGCCCTTCTCAGATTCTTCTTGATCATGTGGTTTATAGCAGGCACCTGCAGCAATGTCCCCCCCGTTAAGTCTGATTCAAGGCAACTCCCAGCTTATTTCAGCCACTCCTCAACACAGCGCAATTGTTCCTCCTTATCTTTTCAGGAATATAATTATTTTACACTATGCAGACGTAGAATTACATTAAGACAGTAAGAAGTTTGGAGAAAAAAAACTAAAAAGACAAAAACAATTTGAGCTCATTCATTTACATGCAATAATCCTCAGATTTATTAAACTTAATTCCACATTTGTTCTAATCTGGGAAAAAGTACAAATTACTTAGTATTTATTATGTGAACACAGCAGATTATTCCTTTCATAAGTAACCTTCAGTTTTCCGGTCTTTTCTGGATCAGAGTGTAAGAGCATGAAATTGTAATTGAACAGTATCAAATCTGGTAGACAATATTTTAATCTCAGTATAAACCAGTAAGGCAGTGATGTCATTCTTGTACAGTAAGGAAGCCAGTGAGAGATTTTGATAACATTTTTATTTTAATATGCATCCTGCAGTCACCTGTGCAGTTTTAAGCAGAGCCAAAAGCAGACTGTAAGGCACCAGAAGACAGAACAGGTGTAGACAAGCATAATCCAGTGGGTTTTTTTAGTGAAATTCATTGAGCCGAAACATTCATTTCAGTGTAAATTACATGCTTTATTAAATTCTTGTCAATTCTTCTCTTTGAGTTATTAGCATTCAGTATTGATGTGCTCATCCACACACTGAAGTTTATGGATCCCCCTGAGTTGTCTATGCCTATAGGCACCTACAAGTTTAGGTGGAATGAATGCTCATTAAGAGCTGGGTATAATTTGTCTTATAATCTTGATTTTAAAAATCCACATGAGAGCTGTGCTTTCCTAATAGCAGGATCTGGAAATTTTGTTTCTTTTATCACTTTATGAATGTTAGAGATTTTCTCCCTATAGTTTCTTCAGCTGTGTATTCATGATGCTTTAATAAGCAATGATTTTCATTGACTAAATAATTAAAATATTCCATTAAGTATGGATAAAAAAAGATAATGTAGAATCACAAGAGTACTCTGTAATTTTCAATTTTGGATATACAGGAAACTTAGGAAAAATAATAAATTTTAAATTTGTATTGTTTAATCCCATTAATGTATCAGGACAAATATGAACCCACTGAGATGTAAAAGAAGCCATTTTACTCATAGGAGCAGTGGAAAAGGTATGGAAATTATTCATATTTCTTTTTGCAGTACATCTCTCTTTTTTGCACTACATGTGTTAGTCAGCTGAAGAAATTAGTCAGTTAGTCAAAAGAAACTGAACTGGTGAGCCAATCTGTCTGAAACCAAATATCCAGCAAAAACATATCTTTCCAACTAAACGGTAAATCAGACACCCTCATTTGGCCAGAGTGCCACTGCCCAAATTCTTGTCTCTGCATAGTACAAAAAGTGAAAAGAGTGCAATCATGAAGGACTATGTCTGCTTTTCCAAGTTAAATGCAGATCAGACTGCAGCATAAATCTTGTTTAGGGAGGCCAAAGGCCGTATTAGGCAGTTTAGGAACCTAATTACACATTAAGTCTAATACAGAACAGAGCACAATTAAAAAAAACCACTTCACCTTGCCACAGCTGTGGGGTTTAATAATACCTTTATTCTTGCTTTCTTACAGATTATTAAATTGTTTTCTGTTGATAATAGAGGCTCTATTGGTACTGGTAGAGGAAATTTATTGTTCTGGATTGACACAGTTAATTCAGCATTCTTTTTTGTTTCTGTGATTTTTTTCAAAGTCATATAAACAGCATATATGTGATGTTTATTGTATTGCATTTTATAATTTCTCAGTGAGACCTGAAATGTAGATAAAAGCAAGCCAGAGGTGCAACCTAGCAAAACTAATGTGCTCTTAGGAAAAGCCAGGGAATACTTTGTAAGTATTTTAGGAATCTCTGAAGGGCTGTATATGTAAGAAAAACTGATGAAAATCAAAATGAGTATATTTTACTATGACACTGTTGTGGTTAATGTAAGATTAATATTTCAATGTTGAGGGAAAAGTTATAAGGACCATAAGTTAAAATATTTATTTTCAAGGGGAAATAGAGGGAAATAAAAAACAATAAAGAAAATGCAGGCCTAACCAACTTAAGCAGACGCTTATCTATATGTTTCTTTCAAATGCAGCAGAATTTGTTAATAAAATCTGCTTTGACTCTACTCTGTTACTCATACAAACAGATAGAAAACTTCTAAAATTTTGGATTAACAGCATGAATAGAAAAAACATTTCAAGCATAACAATTTCCAAAGAATAATCCTGTAGAACACAGAATTTTATTGCTCCCAGGGAAAGGTGTTTTGATTTCTAAACTATTGCAATTTCAAATTCAGTTTCTTGTGTGTTCAAAATAATAATAAAAAAAGTTTAATCTTCTGCCACTTTTGAAAGTAATGCCAGGATTTCAGATATTGCCAAAATGACAAGTTGTTCCTGGCTACCACAACAATAAATCACTTAAATATCTGGAGCTTGATCAAAAAATGAAGTGGCATTAGCTGTATGTTTTCAGTAGGAAACTGAGGATAACAGTATGTCTCTAATTCTCACCACTTAGTCTTCAGGGAGTGATCCTTGATGCTTGGTTCAAGTCTGTGTAGCCTGTTTGAAAAACAAAAAAATTAAAACTTTTGGATGAAGGAATCGTTAGCTTTAGCTTCTATTCCAGTTTAGGCATGAGATGTCGACTGGCTTCTTAAACCACCCCAAGCATTTATAAGCAAACTAAGAAGTGGAACTTAATGCAAATGAGTAGGAAAGAAATAACTAAAAGACAATTTAAATTTGGTATATGTGTGTGTGATGTATGCACATCATTTCATAAATTGTGCTATAGAAATTGAAGAAATTTTTGTTTTGAATATGATGGTATATGTGGCAGAAGAGTTTCCTTTTAAATTCTAAATGTAGCATTTTTTTCTAAACTAGGATACTGATGAGCTTGGTGTTCTAGGACAATGTGTAAAAAGGACCTTAGTGCTTGCAGTGTCTCATGAGGATGACAACAGCTGTGGCACAGTGTCTTTTGTGTGATCTGCAACTGCAGACACAAATGTCTTAATCAGAGGCTACTTTTGCACACTTGTGAAAACCAAACTAAGAAGGGCGCAGAATTAAACAGTGTTGTCCAAATATATTTTGAGCAATTGATGTGGCTTGAAAATAACCTGCAGATTGCAGTTAGGGCTAGTATCCCAGAATTACTTGATGTAATGCATAGGCTCAAAAGTAACTATTCGTACTTCTGGAAAGGCCATTGACAAGAGTTAAGTGATTGATATGCTTTTCAAAATCCCAGAATATTTTAATTTTTTATATAAATTACTTAGTAAAGGGAAACAATGGCTCCTTTCCCAGAGAGTGTTTGAAAGACGATGTAAAAGATAAAAACACTGGTTTTTGTCTGTAATTATTGCTTCTGGTAACTGGCTGCTTCCTTGGGTGGGTTTGTTTGTTTGGTTGGTTGGGTTTTCTTGGGCGTGGGGTTTTTTCGTTTGTTTTATTTGTTTCTTTCTTTGTGTTTTGTTGTTGTTGGGTTTTTTGTTAGTTGTTGTTGTTGTAGTTGTTTTCTCGTTTTGGGGTTGTGGGTTTTGTGGGGTCTTTTTGTTTAATGCTAAAATTTTAGAAAATCCTTTATTCACAACAAAATTAATTCCCACAGCTATTTGTTTTACCTTTCACAGTTCAGCAGCAAACACAATTTTCTCTTCTTTTCTCTATCACCGTATGTGCATAAGCCATATCTATAATGTACCATTGTTTTAACATTCTTCCATAAGTTTATCAGCATCATTTTTTCCTTATATTCAAAGGATAAATCAGCTATGGTATGACAGCTCTCAAAGAAAGTTTGGCACATGGCAACAGGGAATTTCGTAGAGTAGTTTTAAAAGAAACTACAGTGGAGTATGAGCGAGTTCAAAGTTAAGACACAAGGCAAACCGAATCAAAAAAACAAATGAACAAATGATAAGATGGAAATTTATATTCAAGGTTTTTTAGATTTATTAATTTTAATTTTTTTAAATAAAAAATAATCAGAGAAGGAATTGCTTTTCTTACTGGAAGGCATGGAATTGAAATAGACGTGTAAAAACCAATTGTCGACACCTAGCAAGTTTTCCTGAAACAAGGGTGTAGAAGCTGGCTGAAGTGCTGTGGCTATTCAGTCTCCTTCATTATTTCACCCAATTTCCTGACAGAAAATTCTGTGGTTCACAGCAGGTAAGTCTGTTTCCGCCTGGCACAGCTGAAGTAATGTGGCCAGTCTAACTGCCCTCATTACCCCAAAAGGAACCTATCTCCAAACCTACTGGAAAATTCAGTATCACACAAATTTAGAATAAAATTGCCAAGTTGCAACAATAGCCTCATAATATTGGGAAGATAAAATCAAAACATTAGATGTGAAGATTACTGCGGAGAATGTATGTTAATTGAGTGTGCCCATACCTCATTTTATTAAGCCAACAAAATTAGTGCAAGAGACTTGCAATACATCATGGAGAAGGGCAATAGTAACCAATGTAAGTGTAATGCTTGCAGCTGATACATTTTCCAGGGGCTGCCTTATTAGCAGTCAGGTGCTGGAGCTGAGACTTCCAGACGGTTGTTGCAGAAGCTGAAATTAGTTCACTAATCCCCATCATAGCATTCCTCTGCTCTCCCTTTTACTGGTGTTTTCATTAAAAATGCAGGTATATAACCTGGCAATATATTCCAGATTCATGTGAGGGAATAAAGAGCTCGGTGTTTGATAGCTCAGTGGCGAGGTTTGGGGTCAGGAGGTTTAGAGGCAAGGAAACAATCCATTGCAGGTTGCTTTTCAGTTACTATTTTATAAAAAGATTAAACAAGGATACACTTCACTAATGCTAGTGCAAAGAGATTGTTTCTGATTTAAGTCAGAGATAGCCTTCCTATTTCCACATTCCAGATAGCGGCAATGTGCTAACTTTTTAATTTTGTTTTGATTGAGGGCTTTCCACCAGGCAACCTTCCTCCTGCTCCTTTGTGTTATAGCAGCATCAATGACTGGGCTTTATTTCCAGGTGATGATCAGTATAGCCCCCGTGGCAGTATGTTAAATGTCTGAAAGGGGTTCAGAAGAAAAATTCAGTACTGGCGTTGGAAACAGTAAATTCTGGATAAGGTACCTTTTGGATCATCTGGTTGTGACAATAAGCTCATCTTTAGGGTGTACATTTGGGCTTGAATTCACTGATTACTTTTTTCTGGTTAGTACATTATTTTAGTGTATATGACTACGTATATTGCATTTTAATATGCCTATATTACAGTTGCAAATATCATGTAAATTTATATCCTGCTAACTTCTCTGTGGTGACCATCCCCAGGTCTGGTTTTAGCTGCATGTTGTGTTTATGCCACCTGTTCCCCCAGATATCTTTGGTTGCCTTCTTAGTTCAAGGGAGAATTGTTTATTACTGCTCTATACCTGCACAGCATATCTAATGCTTTCTACAAAACACACCAGTTCACACAGCTCTGTCACACAGAGGGATAATTTCGTCATCGAGGATGTGCCCACTCTTGCCTCTCACTGATCTGCACAGGAAGGGAAATAGGACTACAGGTGCTTTCCGGCTTGGTTTAAGGAATCATGTTTGGTCAGCAAGAAGATGCCTATTAATGCGGGGTTTTGTTGCACAGCTAGGGAGGATACGTATTTTCATACCTGAATAGGACTGAACAATCATGATACTGCTTATACACCACCTTTGAGAACAAAACAATTACTAAAATAAATGCATGATCATCACATGCATTGCCTATATCTAATTGTGCAAAGAAACACTCTAAAAATAAAATAATTTTTGTTCTTTTTTTCTGGTCATATGCCTGACTTCATAGTTATACCTATAGCCAATAACATGAAAAAAAAAATCATTGCAGAAGACAATAGATATAGCACCATTTTAAATTGCATAGCTTTAGAAATAAAATGCTGATGCTCTCTCTCTCAGCAGAACCAAAACCTCACTGTGCATTAATGGATGATGACATCAGAGTGTTACAGGGAATGTATAATCAAAAGATAGGCTTCATGACTCCCTGAAACTCACTTTAATGTCATGTCAGCGTTAAAAAGCTGACTGGAGAACACTTTTAGGATAAGTTAAGCTTATTTTCAGAGAACAGCTGTGACCTCTGACCTCTGCTGCCGTAATGCCAAGGGTAGGTGAGGTTTTCTATAGGGAAGCGCTAGTGCCATGCATGGTGTGGCATACCAGAGTCTGCCTTTTCTAGGGACTGAGATTCTAGTAAAGTTTAATGGGCAGATATGGTGTTTTGATTCTCAGGATTCTTGTTTTCCACCTATTCTCAGGACTCAAATTGTTCATGATTCACAATTGATGTGACCAGAAGTGACAGCTGATGTAAGATGGTTTGGGTTGGGTTTTTTTCCAGTGAGAGTTTAGGCCATTGGATAACCTGACATAATTCTACAACTAGAAAGTATAAAATAATTCTAGTCAATTTTAAAAATAACTGCTTATGAAGATTTCTATTAGTTGTTACCATTAGTGAGTATCGTAATGGCTTGCTATGAGAGCCATTCAGGTGAAAATGATTTATACTGTTCCATGTTCCTCATTTATTAAAACAATCATAATACATTACAGTATATTGCTCCTGTTTTGATTTATTTTCTTGTAGCCAAAAGAAAACCTTTCTCATTTTGTACTTGCTTTTTAAAGTGTTTTGGTGTGAGATAAAGGTGTATAAGAAGGGATTTACCATGAACAGTTAGGAAAGAAAGAGAAATCTCTACTTAGAACGGTCTAAAAAAGGGCAAAGAAACTTTGAGAACAGTAAAAATGTATTCCATTCCTCATGATGCTCCTTGAGTCCTCATCAGTTTTGCCATATATTCATTTTGTCATATACCAGGGCCCCATTATATAAGGCCTGTACCATGACTTGAGTATACACGTCTCTCTCTGTCCCTGTCTGTTCCAAAGACCTTAAACCAGGATTCCCACCAGCTGTAGAAGACTGCAAAAGAAGTGCTCTAATCTGTGAATCCGGAGCCAGGGAACATGGAAAATCCTGAAAATACTTCACTTAAGACCCAACATAAATAAGTTAGCTTCTGATACAGGATATAGGGGTGTTTGGTAATACTCAGTTCAGAAATACTTAGTCTTCTCATTAATTCTAGAGGAAAAGTCTGAAGGAACTTCTTTTCTGAACGGGAAAACTGACACAGGATGTTTTGTCTTCCAAGAGCAGCTTCTACCACTGCTGTTGACAGCTATCCTTGGCACTTTTGTGTCGATACTCCAGAAGTGGCCCCAGTGCCATAGGAAAAAGACTTAACTCTCCTGACAAAATTATGCAATAATCAATGAGACTACTAATTGTACAGACCACATTTATTAACTGGGTTATTTTAACTGTAGTAAAGCTGTGAATGTATTTGAAGGATAAAACAACGTGCATCAGTTTGCCAAGGAATAAAATCTTAGTTATGAAGAGCAGAAAGGAAAGGGAAATATTATGTAAGAGAAGTAATATGCACAGACATACTACTGGAAAAAGCCAATAGTATAATAAACTGGAAAGCCAAGATACTACCTGATTATGGATAGAGGTCCTACAAGAGGATGAGCAGTTAACGGCACAGATATTATCTGGATTGAATGATTAGTTGTAAACCCAGTTTGTTGGGCTGCATGACAAGATAAGGATAAGATTAACATTAATAATTTGACATTTGTGATACATTGGTGCTTGATCAGGAGGCATTTCCAAAAGGGATCTAAAATTTGTTGATTCTGGGGTTTGATAATGTATTTTAATTAATTCCCATGCTTCAGGGCCTTTGGTCCTCACCTGCTGACACCAGACCATTTTGTTTCTGTGACTTAATCTTTTTCCTGAGCTTTTCCGTTTGGCTGGCTGGTTTGGTTTGATACTGTTTTTCTCTTATTTTTCTCTGCTTAAAGCCCTGGAGATTATTGACAAATGAAAATGGGATGTGTGGTGCTTCTAGTGTTGTTGAAAAGCCTGTCAAGTGCTCAGTTATCTTCTGTGCTCAAGAAAGGAGAGCTAACAGTAGATGGGATGAACAGAAACTGGGAATACTGAAATTGTTTTCCTGCAACATATCACCTTTTCTTTCCATCATGAAGAAATACTAGCTAAAGACATTCCTTTAGGACTTTAGCCCTCAAATGGACATACCTGAACTTTTCTTCTTTCACCCTATGGCCTACAACTTTTTCTGTCACGACTGATGTTTGATGAGACTTCAGCTTGATCACAGGAAGTGCTCTGTGCACTGTTCCAGGTTAAAGGCCATTGTGCTGATACTCGCAATTGCAGACACCTAAAACCTTTCCTGAAGACCCTCCTGATTCTTTTTTCTTCTCAGATACATGTTGACCTAGGGTTTTTTTGGTCATAGATGCTGTGACTGTGCTAATATGGGATGCTGGACCTTTTATAGCCCTGTGGGAAGACAGAGTGTCCGAACAGTTCCTTGAGAGACTTTGAAGAAGTTCTTGATTCAAACAGTCCACAGTGCAATACTCTGGGATTGAATTTATCACCACCAAGCAGTTTAAGTTCTTGGTGATGAGCTGAAATTGAATCATTATCACCAATCATTTCTGTGGTGTGTCTGAGATACGGCAATTTGATTGTATTGAGTGGTTCACACAGGAATTAAATTCCAGCATGAAGGTGCTGGCTTAAGCCAGAAATATTTTATTTATTTGCTAGGTCACTACTACTATATGTGCTGCTATTATGTAAGAAGATTTATCCAGTGAAAATTCCTCAGACTGAAAACTGCATTTTATGCCTAATGGGTTCTAAATTATACATAAACTGTGCAATTTTCAGATGTGATGCAAATTCTTCTGTCACAATGTCTTGTAATATAGAGGCTGTTTCCATTAAAGTGACAATTCTGTGCAGACGAACTACAATACCTTCAGTTTCAAAAACATCCACCTGTAGTGCTATCACGTATTAGCTAAGATTTTTTAAATATTTCTGCTTGTCTTTATCTTTACTAACAGTGATACACACTGTTAGAAAAGAGTGTACTCCTCTATTAAAAACATTAAAAGCATTTGACTCTGAGTTTTATATGAAAAAATGAAACACCAAATATATGATCTTACCATTCAATTTCATGAATTTATGCATTGCCTGCTTTTTGTTGTTATTTTATAACCCAGTAATTTGTTTACATAACTGTGCCAGCATGTGACACCATGGGCAGGTATCTCCCTCTCCCACATTGGTACAAATGCAGAACTACTGCTGGCAGCTATTGGCATTATCCCCCATTAAAGGATAACGGAGATGGGCATTTCAGCTCAGATTTCAATTAAGTCTTGAAAAACCAAACAACCATAACAACAAAAACAAACCCCTACCCTATTAAATTTTAGAGAGATTATCTCTGAAAATTATGCTGGGTTTTTTGTTGTTTTTTTTTTTTTTTCCCCAGATGTAATTATGACAGGCTCAGTAATCTGCTCCATTGGCAGATCACTGAACCAGTTCCACTGTGACAAGTGATAATTAGGGGACTGGTTCTTTATTAGTATAGGTTTACATGGAAAAAGATACCTGGTCATGGAGAAGTGTAAATTCTGTGAGCACCAGTCTCAGAAATAAAAGTTTTGTTTAGGGAAAAAAAACAAAACAAAACAAAACAAAAAAAACAAAACAAAACAAAACCCAAAACAAAAAACAAAACGAAAATTAAGGATTTTGAGTTGTCCTCAGAATTCTATGTCTGTAACCCTGTCGTGGCAGGCAGCACCCACATACTGTGTTAGGGTAACATCCATAAGCAACATCAAATGGTTTTGCTCTTTCTTTCCCTACTGTACACTCTGTAAATATATTGGGACTTGGCAAACAAACAGTTTTCCCAGGGACTTCTTAGATGCTCTTTTATCTGTGCTATAGTGTTCTCAAATACAAAGCTAAATGGACATGTCATGAAGCTGATACCACTACTGGTATTTAATTCAAGAAGTAATTCAGTAATGGTACAGCAAAAAGTGTGATCTAGAGGGTGCCTTCCTCTCTTTGTGTAGGATAGAACTGGTTATGGATGTCTGCTGTGAGAATCAGCTGTGCAAAGACTTAGGGAGGCAGCAATCTACTCTCTTTTTGCACATCACCCAAAAAAAGGGCTCCTAAAGGGCTAAGAAGAGAAAATGTAGTTAAAAGTCACTCTTTTCCCCCCGGCTGTAAACTGTATTTTGAAAACTGGTGCTAATTTCAGCATACTTTTTTTTTTCTCTGTTCTGATTCAGAGCACTGTGTACTGTTTTACCTATCTCTGGGCAAGCTGAATTCAGAAAAATCTGGTGAATTTTTAAAAGCATCCTGGCACTGAAACCCCTGTGGATCAGTGTTCTTTGGCAGATATCGGTCTTTAAATCATATTTTATCAAGCAAGCAAGTATGATTTTAAAATGGCGTTCTATTATGCTATTACTTTAATGGAATCTGAACTATATGCAGCAGTTCAAAGCTGGAGGGAAGTGATGAAAAAGGAGTACACAGTGTAAACTTCTACAACACATTATTAATGTGGCATTTTTTCTGATAATATGGTTCATTTCACATTACAGCCTTATCAGGTTTTTGTTGGTTTTTTTTTATTTTTATCTTCCTTTGATGCTGATTTGATGCTGACACTTCACTTTTATGTGCTTACCCATCTATTCTTGTTTGTATTTACAGCAATTCTTCACTACTTTTATTCTTAGGCATTTGCATCTGTTATTAATAGCAGATGGGATAGAGAGGAACATAATCGCATGATTCAGCAGCAGTCATGTCTGTTTAATCAGTAGCATCTGACACAGCATGCATTTACTGCATGATTGCACTGTCATGTTTGACACAAATGATGGATCACTGCTTCAGAAAAGTTTTCAGTACTTGTTCATTGTAAACACTACTAAATTGTACTTTTCTTATATCCACTCATCAAAAATTTCTGACCATAAGTGCAATTCAGCCAGTGCCATTTTGGTTCTAAAACAGTCTAAATATTGATTACTTTATAGTCCATTCATCCTAGGATGGCTGATGTATCAGTTATAGTTTGTAATGACAATCTCTTACTGTTGCAAACTCAAATGAATTTGAAACCTAAAGAAGGCATTGTTGCTGACTGATATACTTCTGTGGTATTTTCCCTTACAGTAGATATGCTCATTTAATGATCAGCGATTACTAAAAATTGCTTTACTTGAATAAATAGGTATTTTCTGTTCCCCCAATTTGTCAGATGCACCAGATTGTATTTATCTGAGGTGTTTGTTTGAATTTCAGAAATGTTTATCACTCTTCTTTTATATTTGTCCTCTTCATTGAAATAGAAAATATTTCAAAGCATAGTTTGATTTCTTCCTTTTCAAGTGTACTTAAATATAGCAAAAAGAAATCTCATTAACTTTGAAGGCTATGTCTATACCACAAAATAAATCAGGCAGGAGTATATCTTAGGGCCCTGAGGACACATGGTGTGATGTGGCTCCCATGATGTACAGCTAGACAGTGATCCCCCCCAGCAGGGAGGATTTGCACACAAGCACCTGCTGGGAGATTCTTTCACCGTCCACTCAGCTATGTCCAGGAGGGCGTATCTATACTAACAGGTAAAAAGGTGATGCTGCTGGGGCAGCGGGGCTTGGTCACATAAGATCTTAATTGACTGCATTGGTCCCTGGCATAGTTCTGTCATGGCACTCTCCCGGGCAATGCCAAAGCACATTCTGGAAAACCCCCACACTGAGACCTGCGCCTGTCCTGGAGCCAAGGGAAATGTGCAGCCTTGTTTTGTATGGACTGCAGAGAGCAGACTTCAGGGCCAGGCTGCTTCAGTTCCTGGGGCAGTACCAGGGCCCAAACCCTAGCAAAGAGCACGTACACAGCTCAGCAAAGCAGGTGTGTCTGTTAGTGCCTGAGCCAGTACAATACACAAAAACTGCACAACCAATTAACAGAGATTCCTGCTGTGTGTGATTGTAAAGGAAATGCAATGGAAAATTAATGTGCTATTTAAGATGTTGCAAAGATGATTAATTTAGTTCTTTCAGATGTAAACCCAAGAAACTCAGTTACAGTCTCTTAAGATGTGCATATACTTGAAGTTTTAATTATTTCAGTGCTGTTCATTTGAAATCTTATCTTAAGATTATTATTTATAGTGGGGAAATCTATGATGGAACAGTTGTTTAGAGCCTGGTGCTAATAACACCAAGGTTGTGGGTTCAATCCCCACATGGGCCATTTACTTAAGAGTTGGGCTTGATGCTTTTGGGTTCCTTACAACTCCAGACATTCTTTGAATCTGTGAATCATGTCAAATATGCTGGACAGAATCTGGAGACAGGAACACCTCAGTTTTCCTTAAGAGTGGTGACTGAAAAATGATATTTAGCTTCTTAACTCAGAAGTTCTGTTTATTACAAGGAAATTAAAATATAATAACCAGATGTGTGGGGTGAAGCAAATGGAAATGAAAGAGGTGAAATCAACTTCTCTCTTTCACTCTCTTTCACTCTCTTTCACTCTCTTTCACTCTCTTTCACTCTCTTTCACTCTCTTTCACTCTCTTTCACTCTCTTTCACTCTCTTTCACTCTTTCTTCAGGAGTTCTCAGTTCCCACTTGTCCTGCAGATAATATCTGCTTGTTACCTCCCAATCTTTTTCTGCTCCCTAGAACCTGCTTCCAGTTGAGCCTGGTATTTTCCTGAAAACACTTCAGAAATTTCCTCATGCAGCAGCTTACTAAATAGCCACAGACTTCTGAAACCATGAGCAAACAAATGAAACGTGTTGTCTGTCACAAATCATTTATCATATCAGGGGATAATGAGTTCACTTTGCAGAGGAGCACATACATTGTTAAACTAAATTTCTGAGAGTTTTGTCATACATCAAAATATTAATGATAGATGTGCAGGAGCAGAAATAGCTGCTGTTCCAAAACTGTGAACCCCTGCCTTCCCTCCCCCCTCAGGCCTTGTTCCTCCTCAGACACAGGTGAGTCAGCAGGTGAAAAAAGAAATTAAATCTGTATAAGGAAGGACATGATAAATAGGAAGGAAGGAAGTCTAAAGTAAAATTTCATATATGGGGACCTGGATCAAGTGATAAGGACAAACCTGAGCACTTTCCCTTCTTTCATTTATTGAAGGTGAACTGGTGGTCTTGTAAGGAACCAGGAAAGAATTAGTGGTGGTGTTGGGCTGATTCTGTTGAGGCTTTTAGGCTTTGATAGCAAAAAAAGATTAAAAGTGACAGTAGAGTTATTGTGCCATAATTGATCATGATATATGCAATAGGTACTGGCAGACGCCTTTTGAAAATAGTTTATTATTTCAATAATACTTCTCTTACTGCAGTTTGTGCATTTTTTAAGTGTATGATTTATTGAAGTCCCCATTAGAGCTGAAGAGCTTTGTGCAGCTGATGGAAGCAATAGTCAGATATTTCAATAACTAGCTTCAGGCAAGCAAAATGTGTGATTCCTGGAAATTCTTTTTTATGAAGGGACATTCTGTACTGCACTTCTTTCCTATTCTTGGCTCAAGTGTTTTATATCCTTTGAATATGAATGAATATATTGTTAATTTAACTATGCCAGGTGCACTAATGTCATTGCACCTTATGGCAGGACGTGACATACCCCAAGGGTGAGGAAAGGTTAGAATTGATTGAGCTCCCCTGACCTTTGTGCAAAATAAAGGAATTCTTAGAGCTACTTCAAGCCATAGAAATTACTAATAGAACATAGCAAATAATTATTAGCAAAGTTTGCTGTGTATTTTTCCCTGTCTTTGGCTATGATTAAGCATAGTAATAAGAGAAACTTCAAAAAAGAAAATAATTTATGTGCTAGTTAAATTATTTTTATTTTTAAAGTATATGGAGCAGGATAAAATACGTGTAGGAGGATGACTGTCCAGAGACTGTGTTTGTAGAAGAGATAGTTACTGGCTGAAGATGGACACCTAGGGCTTATCTCAGTACCAGTGAATTAAATGATGCTGAGACCTCAGCACCGAGTCTTGATTGTACAGTTAGAGGGATACAATGGTCCCATGCGTGATTTCTGTCTCCAGTCAAATAATTCCTGGCATAGTTCAAAAGAGCACTTCAGAGGCAATTTGGAGGTTATAATCTTCTTTTGTATTGTGCTATTCAGCTTAAGGGACATAAAAAAATAAGCTCTGGCATGATTACTTTACTTGTATATATAGCCCTTGTAGTATTGGAAAGCACTTAGCTAATTATTAATATTCTCCCATGCTTTCTGATTAGTATTATAATAAAACTTATCAGAGAATGAAGAATTAAAATAATGTATAAACTATATGAAGGACTTAATAAATCTGAAAGAAAGGTCTTGGGTGTGCAGCCATAAGAAGCGTAACATACAATGTCTAAGAAATGGATGTTGCTGTCTCTAACAACTTACGGGTTAAAGTGTTTTCAGTGCTTCACAAAAGAAACTCATGCCCTAGCTCTTGCATTCTAGGTCTTATATTTATAAATAGATACTAAAACTTAGGTCCAGTATGTCAGGGCACGTGGAAGATGAGGTTCACTGCTTCACTGAGCTTGTATGAACAAGGTTTGTTTTGATGCTGAAGGGGAACTGGTAAACAGGAGCACAGAGCCTGCACCTGTGGAGATATGGGAAGCAGTGCCAAAGACGAAAAGTCTTCAGCTACCAATTGAAGTGCCATCAAAAAAATATGCAGACAGAGCTTTGGAGAGGGCCACCTGGATTTTGAGACTGATAAGTGGAAAACAAAGAATGTGAGGTTTTGGAATATTCACATGAGGCTCGAGTGACTATGTAATGTTTACAAGGGATGTTTAGAGGAAGGGAACTGGGGAGATGCAAAGCTGGAGCAGGTGGAGAAGGGTATGAAAGAGCTTATGTACAATAGGGCTGGACAGTGCACTTGTGTGACTGAGCCCTCTGCCAGATCACTGCAGGCTGTCCTGCCTTATCTAAAGACTCCTAACTCTCTCTCGGCATGATCTCGTTCTCCAACCTGTGTGTGTGACTACCAGCTGCTGGATGGACCGCCATGAGTGCAGTGGGTGCCAGCTGTTGGATCAGACTGGGGTGCAGGTGCCCTGTACTACAGTGGGAGCAACTGCGGGGCTGGGGGTCTTCCAGCTGCTGTGGGGGAGGGGGGGAGAAGTGTGTGTCCTGAAAACCAGCTACTAGAGGGACTAGAACAAGCAAGGGACTCAGTACTGATGGCTTGAGTGGGACCGTGGGTCACAGCCTGGGTACCTGGTGCTGGCTGCAGGGACAGTAAGTGTCGGTATTACCCCCAAAACAGGTGGTCTTGGATATTTGCCAGAAAATTCCAAACTGAACTCACCAGCAGCTAGGAGGAGGCCCCAGATTTGGGAAGGGGTGTCAGGTGGATGGAAGATCTGTGCAGGTATTTGAGGATAGCTGCAGTGTGGAATGCCTGTGGGACAGGTGTGTATCTGTTGGCAGTGACCACAGGGATGGCCAGATGGTGAGCTGGGGACCCGTGGGGTGGAAGAGTGTTCTCTGTACACCCACATGAGCGACTTCCTGTGTCTGCTAGCCCAAGAGGAGGAGGGGATGGGGCTGTCTGTGTTTCTGTGAGTCCTGGAAGCATTAGGCTGGGCTGTGGGTGCCGTCCTTCTCCATAGCAGGCCCTGGTTGTGGTTTTTTTGCTTCTGCCTGGGGAATATGCACTTGGCTTTACTGCTGGTTGAACCTGCAAATGGGGAAGCAGCAGCTGCGTCCATTTGTCCAGTCAAGAGGAACCCCCAGGTCATGGAGCTGTTGGAGGCAGAAGCAACTTACAGCATCCATTAACACCAAATGTTTCATGTACTATAAAAGAGGAAGGGAAAAAAATGTTCAGTCATTCTGGTTAAAACAGCTCTTTGAAAATGGGAAGGTTAGAAAATATCTGTTTCTGTTCACTACTTTGATGAAAGACACAGAGTCCAATCTGTAACCAGGAAATAGATTTCATATTTTGGAGTGACTGGAGACCTTGATTGTTTGTAAAAATAATGAAATTAAGCTGCACTGAATTCTAAAAGGTCTACTGTGTTCTGAAGGGCATTCAGAAATAGTGTAAGCTTCTACAAGCTTGGTTTTGTTTGTTTGTTTGTTTTAAAGGTCCAAACACATAATTACTCTGGTGTTAGTCTGTAACAAAATATTAGTTAAATATTGAAAATGTAAACATGAAGATAATCTGTATGCTGGCCAAGATTGTGTCGCAGCCTCCTGAAGAGCTGACACTTTGAGCAGTTGAACTTCTCGGTGTCAGTCATCTGTTCAGCAAAGAATGCCGCTGCATGACTGACGGTTCTCATATCTGCACGGGATTGACCGTGCAGCTCTTTAAACATGTTGTGACAGAAACAATCTGAGCCAGCTTCAGCAGGGTTAGCACATTAAATTACCGATGTCAAGCCTCAACAGTGCCTACTGAAGAAAGCATAGTGCTCTTGTATGACCCTCATATTGAGGGAGAAAATAAAGAAATATGTCTTTGCTCCTGCTATTCTCGTGGTGATAAGCAATTAGAAATTTGTGAATACACAATCAAGAGAAGCATCTTTTTATCTCAGAAGCATAAACTGCAATATTAAAATACACTGGTGCTTCACTAAGTTACTGAAACACTTAAATTTTATCAATATTAAGTGCTATTATGTAAAACTTCTTAAAGAGGAGCTGTGTACTTATTTAGACCTCTTGCTATTAAACAGATGTGCTGGCTCTGTAATTGGATTTGTAGAGAGCCAGTCTCCTGGTAGTAAAGAACAGGCTACAGCAATGAAACTGAAGGTTAAACTCGTTTCAAGAGAGAGTCAGGAGAGACTCATACACATGAGATAAGATCTAAGAATACAGGTGTAAAATTAGTTAAACTTGTGAATTTCTCCAAATGTTATTGACATCTTACCTAAATCAGTTTCCTTAGGGGGAAAAAAAAGGTGATGAAATGGTGGAATGGACAGACCATGAAACCACACAAATCAGAGAAAAATTCCTAAGGAGAGGAAATGCAAAACAGTTTGATTAATTTGCAATCCAAAGAGAGCCATGTGGATTGGGGACTCTGGGGGGTACAGCAGCCAAAGAAGGTGCCCTGAGATGAAGGTGCAGCATTTGTCTGTGGAGATGTTGTGAAGCTTCTGAAAACATTTGCCTGAGATGGGCTTCCTTTTCATTAGAGCTAGATCCTCTGGAGGAGTCATGAGTACAAATTAGGGTTTGGGTTGTGTTTTAGAAAAAATTTTGGATCCTGAATTCCAGACAGAGTATGAGAAAAAGTGAACACCTCTGTATGAAAATTAAGCCACATGCTGTTGGGATACAGAGCTGCAATAGCCCCCTGAGAAAGCACAGCATATATTTAACACTTTTAAAGAGGACTGAGACACATGAGTTCAGCAGGGATACAGAATCTTCTCCTGAATGATGAAATATTTTCCTTCTAAAATGTGATCAAGAGTTACTCTTTTATTTCAAATGGAAGTGACTTCACCTGAAGAATATATTTAGAGCAATTCACTCTTTGGTACGTGTGTCTCAACCTGTTTGGACTGTTCTTCTCAATTAGCTGTTACCCATCTCTGCTGTGTCTGAAGCTGAGTTGGTCCTGCCTTAAAAATTAATTTAAAATCAACCAAGAAGTGTAGAGGAGACTGAAAAAGTACGTATGCTTTAGAGCCATGCTTCTGGTGCTCTTTCTTCTCTTCTTGTACTACTGTCTTGGGGTAACTCCATCATGTATATCCCCTATCAACAACTACTTCTATATTCATTTCTGCCACATGACAGTGATTTGACAGGAAGAGCTGCAATTATCTTTATCCCAATAAAGGCTAAATTACTAAGGCAATAAAACTGAATTCACTCCAGCTCAAGAGGGGCTTTAAATTAGGGGACTTGACTTCCTGGAAGAGTCTTTCATCAGATAAGTGAAATTCTGTAGTTTTGGAATTCCTTTTTCTTTTCAAGTCTTTTATTAAAAAAATGAAGTAAAATACACATTTTGTTTGTAGCCCGTTGCACTATGACATTGTTAGAGCATTCTTGTCAGCCCATCCAAAGGCATAAGTATAGAAACAGCTCCTTCTGCGTTAGATGGTGCGAGTGAAGGAGAAAGATTACAGGCTGCTTGTATGGGGCAATTGTGTAAGTATATGGATGTGTGACTTTAATAGCTTTAGTAGGACTTAAAAATAAATCACAGGGGTAACTAGTGAATTTTATCTTTAGAAAAGAAGTTTTTTCACAAGGTATTTTTCTTTTCCTGATGGTTGGCACTGTCTTAATCCTGTTCCAAAGCAGCCAGGAAACTACAGTTCTCAATCCAAGCAATGTTCTTTCTCATGACAGAGTAGAGTAGTAGTAACACCTGTGTCTGATGTAAAACTGTGCCATCAAACAAGCAGTATTCCTTTGCAGAGCAGTCCTGGTTTTGTTAAAGGTTTGTGCTAAGAATTGTTGCAGGAGAACCTCCGGTCTATCTCTATAGCTGCATGTCTGTTTTCAGCTAGGTTCAGTGCAAACAATAGAAGCAAGAGTCTGAACTTATCCTTCTCTGCTTGACAATGTTATAAACTGCAGGAGTAGTTGCAGAGAAGAAAAGGGAGTTGTAGCTGCAAGCTGGTGCTTCTAAGAAAAGGATGCTTTCATTTCAAGCACAATTCACACTGTACAAATAGCAGGGTTATACTTTGAACTTAAGAAACTGCATTGGTAAGGAAAACATTTTTTTAAATTTTGATTTAATCACTAAAGAGTAAGTTTTACATTGCTTGTATGTTCATAAAATTTACGTTTGAACCTCTTATAGTACCAGAATTTTCAGTATTTCCCTGTATAAATATACTGCAATGTAAAGGAAATGGCCACATACCAGATTTTTTATAAATAAAAGAAGGTAGTTAAAATGAAATATTTAATAAAATCAAGCCAAGGCAATGGTCATTCATTCTTTATGCATTTCCTGCTGCTGGTGTTGGGGGAATAAGGTGAATATATAGGTATAAAAGATTTTTCTCAAATCTTGTGTAAGATTTGAACTGTGAAAGGCTCTTATTAATTAGAAATTCTTTAATTGTACCTATGACTGGTGTTGCAACTGGCCCTCTAGTAACCCCAGAAGGATATAATTTAGCTAGACACCTTATAGAAACTGACTGCCTTTTCCAAAATCATATGTAATTACACATAGACTTCTCTTTTTGATCATAGCCTGTTCCTTCCATGTTATTACTTAGGGTCTAGCCTCAGTTTTGTTAATTTTTTCCTTAGTGAGAGAGATCCTTTAGTATTTGTCTGTTTGTTACTGGGTTTATTGCAATTGTTAGGGAGGTTTTAGGTGATTCTCTGAGGGATCAAAAGCAGGGTAATACCATGTGCTGATCAAAAATGGCACGACAAGAAATCTGTCTTGTTACATTGTGTCATGGGGAAATTTATTGTAAAAAAAAAAAGGTATCTCTGCTTGGGCCAGCTCCATTTTTCTGGATGACAGAATGAGTCAGAGCTAATTTCCTACACAACACCTTGCTATGGTTTAGCCCCAGCAAGCAGCTGAGACCACACAGCCACTTGCTTGTTTGCTCACCCCAGTGGGATGGGGAGCGAGTAGTAGTGAGGAAATTCATGGGTTGGGGTAATGACAGTTTAATAAGTAATGCAAAAGCTGCACACACAAGCTAAGCAAAATAAGGAATTCCTTCACCCCTTCCCATGTTCAGCCATCTCCAGGAAAGCCAGGCTCATATGTGCCAAGGTGACTTGGGAAGACAAAAGGCATCACTCTGAGCATCCCTTGCCTCTTTCTTCCTCTCCCCTCTTTATATGATGAACATGATGCCCTACGGTGTGGAATATCCCTGGGGTCAGTCGGGACCCGCTGTCCTGGCTGTGTCTCCTCCCGTTTGTGCTCCTGCAGCCTGCTTCATGTAGTGTGAGGAGCAGAAAAGGTGCTGACTCTGTGCAAGCACTGCTCAGCAATAGCTAAAACATCCCTGAGTTATCAACACTGTTTTCAGCACAAATCCAAAACATACCAGCTGCTATGAAAAGAAATAGCTCTATGCAAGTCAAAACCCCAAGCACACACCTGAAGTTCCCATTCATGTCATCGATACCATGTCCTCAGTAAAAAACACTACACAAACTTTTTTTTTCTAATCGTGTTTTTATTAACTTATTTTGAAATTATTAAAAGTATTATTTTGAAGTGAATGTGTGTCTGTGGGGATGCTCCTTAGAGACTTTGTATTTTCTACAGTAGGTTCTTATTTTACTTTGAATCTTACAGTACACCAGCTTTTAAAACTGGAAATGTATCTAGCTTTTTAACTCTAATTATAATCTGCTGAACAGTTAGATCAAATCCTGGCTAGATAATGTGGCTTGTGCTCTATCTATATAATGTTGGCCTTGTTAACATCCTTTTCCTTTGCTAATTTATACCTCTGCATGCCTCAGAAGTTCCTTAATCACCTCTTTTAGATTGCAAGAACTACAGTAAAACTTTTTGTTTTTCATAGCTTAATTGGATGCTCTGTTAGTATGCAAAGGAAACTTCTCTGTAGATGGTAGAGATGTCAAGTAATGCTGTTGCAGAGTGAAATACCCTGAATTCAATCTTTCTCGCTATTGAAGGCAATGGGATATTTGCTTTTGGGATATTATATAGCAACATCAAAATATTTAAGAAATAATAGCATAAATACTTGGAGGGAACAAGCAACATTTAAGACAAAATGATAACTGTAGGGGAGGGAGTCCTCACTTGGACTTATTTCCTGCTCCCAACCGTGTCTTGTAAAGTTTTGATTTTGTGTAGGTCTTTACTTCCATTCTATCTTATCTTGATACCACTTAGTAAAGGAAAATAGCTTTCTGATAGAGTACGGAAATTGTATTATAATAAATAAAATAATTTAAATATTGTGTTTATGTATAATATAGAGTACTTACAATAAAGAAATGTACAATGCAAGCTCACTCTGATATCCAATTAAATTTTCTCTCGATTACTCTTTCTAGCATAGGGGTATATGTTTTTTCTTTTCTATCAATTTGACTTGAATTTATGTATTCTAAAAAACTATTCTCGAAAACGTTTAGCTTAAAAAAAAAATAGTAGTAATGGCATTAAAATGCTCTCTAAAGAGTAACGACACCAAGAAGTTGTATCAGCAGCAGCCTGAAGAAATGTCCACTCTGAGCTGGATAAATTACCGCCCTTCCAAATCCTCAGAGACATGGGAAATAAGGAATTTAATTATTTTCAGATGCATATCCATTGAGTATTTTGTTGTATTTAGGATTGAGAAACATGAGAACCAATGCCTTGCACTTATTCTCTACGTGTTAGGAGGAGTACAAAATGATTGCTGATGAATTTTATTTACCCAGACTTTTTGTCAAGAAAGAAAATAGGCATCAGTTATATCTATCAGTCTTCAGTCAGCATCCATCTCTAAAATGATGCTATTCTGCTGTGTCAGAATCCATACCTGACTTTTTTTTTTTTCACTTTAAACGCTTTTAGCATCTTTTTTTGAGAATAACAATGAGCTTACACTTCATTTACAGTTATTGGTACTAGCTTCCATGAGAATTGCATTTTGCACCCATAGATGATTATTTCAAATCCTTTGTGAGCAGTGATACACTGCAGGCTGTGCTGCACTTCTTTCTACATTCCAGGAAAACCAATGACCAGCTCCTTTTTAAAGCATTGAAACATTTTTGACTAGAAACTTAGCAGCTGTAGTCCATACTCCCCCTGAACTGCTGGGGTCATTGTTCAGAATGGCAGTTACAGGTGTTTAACTTTCAAGTGTACAGAAAAAAACCACAGATTCTTGAAAAAATTCTCAAATGAAAAGAGATGTCTATTTCCTTGAGTAAGAATTTGGAATTTTAAGAATTATCTGATAATTTTCTTCCAATCTTCCTCTACCTTTGATGCTTACACCTATCTGAGCTAAAACCTATCTTTAAGTAAATGAGTGGATTTGGTGCACAGAATGTGAATTCCCTGTGAAAGAAAAAATGCTGAAGCTTCCTCTTGCTCTTCTTGATCTCTTGCTTTTTTTTTCATTTTTGAAGAAGTCAACACCTGGGAATGGGAAGGAGGAAATAAAATTACACCAAAAATTGAAAGGGAGAAATGGTATTTTATTGCTGAATTGAGCTTGGGGAAAATAATTTATCAATCCATTCCCATCCACTGCAGATGCAGCTGATGGAAAGATTTGATTAGAAGGTACATGTACCTTCACAGAGCAGAAAAACAGAAAAATTATTACACTAGCAGAACCTCAGCAAGAAAGAGTAGTTGCGGAATATAACTAAAATTGCAAGTACAGAATTAGATACACATTTTGACTAAAAGTACTGGAGTAAAATGGCAGTGCTTTATGCCTCTTAAAAGACGTCTCTCCATTTCTGGGAGTTACATTTTGCTATACTAGTCATTGGGTTCAAATAGAGTAACTTGATACTTTATTACAGGAAATGTTAAGGTCATGTAAGATATTTGATTTAAAGAATCTACGAGTCCCCTAATTTCCTATTGTAATCTTACTTTTTCTTATTTTTTGAAGAGTTTAAAAATCCTGTAAGTGGTACGTAAATTGAACCTATATTTTCCTGATAAAAACTCCTAACAAGATCTACAAGTTCTCGAAAGAGCTAGACATTTTCAGAACTAAAGTATTGCAGCTGAGAAAAAGTGGGATTTTGGAGGTTTTTTTGCTTGTTTTGTGGTGGTGTTCCCTGTGTCTTATCTAGTGTTTCACTCCCATTTCTCCCCTTGTGAATCTGGGCTCCAGTTTGAAAATATCACAAAGGAACATTAGAGCTCCTTCTAAGCTCATCTGAAAATTTCATCAGTGACTGTGTATATGTGTGAGTAACTATATGGGCAGATGATGGTAGTTTACAGACACAAGACTATATTGAGGTAATGTGTAATGTTCACATCGGCTACAACTCACTGAAATGCTAGACCTTAGTTTTCAGGTTTGTTACATTGTCTTAATGCTGGCCATGATTCATATAATCTTGCACTGAGCCCCTTTCTTTCTTTTATGTTGGGCTCAAGCAAATTGCAGTGTAATGTCGGATCAGCTCTTGCTGTCATGATATCCTTTACTGGTGTTGAGTTTTCTTCCCGCGTGTTGATCATTTAAGCATGATATTACTATTTTCATCCCAGACCCACTTTCCACGCAAAAGACAAAGGTAAAGGAAAGACAGGGAAAATCTAAAGTACCTCATAAGCAGTGTAGCACTGCTTGGAGGCATGAAACCTGGAGGTAAGTGGGATTGAATGACTGGCTGCCACTCATTGCTCCATGTCCCTAGCACTGTAAGCAGGGGGTTTGCTGACTCCACAGTGTTTGGCCTGGACCAGCGTCCTGATTTCAGCCAAGGACAGGGCTAAGTTTTTGCAGTAGGTGAGAGGGGGCAGAGCCTGGAGCCATGTGGGCATGGCCAAGACCCTAATTTTATTCAAAACTGTCGCATGTCATTACCAGGGGCGGGAGAAAGGGATACTCTCTCTCGCTTATACAAACGGTGTTCTGAGGGCACACTGAGCCAGGGGAAGCCCAGAGGTCTGGCTGCACCCTCACCAACAGCGACTCTGCAGTCAAAGAGCGAGCTCCTCACCCGAGGGAGCCAGCCCCAAGCTAAGCTGTAGTAGCATGCAGGCGAAGGCAAAGAAGAACGAGGGACTCTCCGTATGGATTCCATGAGCAGGTTCATTGCAGGTGAAGGATCCAGGAACAAAGAGCAAGCAATACAGGAGTGTCCAGGGGTTTTATACTCAGAGAAATCGGGGCGGAGAAAAGGAAGATAGCCAATAGGGAAGGGTGAGAGGGGAGGAGTCCACAGGGAATTAACCAATGGAGAATGCTTGCAGGAGGGGTAACAGAGAACAACCAATGGGGCGTCGAATAACACAGAACTTTCCAGAACTAATACATAATCAAGTAAGAGGATAAATATTTATGAACTTATACCTAAAACTAGGAGGGGAGAACAGTAACCAATCAACTCGCAACAGGCAAATCAAAGAAACAAATTGTGGGGACTCGCCCTCAGTACGAGGCTGTCTTTAAACATTGGTGCCTGACCATCAGGCTTTGGATTCTGTTGTTCCCTCTGAGGTCATTGCGGCTACAGTCACTTGCACCGCAACAGTGTTTCTTCTGATGAAATAAGGGTTGCAGGCAGGGGAATGGTCAGGGTGGGGTGCCACCGGCTGAGAGTCCACTCAGGTCAGGCTGGGTGAGCATTTTTGCACGTGAATCACGCCTTTTTTGGACACCTTTTTTATTAGTATGGGTGCAGTTACTGTTTGTTTTCTTATCTCATTGCTGTTTCCGATAAATTGTTCTCATCTCAACCTATCATCTTCACCTTTTCTGCCTCCAGTTCTCCTCTCCGGACACATTTTTGAGTCTCAGTCAGGGATGGGGAGAAGAAGGGCACTAAACTGGGGCGTAGCATTTCTAAACCGCAACAACCAGGAAGACAAATGAGGAGAAAAAAGCTGATACTATGAAAGCTGTGACTCCCAGCTCTCAGACTTTATGAACATGTGGCTGTGGGTGAGACCTCTTGTGCCTTAGACCTTTATTGTGCCCTAATTCTAATGAAATGCAGTGAATAATAAAACTGTTTCAGGGTTATTACATTTCAGAAGAAATCTTTAAAATGGATCTACAAAAAAACCTACAGATTTGTGCTAAAATTAAATAGTTATTTTTATGGGGGCTGTCATGAGTGTTTTGAGTTCTTTTGCTTCACTTCTATTTTTTGTCTGTAAAATTTCTTGTTTATTTAAATTAAAAGGTATGAGGTCTTGGAAGAAATGAGTTATCAAAGTAACATTTTGCAATTAAAACCTGTAAATAGGGTTCAGTAGGACAGGATATTGTCCACGTTTTCCATCCATGTAATATTGGCTCTGGCCTTGTACACCGCAAAAGCTCATATGTCTTTGTCCCCCAACAGCAGGGGAATCAGCCTGGTATGAAGGGCAAGGAATGACAAAGTATCTTTTATGCAGCGCTGCCCTGCTTGGAGCTGTAAAACTGATGGGTAAATGAGCTTTCCTCCTGTGAATACTTAAGCCATCAAATGCATTTTAAACTTTACAGTATATGTTAAACCTGTAAGGTTACTTTATGTAGTGCTAGAAGAAATCCCAAGTTTCCTACGTTATTTAATACCACATAAAACGCAGGAAGAGGTAAGATAACAGTTCTACATTTTGTAAAGAGTAAACAGGATCTACCAAGTTTCTGTTTTGAGAAAAGTCAGCCCAGGAAGTTTCTATGCAGCTTATATTCAAAAGGAGGATGCCAAAAAATTTGTTTTCTATAGTGTACATAGATGCCCAGCTTATGATGGGACCTGCAAACAATGAATCTGTGTATTGGTTATTTTGATTTAAAAGAAAAAGAGGTCCTGATTTACTTGTAAAAGCCATCCAAGTTTTACTGAGCTCTCCCTTACAGCTACTCAGGTGGCTCTTACTTTCTTTATTGTTCATACAGTTTTGTGCTTAAAAGGAACAATCTTTCTGTTTGACAACTGAGATTTGATTTTTACAGAATTAGTCTTATCCCACAAAATAATACAAGTTAGTTGCATTTGCTGCAGCAGATAAGTCAAATCATCTCTTTGGCCACATCCTCTGCAACTGTTAGTTAAACTGACAGACAAATATTCAAAGATATGTCAAAACAGTGGTGGAATTACAGGGAAAAAAGTAGCCAATTATTCTTGATGTTAAGAAAACATTGGATTAAAGTATTCCTTACATGCTAATAATTTAACATTAAGGTACTTTTTCATTGTTTCTATAGTTTGATAAACAGCCATTACCACACTTCATGCCATTCTCATTGATATATGGTTTCTGATTGACACAAGGTGTATGTATTTTTCTGAAATGGTCTAATAACATCTCCTTACGTATTTCCTTTTATAGTTTTTTTTTTAAATTGTCATTGTTGTGTTTCGCATATTTTTTATTTTCTCATTCATTTTCTTTTCTCATATAGACTTGATTATCTCTTGAGTGTCATGCTCCCAAAAGAAATGTGTGTGTGTGCTTATGGGGAGGTAAATTCATCTTTATATGTTGTCTACCAGATACGTCATGGTGGCAGCATTGTTCTACTTGTGATGGTCATTGGGAATAAGCCAGGCAAGACTTGTGGGCAGCCATTTAACCAATTAATCAAACTGTGTCAGAATTGAGAAGATTCATAACTTTTGGATATGAAGCCCTTTTGCAGGTCAGGATCTTGCTGAGCAAGCTTTATGCCTGCTATTTATATATATAAAAATGCCTTGCCCCCTTCATTCTAAAATGGCGTTTTTCTCACTTTGGTATGTCAAAAAATGCTAAATACTTTCTGTTAGGATCTGATAGAGTACATGGGAAATTCTGGAATCCACAAACAATGTCTGGAAGTGTGGATTTTTTAGGTTCTTTGGGGTTTTTCTTCTCCACATACAGACCCGTAGTCCAGGCGTGTGTGAGTTTCATACATCCGTACTTTAAGCTCTGTAAACCAAAGCTTTTCTTTGGATTTGTGTCTCATAACTTGTATCTTCAGAGTTCTTCAGGTGTGAAAGCTATAGATCGAATTGCTGACGCTATCCTGGTATTACTACATGAAAATCACTGCCGTGGCTGTGCGAAGCAACCTACCTTGTCTTGAAATAGGACAAGTGTTCTCAAGTTCTAGAAATGAAATCAAGACAATTTCATGTATTCCTAAGACTTTTACTGTCCATATGAGGGAGCAGCAAGGGCAATCTGTGCTGCATGGCTGGCTGGGTCAGGGGTCTCACCAGCAAGAGCCTGGGGGAGCAGGACAGGGCTGAGGGTGGTGTTCCGGGACAGGCCCAGCCCTGGTATGGGTGGACAGAGCTGTGGGGATGGGCACAGACTCACATCAAGGCTGGGACATCAGCAGTTCTGGTGAGAGCTCTCTGGAAAAGCCCTGAGCCCCAGCAGCCAGACCTCCTGGTGAGGATGCTCTTGGGGCACCTCGGCTGACACCTGAAGCCTGTCACTAGCTGGGCAGTGTGCTGGTGGGAAGCATTGCAGACTGTGCCCATGACTAAATTTAGGTGCTCTGAAGAGTTTTAAATAATACTCTCTTTGTAAATGTCTGAACTCTGTTACAGCAGAGACTTTAAATTTCGGTAGTATTGAATCACCTTTATCTGGGGGTGTGTGGGATCAGTCAGAAGAAAATACTTTGACTGCACAATTGTACCCTGAAGTATGTTGATTCTAGGGCAACCTTTCTGACCAATTTCTCTGTGTCTTTGTATTTCATTTACCCATGAGAATGTCAGAAATACTTTGCCCACTAGGAGTCTGTAACTGTCGTAAGGAGATCTTTGTTCACAAAGACCATCGGTGATAGTGGTGTTTTGATAAATGAAAATACAGAAAGAAGATTGTCCCTTTGATTCTTAACAACCACTTTTTAAACAATTTTATTTTTTTACAATTTGTATGTGCTGGATTTAGATATCTAGTCTGTATGTTATTTGAATTTCTGACTATGAATTCTTTGACTAAACACTTATGATTAAAAATAAGCTTGAGTACAAGTATGACACTGCATTGGGACTTGCTTGCTTCAAATAAAGGACAAACCCATGGGTTTCTAAATCTCACTCACTGTTTCAAGAAAAAAAGTTTAGTAATTGTGAGATATAAAAACTCGAAATGCTTTATTTTCAAATAAGATGCTCTTCCATGCCACTTAATTTTGCCAGTAAGATAATTGAAATGGACATCTAAAATTGAAATTCTGGAATTTTCCTTCAGATTTTGGTATGTCACATAAGACCAAGAAAAATATGTGTGCTGTTACCTACTTGTGTCAGACACAATTTTTTAAACTCCTACCGCATTGCTTATGTTCTGTAAGAATAGGTTTTCCAAAATACATTTAGTAAACTATTTTTTAGCTCTTGGTGGAAGTATTTTGAGGAGCAATTCAATGTGTAGTGATTCTTAGAGCATTATTAGTATACCTGTATTGCTTCAGCATTCAGCATCTAAAATATGTTCCAACAAACTCTAAACCTGATTTTCCAACTGTCACAAGCCATGAAGATTTTTAATACCCAAAAATGCCATATATTGGAGATGCTGAAGTGGCATAATAATTTGAACTATTTTATTGGTTTTGTAAAGAGTTCTTATATTATTGGGAGGTATTTCACAGCCAGCCTTGGAACCACATTAAAAATGTAGGGGAATGATGAAGGTACGGTGCGTGTGTCTCTGGAGATGTTACCTATCACCTTGACAAGTTCTTTGTAAATTGAAAACTGGTTTAGCAAAAAAGAGCTGCTGTGATTACTGAATGAATATAAAGCTTTCACTTCTCTGTCATTTAACAGCTGGCAGATTACAGACTGCTTTTTGGGGAGAAAAATTAATAGCTTAGTGTTAGTAGAGAGATACATAAAATCACTTTCTCTCCCAGGGTTTATGTGAAGCAAATTGATGTGCCAGGCTACACCTTAAAGGGGCAGTGCAGCAAGAACTGGTGCCTTTCAGACTTCAGAAATCCATGAAAGGCCCTCGGTAGCTATTCAACAGGTTAAAATCTCCAGGCAACAGTGTTGTATGAAAGCCTTGGGGGAAAAAAAAAAAGCCTATTTGATCTATTTAAGGCTTTTGAATTTGCGTAGATATGATCCTTGCTATCAGGACAGTGCAGATTTTATCCTTGCTTCGTTCTTTCATATCCTGTGGGGATATACTTTTATGTTTTTTAATTTTCTTTTGTTTGGATATTTAAGCAGGTGGGATAGCTTTATGTTGAAAACAAACCCCAAAAAGCTCCTTGGTTATATGTGAGAAGGTTGTCCTATTCCATCAGAGACGGCAGCAGAGGTAATTTTATGATTTCTCCCCTTCATGATCATTGTAAAGGGAAAGATGACCTTAGTCCTTCTTTGTGTTCACTGTGGGATGTATCATAGAATTATTAATAAACTAAACCGGAGCAAAGTGCTCTCTGACAGATAGCAAAGGGATAAAATAGCGATAACAGAGCCATCCAAAAGTTTAGTTCCATCTATCACAGTAGCTGCTGATACTCTTTTTTTTCTTTGTCTGGGATGAGTGAGCAGTCAATAAAGTCCCAGTGTCTTTGTCTACACCAGAGTATACCCCCTGTCAGGACGTGGGCAGAGGCACTGACATCCATCTATACTGTTGTTGGATGGATCACAGCATGAGTTTTGTTTGGGCCAAATAGCACTTTTCTGAAGAGCTCTTGGGAATGATTCAGAAGTTGGTACAGCCTGGTGACTGTTCTGAACAGGCAATCTGGACCCAGCCATCCTGTTTTGCAGGCTCAGAAAGTTTAATAGTTATGTGCCAGCAGGCCCCAGTTCTGTTCAGTTTTAGTGTACAGTGTAGTCATCACGTCTCCTTATCCTGATCTAGTGACTCACATGTATGTGAAGTCTCTGGAAGTGCAACATGATCTCCAGTGAAACAGTCTTCTGGGGTTTTGAGCAGAGGAGACTTGGGTTTTTTTTTTTAAGATTTAGAGAACAGCCTTACCCCCTTGCATACTTGTACTACAGAAACAAACATTAAATAATGAGTTCTGGGACAATTTTGGTATTAAACTCTCTTCCCTTGCTTACAGTAAATAAGCTTTTAGACAAATAATACCCGACAATCTTCTTTAGCTGCACATTGAACAAGTATTGCAGTAAACTTCCTTTGCTATGGCATCAGCCTCACAGATGGCTTCATTGTTTAAAAAGCCACAAAACTAATTTTGCTGCCAAGATTGTGACAAAACTGAGGTGTATGAAAATATCTTCTGGTGTTCTATGCGCTGTTTTGAGCTTATGGTTAAAATATACAACGACAACCAAAGTGGACAGAATGTCATAGTACATAAAAACATTGCAAAGAATTAGTGAGTTTCTTGTGTTTTGTTGTGGGATTTTTTACCACTTTGGTGGTGTTGGAGTCCCAAAAGAATGGCAGAGTTGGAGAATGCATGGACATTTTTATAATTGTGTCTGTCTGTAAGTGTCAGTTACAGCCAGAATCTCATAAGAAGAGGTAGATTAGAATCTAGTGTCATCTCCAGATCCAGATGGTCCTGAGAGTTAGTCCTCTACAGAGTAAGTTTTGATTAGACCATTGTTGATCAAATAATCTACAAATTGGACCAGTATAGACTTTAGTGGGGTGCAGAATGTTATTTGTGTGGACTCCAAAAGGCCAGTTTTGCAAAACGAGTTTGAGAGTAAGATTTTTTTAAAAAAAGGGAAGTTGTGATTTGTAATTACAGGTTAGGAAATCTTTGCTCATTAAGAATCACTGAGATCTAACTGAAATAAAATTCAAACCTTAGGAGCCAGGTGCTTTAGAAATTTCAAGGGACTTTTACACCAAACATTTCAGAGGAAGTGTCTAGCAAAATCTGTCCACTCACTGCCACTCTCCAGTTCCTTGCAAAGTTATTTATTTGCAAACAATGTTTATAGGTTTCACTCTTAGCAATCTCATTCTTCTCCTGGGAACAACCACAGGTCATCATAAGAAGACTGAACCTGTGACATTTGTGGTTCAATATTTTTATTTCCTTTTTCTGATTATGTATTTAGTTAAAGGGATACCGTGCAACTTTGACAATCATTGTCTTTTAATATAGAATGCAAACAAAATGAAGCATTTTTAACACCACCGTACTTAATTAAGGTTTGCAGTGGATTTAAGTAACTTTTTTCTCCAGATCCCTGCTTCCTTGTCCCATCAGTGCAGAAGGATTTTTAGCAGAGTGCTCATACATAATGAATAGGGGCACCTCAGCCTGCCATGAGTCAAGCTTGATGGCTTTTGAAGGAGCTTTTAAGATTTCTCATGTCAGAACTAACTACAAAAAAATCCCCAAAACCAAAAAACACTTTAGGATGGATTTGCATGGTGGGCCACAGATCATTTCTAGAAATATCACCTATTGTCACCTAATAAATACATGCTAAAATATGTACTTACATGACAGAGATTTCAGAAGTTCTAAAGGTGCTACTTCATTTTACTGAGGAAAAAAAATAGGGAAAAAACCCAAACCAAACCAAAATCAAAATCAATTCAAGGTTTTGTTTATTCAGTCCCTAAAATACTCCCTTTTTTCTTCTGATTAATTAGGGTACCAAGAAAAACATAATGTGAAATTGCAAATGTACGATTTTGACTTTCTTTCTGATCTTGTTTCTCTTTGTCCTCCCATTTGTGCATGACCCCTTTTACCAGGTATTTGTTCTACCTGGCATGCAAGGAAGTAACTTTATAGAAAGCTGGTGTCATTAAGAAACTTTGGATTATGGTTTCATAATGTAGTTCATTTTGCTCTCTGAACTTGTTTTCTTCTTGATCCTCTTCATTCTTATTCCCACACAGCAGCTAATGAGCATCTCAGTGGTGTTACCCACTGCAGCTTCCTCCTCCTGCCAAACATGCAATTACATGTGTGTTGGAGGGATTTTTGTTTTTCTTTTCAAAGCCAGATCAGTTCTTTGCACTTATTTATAGATTGGTTGTGTAAGCCAGTGTAGGAAAAAAGAAACCAGTGCAAGGCAGCACTGAAAATAAGCAACAGAAAATCATGTTGTTGTGTTAAAACAGAGGTTTGGTGACAGAATTTGCTGTTTTAAAGAGCAGTCTCTGCCTCACTTTGGCTGGTTAAATAGAAAACATGTTTTTGCATGTTGTGAGACATGCATAAAACCAATTAATTTGGGAAACTTTTCTTCCCTCTGAAGTTATCTAAATGATAAAAATTTATAAACTCTCACCTTTCTAAACTCACACTAAAATTGGTATTTTCATCAAAAGTGTGTTAACTTTTCACAGGCTATAGCTGTGGAGTGCAAAATACTCACTGTTTCCTTTAGGTCCACAAAGTGCTGCACATTAAAATGTATGCTACTTGAGGACTTCCTAGATAGCAAGCTATCTATAATTCTTCTATAGCTGAAGCTTTTGAGATGGCAAATTCTTCTCCTGCCCTAATATTTCTATTTTCCCATCTGGCCAAAGTGGTGAGCATGTTACATGTCACCCTTGTTGAAGTATGAGCCTGCAAATGCTAACCAGACAAAAGTCTTCATAACTCCCATTTCTAAGAACGAATGGGGACAAAGTTGAAAAAGGTGCTGCTGAATTTCTGTTATCACAAGAATTTCTAACAACAGCAACAGAATGAAGTATTGAACTGAGAGAGGAAAAGAATCCATCAACATTCCTTCAGGAAACTGGCAGGACGTGGACTGGCAGGGACTTGAGAACTGCAATGCTGTCATCCATACAGACTCCTGGTCTGGTTTTAACCTCTGTCCAAGAAAATCCTTAGCGTTGACCAGGGAAAAGGGCAGGACAGAGCCTTTTTTCCTGACACCGTATCAGTAAGGGATATGAACAAAAAGTTAGTGGCTATGACATTTGCTGTGCTACATTTTCAGGACCTAACTGCAAGTCCTAATTCCTTTCATTTTCAATTGCAGGCACAGACAAGAGGCTTGTATGTCATATTGAATTCCTTTCAAAAATTTGCCTCATGATTGTCTGTTAGCAAGATAAAGTTTCAGGTCTCTGGAGGCAATAGAGTGCCACTTATGAAAGTGTTAAGCACAAGAGAATAGTTCTGGAAAGCTTGCAGGACCCCACAGTCCAGCTTTGCTAAAAGCCACCACAGTGGCTCAGGAAAGCCTGAGCCAGAGCAGGGAGCACTCCTGGGGCTGGTGCAAATTTTTCCTGGGGCTTTTTTGTAATCTTAATAAACAGCAAATCAAGATGAAAGAAAGAAGGACCAAAAAAAAAAAAAAAAAAAAAAAAAAAGAGAGAAAAAAGTGGGTTTTGAAAGACTGTTGCCTTACTTTAATTCGTAATAAGAGTCTGCAGATATGATGTCATGCTGGTGTTAGCTGAAGATAAGCCTCTATTAAATAATCAGAAGCGTATCCATTACTGAAACTGATCTTTTCCAAACTTAATCTGCTATTACTTCTTTCTTATCTTTCAGTCCTACGTGGTTTTCCCTGACTTCTAAGTAGTTAGGCTTGAGAACAGAAATGTGGTATATACAGTGAGACCCACATTTTGTATTTATCAAATAATACAGGAGATTAGATATTTTGCATTAAACTTCATGTGTTCAGATTTGTAGATATTTTTATTCTTGAATGTATTTTGCTGAAACATAAAGCATTTTCATTATATTTAATAAGCATTATTTGGAGTACATCTACAAGATTTGTATACAATGTTATTGCAACTTTAAAACTTAAAGAGGAGTAAGCTCATGCCTTATTCTCTTAAAATGACTGTCCTTTCTTGTATGGCAGGTCTTAATAATTCCAAATCTGATTTTATTTAGTAGCAACAATCATTGCAGAGAGCGCTGGGAGCAACAGATAGAATATCTGTTTGTGAAATCTCTTTCCAACAGTTTTTATTCACAATTCATCTGTACAGTTGTAGCATGTATCTTCTTGTCTTGCCCTCATTAAGTGTAAGCTTTTTCTTTCATCTTAGTGCCATAATTCTTGAGCAGATTCATGTGTCAAGAGATTCCAGAAAAAAAATTAGGAAGAAATAGTCTTCAGATTGTTAGATGTGTAAAATTTATGTAACTTGCATAAGATGTATGTAAATATATATATATAAAGTATATTTTCAAGCTCCACTGCATTTTATAAGACTCTAAAAAATCTTGATTGTGCTATATATTTTATTTCATCATGTTAGCATACCAAGATAATCTTGGTACATTCCTGTCTTCCATCTTTAAATAAGTCTGCATTTCCATGTAAAATGAGAAGTCAATTAACTCCCTTATTCTCTGTCGAATTCAATTTTAAGTGTCTCAGTTGTCAGACCCAAACACCTGTGTGTTGACAGGATAGGACATCTGCAAGTGGGTCTTTTAGACCTTTTTTGTCCAGTTATGTCAGCCAAATAAGAAAGCTTCTTTATTTCTTGATAAGACTCCTTAACATAGAGGGAGTAATTGTTATTTAAAATTGCTTTACAAATTTAGGTCAGCTTCAAACTAGTTACACCACCCCCATTCTCCTCTCTCCATATGACTACATGGAAACTACCCGATAGTTTATTTTTCCACTAAGAATGCTTCTCATTTTGAACTGGCTTGCAATTGTGATTTCTTCTTCTTTCTTTCCCACCCTTGCCTTCAGCTGGTACGATATTTCTTATGACCTGGTGTTTGCCTTCCAGTGTCTTCATACTGACTACATTTTAATCTTCATTTCTCAGATTGTGGCTGTAAAAACCTTCCAGTATCCTCTTAAAAGCTCTCCAGCTCTTGATCTCTTATAGTGTCCTGCTCTGCATTTGCTTGATATTCAATTACTCTAACTTGAACATGAGTAATCAGATTTGTATGCAGGTCTTCAGATAAGGTCATAACAGTTTCTTGTACTTATCTTTTTGCTTGATAAGTACCTCATTTAACACACAGACATATTGTTGTTTTCACTCTTGTGTCTCCAGGGCTTTCAAGGACAGGATGGACTCAATTTTTATGAATGTAGGTCTTTTGTCAAATGGGATCCTCAAAAGTGGTCAGGTTAAAAAAAGGTATTGTCTTGGGTTTAATTGTTATCATACATGAGGTGATGAACTAGAGGTAGTCTTCCAATTACATTTTTGTTGTTGACAGCTTGGAAGTTTAATGCTGTGGAAGGATAGTTAAGAAAACAAGAGTTCCTTCATTGTTGCTAGAAGGTCTTTCTCAGAATGCAAAGGGCAGATACTGCATACACTTCTGATCATCCTACTGACAAACTGGAAGACAGACCATAGAATGCACAGAACGTTTTGGAGGAGATGGAAGGGCATTCTTTTAATATTTTTAAGAGAATGACTAATTACTTTTGATTTCTGATAGCTGGCAAAGTTTCTGTTTATAAATTTTGCACAGCCTCAAATACTTTTTATAGCCTTGGCCTCGACAGTCATGCTCCACTTGTTCTCCTCTTTCAAGAGAGATCTAAAAATTCAAAATATTGCTTGCTGATCTCAGTTCATCTTGGAAAGTGTGTAGTACATCTGAGGCAAAATAAGTGCGAGGAAATAGAAGGTTTTAGTTCTAACTTCAGATTGCCTTTGCACTTGAGAGTTTTCTGGCATTCTTTGTATGATATTGACTTTTATGGTCTTATAACCAGCAACAAGACATTTATTACATAATAAAAGTAAACACACTAAAACTAAAATCCATCAATCTTTGGTTATTACCTGCAAAAGAAAATTAAAATATCAATCTTAATGTGGAAGACGTATTAAAGTTTTAAAGTTGCTGTATACTCCTAAATGATTTTCATAGCTTTCAATCCAATACAATTTTGCACATCCTTAGAGATGGACAGACACAGCTGGGTAAATGCTTGTAAAACAAGAAAGCTGTATCTTTCAAAAGTGATACAATCTAAGAATTTTATCTAACAAATATTGCAATGGTTTATGTGTGCACAAATACAGAAATTAGCATCTAACAGGAAAGAGATTTCTTCTGGTCCTGGGATAGTACGAAAATAAGATAGCAAAAAATAAACATAACAGCTTTATTTCTGTCAGCCAATAAGGCTTTGGGTTTTTGCTTTATTTGTTTGGATTATTTTCAGAAAAAAAATTTGCAGGTCTGCCTAACAAAGACAGTCTGAACAAAAAAGTTGCCAACAGATAGAGGCCCATGTTGGATGCTGCAATATGTACATATCTGTGCCACATAGACCCTTGAACATTGCATTTGACACCTTGTAGTGTAAATACGGCTAAATTATCAGGTATTCCATGAACTTGCACTTTGCATGTTGTTGTTTCTGTGAGTGAGCTCTTCCTTCCCCTAGAGTAAACCTAATGAAATACATTAATTTTTGATGAAATAATTTTTAAGAAGGATGTGAGTTTGATGTTAGGTAACTTGCAGGCTAAAGCTTTCCCACCTGAGTTGTGTCTGTGTGGGTGTGTGTATGCACACATGTGCCAATGACAAACAATTTGGTACTACCCTTCTAATAGTAGATTCTGATCATGATTATTTTTAATTCTTGAGTTGAGAAAAATTTCCTCATTTCATTTTGGAGTAAATAAAGGTGAAAACTCTGTGCATGAGTCACATAGTGACTTCATGTTAGCTCTTCCAATCTACTGTTGAACTGAAAGTTAAAACCTGGAAAAGATACTCAGTTTCCTGGAGGTCCATCACTGCTGAAGTACAAAATGAGCCATTACTGGGCCCAGGGGTATTTAATGTCTTTATTAATGCCGTGGAGAACAGAGTGCATGCTCAGCAAGCTTCCAGGTAATAGAAATTTTGGAAGAATGGCTGATATACCAGATGGTTAGGCTGCCATTCATAGGGATCTTCAAAGGATCTGGAAATAAGCAGAAATGTGTGTCATAAAGTCATGTTGGTCTTGAGAATAAAGAATTTTGTGAAGGGTAGAATAAAGACCATGTGGTTTTGAGAATAAAGAATTTTGCAAATTTTGCACTGTGCCATTTCTGTCATGGTACTGTCCCTCTCATAAATGACCTATGTACACCTACAGTGTTTCATGCTAACAGAAATCAGAGCTAGTAGGTCAATTAACTTTTCATGGTACATAGCTCCTGGAAATAGAAAGGATGAAGTTGTTTAATAAACTGACAGTGAAATATTATATACTTTTCAATTTCAATATTTAGTCAATATTTAGAATTATTTAAAAAAGAAATGTCAAAATCTACTGTAATGGAGCTTAATGTAAGACATTAGAAACTTTAAAAAAATCAAATATATTGATTTTGTAGTCTTTCTCTAGGTATAAATGGCAAGAACAGTTTTACAGAATTCTTTAGAATTAATTTTTCAAGGGAAATTTCATTACTTCCACCTTAGATAATGCACTATCTTTTTTCTAAAAAAGATTTATTAAATTCTTTTACATGTATGTATCCATAAATATCTAAGTCCATCCTTTGTTCAGTACAGTACTTTTTCTGTTTTGAAAGACTGTTAATTTTTATCCTGAGTTCCTTTTGAAATGAAGATGTTTTCTGAATTTGAGTAGAGACTTCAGTTTCAGTGCCATTCTTGCAAGAGAATTTAGCTTTTTTTCATCTCCTATTTGTGAGCTTATTGTGTTCTGTTTTTATAATGAGTATAGTTACTACCTTCCTCAAAAAATACTTTCTTCTTCTGTACCTCATAAATACAGTTGAATGTATATCTTTACCTCTGTAAATACGGTTAAATGTATATCTTCTATTTATGCATGAAATAGAAAAATGCAACTCTTACTGTAGCCATGTGGACAGGATATCATGGGCTGTGCCTCACACCTGCTGAACATCTTGACATATGCCCTGAAATTTTCTGAAACTCTGATTTTCTCCAGAGTTTTGGAAAACTCAGTTTTTCTCTTTTTTCTGAAGTCCCTCCCAGTATCCTAATTCCAAAGCTGACACTGGTATCAAGGCACTATCTGACTTCCTCCTAACTTACGCTTTTTCTTTTGTGTGCTATTTTGCCTGTGGCTACCAACTTTAAGGTAATGTTAGAAAATACTTAGGGGTCCATAGTAGAGGAACTACGGAACCAGAAAAAGTAAGCAAGTTTACATTTGTCTAAACTTAAGTGCAACTTGGAAAACTTTTTTAGCTGTTTCAGTAACAACAGGAAAAATAACAAATAGAATATATCCTTGTAAAGTCATGTAAAGATATTGAAATAAATGGAGGAAAACCATTTACTTAGTTCCTTTTCTTTCTTGTTTCCCCTTCCTATTTTTCCTAATTGGTATTAAGCTGCTTTCTGAATTGTTGCTGTCAAGTTCCAATTACTGTGTGTGGCCTATATAAGCTGAGCAACTGGTTCACGGAAGGGTGAAACTGACATTATTTTAACTGACATAAGCAGTTTGAGCTTTTTGCTGCTAAGGCCTCTAGGCGATCTTTGCAATCTAGTTGATGATGGTGACATCTGAGAAAAAAAGAAATCTGTTATTTCTCCTCAAAATTATTTTCAAATTGAGCCTCTGAATACTAATTCAGCAAAGGTTGAGAAATTAATTTTCATAGTTTTATAACTGGTGTCAAATCCAGATATCTTACTCATGTAACAATTAATAGGAGTTGGGCTGCCGGAGACCTCAAATCCTTCAGGATTTATCAGAAAGTATCTTTTTCTAACTTAACCTCTTAAACCAAAATAGAAAAAAAAAATCTTACCAAATCAGGATATTGCATTACCAGTAGCTATGATGCCAGTTATGATGCCATGAAGTGGCAGTGGCAGTGGCACTGCTTAAAGTGAACACATGAAAAACTTTAGGCACTGTTTACTGCATATTTAAAGAGTCTTGCATTCTAGTGTGGACACCATAGTAGGAAAACTTGGGTGGAATAGTCCTTCAAAAGTTTATTCAAAAGTCCTGTGACAGCTACCATTTATGTTTTGGTTTAGTTTGGTTTTTGTTTTTTTTCCCATTATCAACCACTGCTTTTTAATTTTAGGTGATTTCTCTGTTACGATTAATCAGAAAGAGGTAGGTGTTAAAGTCTAACATGCAAAAAAAAACCAGAAGGGAACTCTTTATAAGTGAAAGCAAAGGATTGCTATGTTTAAAGTGCTGTCATTATTCTTTCAAGTGGCCTGTGTTGCAAATATATGTGGAGTTTAGCCTTAGAAAGAATCTTGAAAAAGCTGTGCAAATAAGTAATCCAATACATGCCATCTAAGAATGAGTAATTTGTTAAATATGAGTTTATTTCACTAATAAATCTTAACTAATAAACAGTGCTACAGATTGATCTGTGCTAGGAAGTGAAGACTACATAGGCTTTTATGTCTGTCAGAATGGTGAAGATAGACACTCCACTTGAGGAGAAAATCATCAGAGAAAGACATCCTTGGCTATCCCACTCTGCATATTTTTTTGCTAAGACTAAATACAAAGACTAAACAGATTCTTTCTCAGACACTGTAATTATTTTTTTTTTCCAAACTTGGAAAGGCTGAAAAAAAAGGATATGAAGCATGGCGAGAGAATCCTAATGTTAGTTCTATATAAAAAATCCATTATCTTAAGTGCTTCGGTGTAGTATAGTTTATAATAGTTCTCAATACACAGTGAACATCAAATTATTTCGTAAGTCTAGAGCCTGTGACCGCAATCTTATTGACAGTAGATCTCAGTAACTCTACAGACAAATATGGGTCTTTTAGTGAAAATTTGGCAGTGAATTTAAAGATTGATGGATGCATATGATAGCTTTGGTCAGCTAGAATTCTCATAATCCAAAGATTAAACTATTTTGTTCACTGTTAGGAACCTTCAAAGGCTAATTCGTCTTAGGTGAAGTCTGTGCAGATGAAACTCTGTGTCTATCTCAATATATTTCAGTCAAAGTTTTAGAAAAGCACATAAATAATGTACTTGAATGCTTGAACTTGAAAAGGGGTGAAATCCTGTGAACTATTACATGTATTATTGAGTATGGCTGTCATTCTCAGATCACTCGTTTTTTACTGGGTTTTAGGAGGTTGTGGTAAAGTGTGTGCCAGTTTCAGGATGTCAAGTACCATTTTCTCTGGAGTTCTTGACAAACTCGTAGTGGTAAGAAGATGCAGGTAGACATCGTATTGTAGAAGACTTCACACAGATACAAGACTGACTTGCTGCAATACAATTTCAACAGTTAGCCAGTGACAGTTGTTATTTATATGGCAGATACAGATTTTCTGTGATGTCTTTCCTTGGGAATGCAGTTGATCAGAAATCATAGCAACTTTGAATAATGCCTTTTTTTTTTTTTTCTGATAGAACGCCCTCTTATAAAAATAAAAACTGGCTTTTGGATTGTATAAATTTTTGCTGCATGCATCAGATCTTTTGATGAAACTACGTCAATTTACAGTTCTTTGTAAAAATGTTTTGATTAGAAAATAACATAAAGAGATTCTTGTCCCAAATCCAAGTATTCTGCTGTATCAAAGGAGGTAACAAGTTTTTATTTGTTGGACTTGTTTTTGAACAAATGCCTGTGCTAACCTGTCATGACTAAGGCAGCAAAGAGGGGAGAGTAGGAAAAGAGAGAGGTACCACTTTTCATAGTGCTAAAAAAAAGTAATAGCATATAGCAATATATGCTGTAGGTTATAATAGATCTTTGTTTTCAGTTTTCTGGAATACAAATTAGTATCTTTATTTTATTCCAATTATTCTGGTGTCTTTATTTTCTGTGTAATCACTTTAGTTTATTTTACATGTAATCACTTTATTTTATATGTAATCTTTCTCATATATGTGAATCAAACACTGACTTTTTTAACAGTGTGAGTGAGTGCATCCAAAGAAATACCCTAGTCGGTTAAGCCTGCAGAAACAGTACAAAATAAGCCAGGTATCATATTGTTTGCTTCTACCTTTGATAGCTATTTACAAACAGCCTTAATTAGTTTCCATAATTCAAGAAATCTTAGATCTTTGATCTGCAACTTGAGTAGAAAATATGTCTAGCTCATCATTCATTAGAGTGTTAGGTGATTTTTGTTTCCTTGCTACTATTTATGGAATTATTTTGGTATTTCTATCATAAAATGATGCTGTAAGTGAAAGTGTTCTTTCTTTTAATTTTTTTATCTTTATGTTTCTTGACCTTTTCAAAATTTTATTGTATAATTTGCAGCATAAATTAAGTGTAATTATTATCATTTAAATGCTGCTGTGACTAACTGAGTAATGAATTAAGGGTGTGCATTCAATAATTGAACTTACATGGTATAATGGGGCATAATTAATATTGATATATTGATATAACGCTTTACAGCATTCTGAGGATATGCTTGTATTGAGTATCCTCTCAACATGCAGGTTAGAGGTTGGCATGGTTATGTTTATTCTGCAGATGGGTAGAGTAAGGAAAAAGAGAAGTATGGGGTGAAGAATTTGTTCATCACACACGTGGCTTCTGAGATGACACAGAATTATATGTGAGCTCTTCAGACCACCATTTCTTTGATGCACATGTTTATCTTCTGTGTTCTGTTCATGACTCATTTCAGCCCCCTGTACTTACTTGTTCTTCTCTAAGGGAAATGAAAGGATTTTAATTTGTACTACTTCAGTGAAAGGAATGGTGTGCCATTAAAAACTTTCGAAGAAATTTGAGAACAAAACCAATTCCATTTTCCTCCTCCCCTACACACATTTTTGTTTTTTTGTAGGTGGAGGAGTATAATCTTTAAAATGATAAATTGTTCAGACAATGTCTTTCAAATAACTAATATTTACTAATGGTAGTAAGTTTCTGCAATAAAAAAAAAGAAAATATGTCCATTCATATTTTTCCAATGTCACTGCTTAGTTTTCCTTCATATTTTCTGTTTCTTTTAACAAATAGTGACTTAATTTATTTTCTAGAACTTGAACTAATTTGAAACTAAGAAGAAAATCAAACTTTTTTGTATATTTGAAACTTTAATTTACTGACAGAGAACAGTTAATTATTGGATTCTTTTAAACTGCTAATTCACCACCTAAATGAAAACTGTACATAAAGGGCTTTCTACTGCCTGCATCCACAATTATGTTGTATGAAGATCCTTGCAATATTTACAAAGTAGAATTAAATAAAAAGTTCTTTCACTTAATTCAAAGAAACGCAGCAAGATATGTAGGATACTTTGCTTGAAAATAGATCTGTAAAGAACTTAATTGAAGGACTGTTAAATCAAGAACTGAGTTTGAAATTAGCTTTGAAAATGATGATGTCTGTTACAAACTGAAATATTTTGTGCAGGTAGATTCTGTAACCTAATTTCACCTTATTTGTATAAGGAATACTGTTTAAAAAAAAAAGAAAAAAAAAGAAAAAAAAGAAAAAAAGACCCAAAACACCACAACCAAAGCCAAATAGTTAATTATAATTGTTGGACAAGTATTTATTATTTTATTCTGCAAGTTGTAACTGTAATGTATTTCATTCTTTCTTTTGACAGTATTACCTAGTCATACATGTGGCAACCCAGGAGAAATACCTAAAGGAGTACTTCATGGAACCAGATTCAACATTGGGGATAAAATCCGATATAGCTGTATCTCTGGTTACATCCTAGAAGGCCACGCCATGTTGACATGTATTGTGAGTCCTGGGAATGGTGCATCGTGGGATTTTCCAGTTCCTTTTTGCAGAGGTAAAAAATGAAGACACAAAATATCTTTCAAATACAAACAGCAGATTAAATAAATTTATTCTGAGGTGTTTTTTTCCCTAAATGTAAGTGTACTAATGTACTGTCTAAAAGTCGACACCATTTAGAACTGTAATTACTAAAGCGGTGACACTTCAGAGTTTGCATTCAGAGATAGATGTTATCTACTTACCTTTTTTCCTTTCCTTTTACATGGGCATAGCTATATCAATTTCATGGCAGGACCTGGCCAGGAAAAAGCTTCAATGGTGTAAGCTTCGAAGAATGGTCCAGTCTCTTTGAGGCCCACTCCTGCTCAGAGCATGGATAACTTCAAAGTTGTGTCAGATTGCTCAGGATTTTGCCCAGTTAAAAATTTAATATCTCCATGGATGGAGAGTCTAAAGTCTCTCTGGAAATTTGTTATGGTTCCCAGATACCCTTATTCTCATGTCCAATTTAAATTAGAATTTTAGACATTATGTCTATTTCCTGTTCTCCTGTTGTGGGTCTATGAAAAGATCCTATTTCCATTCTGGCTCTTTCCTAAACTAAACAGTGCTGTTAGATTTTCACATGCACTCCACTTGTCCAGGCTGAAAAATCCTTTTCCTTCATCCTCTTGTCTCATACATTGTGTTCTTCAGCATCTTGAAGTTTTAGTGGCCATCCTCTGGGCTTGTTCTAGTCTGTCAAAGCCAGTGTCTCTTTTGTACTGAAGGACCCCAGGTTGGACAAAGCATTCTAGATGGGGCCTCCTAAGTGTCAAGCAGATGAACTCTAACTCTCTCTCTTTAGCTGCTGGCTGTGCTATTGCTCATGCACCCAATACGAGGTAAGCTGTCAATACTGCAGAAGTGCACCACATACTCAGCTTGTGTTTCATCAGGACTTTTGTCAGAGCTGCCATCTAGCAAATAATTTTTGCATGGGATGATCCTGTTCCAGATACAGGATTTTGTATTTCTGTTTTGGAATTTCTTGAGGTTTCTGTTATTCTTTCAGCTTGTCAAATCCTGTCATAAAAGTCTGTCTGAATGGCAGTCCTTCCCTTCAAGAAATCAGCCCATGAGATCCTGTTTATCACTTCACAAATAAGTTGAAGTCTGCTCTGCTGAAGTCCAAGGAGTTAATTCTATAAATTGCCATTCTCACTTCCCTCAAGATATTCAGCTAATGGTTATTTTGACCACAGCTGCTGTTGAGTGTCACTTATCTGAATGTTCTTTGCTCCTACACCAGGTTGGCTCGTCCAGTACCTGCATTAAAAAAAAATTATTCCCAGTGACATTAGATATCTAGTGCATTGCTTGCTGTCTGCTGTGCTCCCATCCCCAGAGATGCTGGCATGGTTAAAATCTTTGATGATAACCAGACCTTTTGTCTGGGAAACTTCTAGTACTTTAACACTTTTGATCACTGCTCGATCAGATGGCCTGTAGCAGATATTCATCATTATGACCTCCCTCTTGATTTTCCCTTCTCATTGTAGCTCACAGGAACTCAAGAGCTCATTGCCTATAGTGCAGCAGAGAGAGCACTGTTGATTCAAGATCCTGCTTTGTTTAAGGTGCAGCCTCTCCTTTTTTCCCCCATTTCCTAGGAGTCTGTGTCTATCCACTGCAGCCCTTCAGTCAGGTGAACTGTCCCTCCAAGTCACTGATCTCAGTAACACCACAGTTCTGTGACTGTATATGCACTTGCAGTTTGTCCAGTGTGCTTCCCACTGAGCACGTTTTTGCATACAGGCACTTCAAATGGCTTCCTGTTGCTTTGTGAGAGGGAGGGAGAGAAACATCCATTGTCTTGTCCACCCTGTCTTCTTTCCTGGGTCTGTTCTCCCAGTGACCTTTAGGTTTTGGCCTGTGTCCATTACGAACTTAGTTTAGAGCTCTCTTCACTAGGTCAGCAAAACTCTTGCCCTGTTCAGACAGGCAGATCCTGTGGCTCCCCTCCTGTCCTCATTCCTTGAAGGGCACCCTGTGGTCGAAGATGTCAAAGCCCTGTTGCCCAGCACCAGCTCCTTAGTAAAGTCCTGTTCTGCTGGAATCTGATACTCCTACCTGAACTCTTCCCCTTGTATTAAGGAGAACCCCTCTGGTCTCCTGTGCTCTGCAGCCTATTCTCAAGCCCTGTGGATACCCTTTACTGCTACCACTGCCTCAGCAGTATTACTGGTACCCCTGTGGATGTGCAACAAAGGGCAGATGTTTTATCCAGTAACCATTACTTGTGACTGAGGGCTCTTACATCACAATTCCTCACAGCAAAGAAATATTTTATAATTTTCTGTGCTCCAAAATAAATGCAAGGGTTAATAATCAAAAAAACCCAACAAACATTTTGGCCATGTCTGTCTTTTGAATTTGATTTCAATCAGGTCTCAACAGATTTCTTTTACTAGTGCTTCAAAACAGAAGGAAACAAAAATTTTCTAACCATTCAGTGTCTGATCTTAGATGTTTGGTTTTTTGAGGTTTTTATGTCCTTTTAGTAAGAGGCAGCAAACAGCTGTCAGAAAAATATACATAAATTCATGGTATCATCAATGTCTACTAAATATTTCTTCTATTTCTGCAGATACCTGCAGAAATAGAAGATGCCTGTTTTGGCAGTGTTTGCCTGCATACGAATATTTTTAACAGGACTGAAATTCTGTCCATAATTTGTAACTCTGTGAACTTAACCTTGTAATAAAAAATCAAGTGTGGTCCTAAACCTCCTGCAGAACTTACATGAAATCCAAAGAATTCTGTGTACATTCTGACAAGAAATGAAGATCATAACAGAAGAGTTATTTAACAGTTAATGATTTATGTGAGCTGAGCCATTGCCTCAGTGCATTTTTAGAATCCATGTGGAATGTGGATTTGATAAGAGATTTTAGTCATTCCTTTTTTTGTTTCATTTTATCAGTCTGGAACATATGCCATGAGGTAGCCCTTTCCTTTCACTATGTCTTCAAGCAAGACATGTTCTGCTATTGTTTCTCTAAGAACCTTGATCTTTTCCATGAAAGCATCTTTTGTTACAGTTTTGTTTCCAGATGGTAGTCTTCTTTCTTGTCATCATAAACTAATTTCATGGCACACATGTAAGATAACATTACAGAGTTAAATAAAGCTCTGTGGCTTATATAATAAAAAATCGTAACAGCCTTGTTCTCTGTGGTATGTTTCCCTAGTTTTGCTGATGCTGAAAAATTACTATTTTCTGCAGTTTTGTTGCACAATAATTCCAGAAACATTAAGAAGCTGGTGTCCCATAATTTATATGTTACTAACTGTATAACTGCTGTTTTGGCTAGAAGAATTCCTAGCGAACTTCTATATAGGTCTCCAGGAGGATGTAGACAGCATTGACTCTTGTATTTGCCTTTTTTTTTTGCTGGCTGCTGCTCAGTATCAGAGGTTCTGTTTTTAAAGTATAGCCATGGTGAGAGTGGTGGAGCTGGACTGTACTGAAAGCTCTTTGATGGCTTAGAATGAACTCTGAACAAAAATCAAATGAGTCAATGACATTTCTAGAAAGTGTAGAGAATTTTACTGTCAAGACATTTGCTTTTTTTTTCCTGTTTTCTTAAAAAAAAACCAACCAAACAAAAAAAACCCCAAAAAAACCAGATCCCCCAAATAGAAAACAATTCCCAAAGGAAAGTTCAAAAGTAAATCCTGAAATGTGAGGCAATTGTTTAAACTTATTCCTGTTTTTCCATAAGGTAAATAAGAGCAACTATGGACTTTTCAACTATTATAAGAAAGCCAGGAAGTTTACCATGAGTTTCTGCAACAAAATTGTATAGGTGACTTACAAAAATATTCAGAGAATGGTCCACCTATATTCTGTCAATATGTGGGTTTTTTCCCTGAGAATTAAAAAGGTCTTTGTTGTCTCAATCTCAGCTACCGTAATAGGATCACCCAAAACATTTGCCTTCTTTGTCTTGGGGTTGAAATACTGTGCAGTACAAGTCTGAAACATTTTGAAAGTTAATTTCATTCTCTTCAGTAGTTCCTCTAATAGCTGATTTATGGTATGTGACTACTTCTAAATGAACTTTGTATAATTAGGTTCTCAATTCTCAGTAATTTCGAGAATCCCTAGTTGATTATAGTTGCATGAGTCGAGATTTTTATGAAGCTAACATTAGGAATACAAATTGGATTAGTGATATTACAATGGTAAGCTTTTTCTCACAATAAAAATAGCTGTGAAGGAAAGAACATGTAATATATTATCATTAAAAACACATCCATCTGTTGGAGGGAAAATAAAGAAGACAATAAAGTAAAAAAGATCATCTGTCAGAAAAGTCCAGAAGGAACAAGTAATAATTAATCAGGTTTCAGATTTAAGAACTATTACTGGAGAAATATTGTGGTTAAAATATATATATTTTGCATACACCACACACACACATAGAGGTATATTTTTATATATCAAAAATTAAAAATGATATTCCTAGATAAAGGAAGAAAGGAAAAAGAATCTATGATTCACTTAGAATAAAATAAACTGAATACAGAGATGCAGAGCTGATATTTTTGAAAAAAAGAAGGTAAGAGAAATTGATGGTTTTGTTATTATCCGTACCTTCTGCGGTAGCAAGAAATTCTCTGATATAATTTATTCTCAGCCTCTTGATGTTTAGACAAATATGGTTTAATAAGTTTAAGGAGGAGAAAAAGATGTCCTGATCCCATATTTATCCATGTTGACAATAAAAAAAATAAAAAATTTAAAAAGGGAAATAAAAATAACATTTGCCAATACTCTTGCTTATTAATGTTACATTATGTGATAAAATGAGAATATTTTCCCTGTTTCCACCCTATAGTCTATAATTTTTACAGTGACATAGTAGATTCCTGTCTGAGCAACTTTGTTCACTTCCAGAATAATCTGATTTGGTGCAATATTTACATTGAGATGAAATTTGGAAAAAGCCCTCATTGTAACTAGTAAAATAAGTCAGAGAAGTGTTTCAGGAAAAGCAGATAGGAAAGCAGATGCTGTGTAATTTCTTACACAGTAGTGCAGGACTAGTCGATCACACCCGACTGAGGTATGGACACAGCTACAAGTACTCATTTATATATCTGTGTATGTGTGTGTGTGTTTGTATATATACATTTACACATACATGTATTCTTGTTTAGATGTTCTTGTTCTAACATGTGTCAGTAGGTATGGAGGGACCAGATAAAAAAATGAAAAGATGCCGGGTCAAAGATTGATCTGTGAAATAAGGGGCCTGGAAGCTGGGAGCAAGTGAAAAAATGAGATGACCAGCATAATGAAAACATAGCCAAGGTATCCAGAATGAGACACTAAAATCAAAGAATGGAAAACAAAACTTCAGCCTGATCATTAGAAATATGAGCAAAGTTTAGATCAGAGAAAGATTCATTTATTAAAAAGGAAAAACAAACCTCAGAGGCAGTCATAAAAAGATGAAGGATTTGGTAACTGCCCATAGAGCTATGGGAATAACTGGATTAACTTTCCTAATTATTATTAAAAAAAAGTGAAATTTTCAACAATCATTAATTTGGTCTCAAAGAATTCAGCCCTTTCTCTTTTTGCTTTAAAATTAGGACTTTACTGTTCATTTGTTGTAGACTGTTACTTTAAGGGATCATTATCAGTGTCAAAAATATATTCTCAAGTGAGGGATAATCATATCACTGGAAAATAATTTAGGACACTTAACTGAAAAATAAGATAGTATTTACAAGATATGCTGAAGACTGATCTTTTATTTCTGGGGGAGAGAGAGTATGAGATTACTGCTGATTAATTTTTGAACTTCTTAATTTAACTCTCTTCTCTTAAAATCAGGTTTTTGCATTAAAAAAATGTTAGAGTTGGGGTTTTGATTTTAAGTTTGCTCAAGTACAAACTATCAATTAATAAATGGGCTTTTCTACCAGGGTAGCAAATAATTAGTCCATCACTATTTCCATATTATTTGAAAAATGTAACTTTTTTGACTAACAGAGCAGATATCCTGTCCAGAGTGGATGGAGAGGAGATAGGTCTTTGTAATATAACAAACCAATATGATAGAATAAATAATTAAAGCTTACTAAATTAAGCAAAATGTTTAAAAAAATAAAAACAACCTGTGCAAGACTACCCACCCGAGTCCAGTATTCTCAGGGCCCATAACTGTGGAATTACCCGCTGGGGTCTACTTAGATTAAGCTCACTGGAATCTTAAAGCTAAAATGTTCAAGGTAGTGCTGCAGCTGAACTGGTTGCCCACAGGTCCCTAAATAAATTGCAACAATTTGTGTGTTTCTATTTTGTACATACTATTAACTTCATGTGAGAAATATGATTATTTAATATATGCAAAATAGATTCTGTTTTCCTAAACCACAATAATTTCTGAAATTTTAACCAAAAAAACCCCCCAAACATTCTACTTAGAGAGCAATCCAAATTATTTTGAAGTGCCCTTTGACAACCGTGGAGAGAGAAATAAAATTAATCTTAGATGCATGGTCTAATGAGTATTTAATTTATGTGAAGTTGATCAACAGCAAGAGAAGAAATTGAGAAAGGGAGGCAGACTGATTAGAGCACTTAGCTGGGATGCAGTACATCTGGATTCAAGTGATGATAGAAAAAAACCCGAGCAACTTCTAACAAGTTTCTATTTTTTATAACACAGAAAAGAAGCTGGGGTGTTGGATTTTACCTATTCAAAATAACGTCTGTAAAAACCTAAAACAGTAAAGAAGATAAGGAAGTGGAGGTGTATATTTTGATGGTTAAATAGCTGTCTGCCTGCTGGAACTAAATTAGATAAATGAGCTATCAGGTGAATGCATAATGCTGCACCATTGTAAGACTTTGTGATGTGTTTGGTCATTCTGAATCTGCAGTTTAGCAGTTTGACAGTTGGCATTGACACTCTAAAATTTAATTTTAAGCTTTCCATTGATATACTATGGCTTGTTTTCAGGTTTTTGTCAGTAAGACATTTTAAAATGGTAATTTTAAAGTCCTACTTTTAAAAAGTTATTTAACAAACTCCTCATGTTAACCTTTTTGAAAATACACAGAGCATGTGTTTGTGTAAGTAATCATTCATCATTATTTCATAGACGTTCTCTGTACTGAAGATTTTTTTTTAATGAGGTACAGTTATCTACTTTCTCACAAACAAACTACAGAAAACTGTCATTTAATAAAGAATTGAATAAATCTTAGAATCATAGACTGTCTCAAGTTGGAAGGGAGCCATAAGGATCCTTGACTCCAGCTCCCTGAAGGGCTACCTAAAATTAAACCACATTACTAGGAAAGAGCATCATGGAAGCGCTCCTTGAACTTCAACAGGCCTGTGCCGTGACCATTTCCCTGGGTAGCCTGATCCAGTGACTGGCTGGTCTCCCAGTGAAGAACCTTTTCCTAATGTCCAGTCTCAGCTTCCTCTGACACAGCATCCTTCTGTTATCTTAAGAGTGTCCTGTCGATGGTCACCAGGCAGAGACCAGCATCTCCCTCTCTGCTGCCTGCCTGGGGTAAGTTGCAGACTGTCATGAGGCCATCCCTCAGCCTTCTCCAGGCTGAACAAGCCAAGTGACCTCAGCCACTCCTCCTAAGTCTTGCCCTCAGGACCTCCTCTGCACACACTCTAATAGTTTTACATCCTTCATATGCTGAGACGTGCAGAACTGCTCACAGTAGCTGAGGTGTGGCCATACCAGAGCTATGCAGAGTGGGACAGTCACCTTCGGCTGGCTGGCCATGCTATGCCTGATGCCCCCCACGTTACGGTTGGTCCTCCTGGCTGCCAGAGCGCTGCTAACTCATATTCAACCTGCCATCAACCCAAACCTTCAGATCTCTCTACATGGAAGTGCTCTCCAGCCTCGATAAAGAACTATTTCGGTGGAGCTTTTAATAAGGCTTGCTGAATAATTTATGCCTGTGGTTCATTTAGAACCCTCTAAAGCTGCAATTTTCTTTAATTGATAAGACTTATAAAATGTGACTCAAAATGACAATATGTCATTTGATGACGATTCATAAAATATCACTCAAGTTTTTAATTGCACCTATGCTATTGCTGGTGATACATAAGGAAATGACTACCAATGACGTAAGAAGAAAAAACTTTATTACTATGAATTTTATACTTTAAATCACCACTGTGTTTTTATCACTTATGTTACATGAGTAACATATTAATGTGGTTTTCCACATGAAGACCTTTCAATATAGACTCAGTGGAATAGCCAACTCCAATATTTAAATTCAGATTCTTAATTAATTTTGAAAGGTTAGGTTAGTTTGAAGGTTTTTGCTTTGTTTTGTTTTGGTTTTATTATGCAATAAATGTCATTTTACTTGCCTAACCATTTTATTATCTTTTGTATTAAAAAAGGTGTATAGAATACAGAACATTGCATTCTGGAAAGCATTTGTGTGATGAGGAGAGAGAAGTCCTATAAAAATGATTGAATGTTCAAAAGATACTTAAACCAATTCAAAGGAAGTTTTCTAAGATACTGTTTTTTTTCTTCATCCTTGGCTATCCGCTCATTGAGGCTTACACCTCACTTGTAGCGAGATTCATTTATGCAAAACATGGCTTACTAAAATTGTCAGATTATTATTTTTGGTGAAATTACTCTTTCTAACTTGAAGAAAAATGAAAGGTTTTTCATTGACTTCCATGGTGGTACTTTTGATTTTTTGGATGCATAAACTTGATGGATATGTTTATCTGTTTTATCTAAGCTACACATCTATACAGTATACATATTTTTTGTCAAGTGGTGCCAGCCGTATGTTTTTGCATGTGTACTTTATATGAGATGCATATTCTCTAAATTCTGAGCACTTAATTCCTGACTACTGAGAGATCCAAATGTTTGTAGCTTTATACTTCAAGTAGTCATTTATGCTGATACAAACAGCACTTTGTGCAGTTGCTTACAACTTGAAAATAACCATAAGTGTTTGGAATTAATTACTTGCACATTTTAAAATGCAATTTGTAAATCACATAGAGTTTGAATTCATGAAGCCTCAGGCACTATCTGCTATCAAATTACTGCAAGCACAGTGATGCATTAAGATTCCTGAGCACTGTTCTAACTCTCTCGAAAGCATGACATAGAGAAGGCCACGGCCAAAAACGATGATCAGTCCAAGGAGGCCAACTAGATCTGGGACAAGCTGTGTAAGACTAGACAGTTTATGTGCTACCCTCTGAGCAGTGTGGCCATATCCTGCCTGCCTGCACTCACTTAAGCAATGCTTTACTATTCAACAGTCTGGTTACCTTAGCCTGTGTACCATTTGTGACGAGGGAAATTCCCAAAGCATATCCACATCTGTCAGAGAGAAAATACTCTTTGGTTCAAGCTGGTTTCTGTGGTCTAACCTAGCTGACTAATGGTCTCCTTCTGTTTCTGTGTTAGCTTGGTTTCTTTCAAACCTCTTCAAGATGGAGTTGTGAATAGATTAAAGAGCTGTGCATCCCTTTGGGCAGATAGCTGTAGTAGTCCGAGTTCCTTTGTCTCTCATTGGTAATGCACAGTGTATAAATTTAGATTTTTTGCATGTGGCTGCCAGAAATAATAAACTACATTTCAGCTTCTGAGCTTTAGAGCTCAGAGATTATTCAAGGCCTCTGTAGCAGGAACAGTGAGGAGTATTGTATTTACCACTAGTATGTTACTTAATGTCAGTATAAACACAGTGGGAGATGGTATAATTGAGAATGCTGACATAACAAAATTTAACAGCAGCAGCAAGCACCAAAGAAATATGGCTGGCTTAGGATTTTGCTCATCTTGCTGGTTACCCTGCATGGGAAAAGTCTGCTTGCTGGCTTTCAAGAATACAGGTGGAACTGTTATGTGTTAGAAACTGAAACTTAAAAGTGCAGGGGACAGGATGTATGAAGTTAATTTGCTTTTCTTTGCTGGGTTGGATGATGATCTGAAGTTCTAGAAAATTATTTAATTAAAAAAAAAAAAGAAAAATCAAAAAAGCAAAAACAAAACAACAACAACAAACCCAAACCACACACACACAAACACAGGGAAAAAGGGTCATTTCAGATATCAGTTAGCAATAAACTTGTATTCTCCTTTTTGATTTATTATAGACTTACAGTAGTTTTCAAATTATTTTAATCTTTGAATGTATTATGCACCAGGAAATTTGAATCTGATTCTCAGCTTTATCCATGGTTCTTTAATTTTCACTTCCTTTCCCCCTTTCATTCCTCAGAGGCACAATAGCCCTTTCAATATGTGCTGTATAAAAAGCCAGAAACTGAGGAAGGAATCACTGAAATGTCCTGATTTCACCAACAAAAAGAAATCTTTTAGGAGATTCAATCTATTCTAGCACATTTTAAAAAAGAATACATATCAGGGTCTGAAAAGTAAGATATGGAATTAATTGAAAAGACATGACTTCCTCTGAAAAATTTGTGTGCCAAGAAATTAAATCAGTAAGGCTTTGGTAGCCAAGGTTATGTTACATTTATGTATGTCAAAATTTACTTTGCATGTAGAAGAGTAAAGATAGATACCTGTTTGAACCCTTCAGCAACTTTCTCTCTTCTTTTTAGTCAAATTAATGCTCTATATATTACTTAAACATTAAAGAAATTATTCTGTTTCTGCCTTACTTCCAATTCTTCCTTTAATTTCAGTCACTTATTGGCTATTTAGCCCCTTTTAATAGTCTCCTTTTTCTAATGTCCAGCCACAGTGTTCTTGCTTTGATTCACATGAGTCCTTTTTTCCTTCGAATCTTCTTATAAAATACACTTTCACTGACAGGCTTTCAATTATGATTGAGAAGAGCAGCTCTACTCCTACCCCTTTCTGTTATCTTAATTAGCTATTCAGTTATTATCCTAATTAGACTATAAGTTCCTTGTGTTATGCACCCTGCCAAGCTATCTGTTTTTAAATCTCCACGTTAAAGTATGCAAATAATACCTAATGATAGTAGCAGTAAGTAAAGATGATAAAACAGATGAAATGCATCTCTTCTTGTCTTTCACCTATGCAGAAATATTTTTAATTACTATTGCTTTGGCTTTCATAGCCACATTATCAAACAGCAAAGGCCACCTGATGAATTTTTAAATTCTTATATCAATGAATTGTATGGATGACATATTTTCTTATTTGGGCGTTTTTAATTATATGTTTCAATACCAAATACTACTGATAATCAGCAGTTTTTGAAGCATTCAATGAAGTCTTACCGAGCAAGGAAGATATCAGATGTTTGCTAAATCCTTTGGCAAAATACTAAGTAACATTCAAGATTTAGGAGGAAATTCCTATTCTTTGCATTTTTAAAAAAAATTGTTAATAATCATTAAAAAATGTATATTATTAACTGATGATGCATGAACCTTGGAAGGTCCATCTAACAACAAAACCTTCTGAATTCATTTTTCATCTGTAAACATTCTGATTCAGAACAAAAACAAAAAAAAAAGAGAAAGGATAGTATGAAGTTATTAATGCTTCCTAGTTTAGGACAGCTTTTAAACCTATAAGAATATTTTTTCTGCAGGTTTTTTTTTCTTTTTAATAAGAAATAAGTGGCAGAAAAGAATTGTTCAATATTTTTAGATTTGTATCACAGAGAGCCTAACTGTGTTTCTGCGATTTTGTGCCCAGTTCTTTTTCAGGCTTCTCCTGTGCACACTTTAGCAGAGCCAGGTTCTCCAAAGCAGCTCATATAGGTGTCCCTTCCAACCTTCATTCTTGTTTGGCCTTATGCTAAAGTGACACCAACAGGGAAAAAAAAGTCAGAAAACCCAATCCAAAAAGCTCTGCTGCTTAAAGGCCAGAAAATATTCCATTCCGTTCACCTGGATAATATTTTGTTCCTGTGTGTGCATATATTTATGGGTCCTCAGTGGGTAGAGAAGAGCTGGGTTTGCTATGGCAGAAACAAGGATGATGCTTCACTTGTTTGAAGTGCAGCTTCATTAGTAATTGGTATTCTGTTCATCAGCTGAAGGAGCTTGTGGAGGGACACTACGTGGGACGAGTGGAACTATTTCAAGTCCACACTTCCCTTCTGAGTATGAAAATAATGCTGATTGCACCTGGACCATATTGGCTGAACCAGGAGACACCATTGCTTTGGTCTTTACTGACTTCCAGTTAGAGGAAGGATATGACTTCTTAGAGATCAGTGGAACAGAAGCACCATCAATATGGTAAGTCAGAGATCTTGTAAAGGTCTCACTTCCCGTTTTTCTTTTTTTGGTACCTATCTGAAAAGATATTAGAGGATATTTAAGTTGTTTTCTACCTGTTAGTAATGACCATTTTTTATGCATTTTCTTTGGTCCCTTTCATCCTTCAAAACTGAAAAAAAAGTTTGATTCTGTTTCTTTCCCCATCTCTATCCTTCCTCTTCTTTTCCTCCATCTTCCAGAGATATATTTGTAAGGTATCTTACAAGTGGGCATTTAATTCATGTACATATTTGAAGTTGGTATGAGAACATTTTCTGATGCTGTGTCTTGAGTGACTTGTTATGGTATTGCACTTCAGCAATGAAAGTAGTGAGCAAAAGTCAGCCTCAGTAAAACAGGAATATATAGACAGCTAATAGATGACATCTTTTTCTAAACAGGCTGTAATTCAGTCTTACTGCATGTACTCATGTGTGCAAGCATTACTATCTTATGTTAGCTGATGTTAAACCTGTTTGCTTAGCAATATTAGGGATTAGTAATTGTAATACTAAATCTACATTCTCTCTACTAAGTAAAAGGCGATACTTCTGCCTGTGGGAATGGATTAAATTGGGGAACAGTTTGTATTATGATTTCTTTGCAGCCTACATATGCAGGTTTTTCATCCTTTTCATCTCTGAGAATGTCTTGTGCTTGACACATGCACCATTGCTATAAAATTTAGCCCAGAAAAATGCAGATCTACTCACAGATGACTGATGGTTATTATATTCAGAATGCCTTTCTAGAGATAGGAAGCAATCCCACTGTTGTTTTGTTGCCATAACGGGCTAGACAGTGCAATATATTAATAATTGTGAAGTTCTAGATAGCATCTGTTCTTTTGAAAATTCATCAATAAAAATGTGTGGTGACTATGCTTGGAAACTATGTAAAAACTTTGGTTTGAAGATACATATAGATCTATGTCACAAGATTACTCTCTAACATTTCCACATGACCCAAAGTTGTGTAATAACAGTGAAGCAGCTTGGTATCAAATTAAGTGCTCATGTCTGTTTGAAGTACAGTGTGAGAGTACCCCCTTGCCTCTCACTCATGCACAGACATACACAACAATCATCAATGACAAAGTTTTCTTCTTAGGACTTCTAAGGATCAGAAGCTGAAATCTTGAAGGGGAAGAACTAATGCAATTTTGCTGCAGAACATAAAAGTCTGTCCATTTGATTTTGTGTAAGACACTCTACTAGACACTTAAAAACATGCTTGTGCTTTTGATTTCTGGTAATAGATGAAGTAGAATATGAGCACAAGGCATTGGAAACATTCTGCATTGATCTCATGTAATATTGATCAGCTTTACATTGGAAATCAGAGATATAATAAGAATTTTTTTTCTCCTAGAATTCAGTCTCAACATTTTTCTTGTTTTCTGTGGTATGTTGGAGATTATTTAGCACTGATCACTAAAACCTGGATTTATTGTGTGTTCCTAAGATTGTAAAGTCATAATATAATTTGGGTTAGAGGAAAACTTAAAAGATCATCTAGTAAGACCCCTCTACTGTGAGTAAGGACTTCTTTAATTGGAACAGGTTGCTCAGTCCTGACCTTGAATGTTTCTGGGGATGGGCATCCACCACCTCTCAGGGCAACCTTTTCCAGCATTTCTCCACCCTCACTGTCAAGAAATGTCTTCTTTATACATAGTCTAAATCTACGCCTTTTAAAATCATTACCCCTTGTCCTATCACTACAGGTCCTGCTAAAAAATCTGTTCCTCTCTTTCTTATAAACCTCTTTTAAGTACTGACAGGATGAACTGAGATCTCCACAGAGCTTTCTCTTTCCAAGCTAAACAGCCACAACTCTCTCAGCCTTTTCTCATATGAGAGGTGTTCAGGCCTTATCATTTTTGTACAGAGGCCCTCCTCTGTACTCGGTTGAACAGGTCCATGTCTTTCTTGTGCTGAGGATCCCAGAGCTGGATGCAGCACTGTAGGTGGGGTCTCACCAGAGCAGAGCAGAGCAGAGCAGAGAGGCAGAATCCCCTCCCTTGTAATGCTGGCCACGCTGCTTTTGATGCAGCCCAGGACACAACTGGTTTTCTGAGCCACACGAGGCCAGCTCATGTCCAGCCTCTCACCCACCACCACCCCAGAGTCCTTCTTGGCAGGGCTGTTCTGGATCTGTTCATCCCCCAGCCTGGATTGATACGAGGGGTTGTCCTGACCCAGGTGCAGCACCTTACACTTGGCATTGTTGACCCTCTTGAGTTTTCCATGGCCCACTTTTCGAACTTGTCCTGGTACTGCTGGATGGCATCCTACCCCTCAGGTGTGTCAATGTCACCACACATTTTGGTGTCATCAGCAAACTTGCTGAGGGTGCACTTTATCCCACTCCCCGTGTCACTGATGAAGATACTAAACAGTACTGGTATTGGTGATACCAGTGCAGGATTGGTACAGGATCACTGATGAAAGTCTGGAGAAGCTATGGGGAATTTTGTAAGAAATGTTTAAAGGATTATTGGAAAATTTGGAATGAAGCTACACATTCAGCTATATTTAAGCCAGAACAGTTACCATAGCGACATTAGAGCCATGCTAAATGTAGTGCATTCTGTAATATGCTAAAATCAGCTGTGTGTTTAAATGGGAAGTTGTTCCGTACTTAAAACTAATGGTCTAGGGGTGCTATCATCTTAAAATGTGACTTTTTTTTAATTGCTCCCTTTTATTGTATCTGGCATCATGTCAACATCTTTAGACATTAATTCTGTATTAGGAGACACATATTCCATTAGCGCGGTCTGGTAATTAGGATTGTTTTTTCCCTTAAAGGAATATTTGCTGTAAAATAAGCAAAAAAAGAGACACATATATGAGCACTGTAAAAGCTAGAAAGAGAACAAGAATAAAGAAAGTAATTTCGGACTGATGATTCTTTAGTGGTTTTAGTGTATGATGCAATATGTCTGGATTACCCTCTCCAAATATATCAGCAAGGTTAGAAGCAGTTCCAGAATGACTGCAGTAAAAACAGGATGGACTTTTTTTTTTTAAGTAAAGCAATGGAATTGCAAGAGCAAGTGGAATCTGAATGCTGAAGGAAAGTAATCTGATATATCTATAAAATATGTAAATAAGAGATTTTATGTTATAAATATGTATTTTATGTTACATAGATTATATATCTTATTCTTAGATAATAGTAATATTTATCAGATTACTTCTGATACACATTTCTAAACCTTCTAGAAGATGTTCAGTTAATTTCCATTTTATATAGCTGATTGTTGTTTTGTTTTCCAGTGCATTGATAAGGAAGAAGAAATTTGTTTACCTTTTCTTATTTTTAAAATCACTCACATGGTCCATCCTAATGGAATTAGTTTATAAAAGAGTTAAGAGACATTATTTTATGTACATGATGCAGTTAGAAGGTCTAAAGCTATTCAAGGTTCGTTTGATGGGGTTTTTTTGGTCTGTTTTGAGTGGTTTTTTTCTGGGTTTTTTTCTAATTAAAGAGCAGTTATATAGCTCTGGATCTTGAATGAATATAGGTGATCACATTTTTAATTCTGCTTTGAATCAATAGAAGTGTCAACAGGCTTAAAAAGAGGAACATCAGTGTTTGCAAAATGAATGTGAAGGACATAGTAAAGGTTTTTTAATCTGTAAAAGAAGTAGGAGTATTATCAGTTAGACTGTAGGTGAAAGAAATCTTTTTGAATTTGAATAATTTGCTTAGTTTGCTATTACATAAGGAGTTTTAGGTGTAAAATAAGTTTATTTTCAGTTGGTAAGCTACTGCTTGCAATGCCACAAACTTGTGGGAGCATAACAGAAAGACTGCCTATGCTACGTGTGGAGCCCATCTCCACATCCATCAAATGGTCGATCTTTTGGGTCTGAAGGGCTCCTCTGTTAATTATTAGAACATTAAAAAAATAATTCTGAGCATTGAATAAATAAAATAAAAAATAATTCTGAGCATTGAATATGACTTTTAAAATTCTTCCAAACAAGTCCCTTTAGACCTCTGCATAAGTTATATGGTACTTAAAATTAGATCAAGATTGGATCTAAAGATAGTAATAAGAAGTATCTTAAGTATCTTAGAAATCCACACTTTAACCGAACAGTTTTGAAATAGAAATCTATTACTTAGGGAAAGCATCCTGTTGAAAATCTCTTAGTCTTTCCCACGACTCCTCCTTGAGATGGAAGTTTGAGGTTTTTTTATTATTATTTGTAGGTTGGGTAAAGCTGGACAATTCACATGGGCATAGATAGGTCCAACTCAGGCTTTTTGATGTAAGTGTGGCTTGGCCATAATTTTTACAAGATCATCAAGTCATCTTATACTGTTAGACTGTGCATGAAAGGAGATTGTGATACTAAGAATAATCCTGCAATTATTATTTTTTTAACTTGGAATCTTAATTTTGAACAAATTTTGTTCAAAAATTAATTTTTTTTCTCTTTGACCTTATAATATTGATTTTATCTTAATATGCTTCAATTTGAAGCCAAAATTATTATCCTTCACATTGTTGTCAGTATTTGCCAATGCAGGAGAATGAACTACACTTCATACTTTTTAATCTAAATTAATTTCCTAATACTATTTAAAATTACCTTTAAGGTTATTCTGACTTCCTTATAAATCATCTCAATATCATAGTGAAAGGCCATAAAAGTGTATGTGGATATGAGAGTGATTTGAAAGCAGCAGTAATGAATTGCTATAATCTTGGCATACAATTTGACGTAAGTACCTGGAGTCATCTGAAACTCACTTCTTATTTCTGTGTTAATGAATAACTCCTATAACAGCTGGATACTATTTTGTGTTTCTTAGCTAAATGCACCAGTCCAAACACTCAGATATATTTCAAAATAGTAGGATTTCCATTTGTATGCTTTCTCTCCTGTTAATAGATCTGTTGTAGTCTTAATTACCACCCTCCCTGTGAGAGGCCTGTGGCAAACTAATGCATGAGGAAATGGAGTGGTCTAGATCACCTTTTTGATAGACACGAATGGCAGTAGAGCCAGATGTCCGAGCTGAGTGTTTAGCTCAGAATTACATAATTAGACAGCTAAACAGCACCATCTATTGGTTTGCTGTTAAAAGATGAATCATTTGTGGATCATCTTCAATAAAGTTGTTCCACATCAGAAAAAGGCTTGGAACGTACCTGTGCCAATATAAGGCACTATTTTTGTTTCCTTCTCCATCAGGTGAGAAAGGATATGCCGTGGCTGTGCAACAAAGCGGAGGTAGTTAGAGTACAACTTTTTTATTGGAGAAAACTAATAAATTTTTATTAATTTATGTGTAATTGATTACTTCTTTTAGCCTCTTTAGAGACATCATGACCATCATTCCTTTTTTGTGTCACCAGTGAAATTCTGCAAAGTCAAATGCTTGTCTTGGAGTTACTGGTAAAGGGTTATCTTGCTATCTGCTAGTTTTTGGAAGCTCTTACCTTTCTCTAGCTTTTAACTGGATTTCCCCTATTACCTGTTTTGGTTAGGAAACCAGTAAGTATAAGCTTCTCTACTGGATAACCTGTCCATCTGACTTGCCATGAACTACATTTGGGTTTTTTTCAGGAAAACAAGTTGCATAGTTACCCTCAAATTCCTTCTATTGACTTTCATGGTGCAAAGTTTTCAGTTTCCATGTAAAGATTATGTAATCTATCACATTTAGAAATTAGCAATTATGTTACTTAGTACTTGAACCCAACCTATCAAATATATGTAGCAACACAAAAACATTTAAAACTTATTTACCGTAGAGCACTATTCAGTTCCAAACCGCCAAGATACATTGGAAGGACAGAGAAACTTTTAAGGGGAGTGGCTAATGTAGATTGTGCGCCTATATGAAGAGCTTTTAAGACTGAAAAATATAGTGATCCTGACAGAACATTACATATTTTTAATTTATAATATATTTATTTACCTGAGTAGAATTAAAATTCTGTTAATTAAATACATTTTTGCTAATAGATTTCTTCCATTCATCATTAATTCAGACTCTTGCTCCAGCAGACATCATCAGAAGGGATTTACATATTGAAAATTGAATAAATGATGGAAAAATCCCCAAAATAAGTAATACGGCAAACACCATGTCCCTTTAAAAGGCTCAGTGGAATACATCTTCTCCCCATCTTCTGAGTGCTGTCAGTTTCTGCCTTTCATACTGGTGCTTGTCTCTCTGGGTTTCTCCTACCTATTTCCTGTTGGCAATAACTATGCTCCCACTGCTCCCTTCGCTCCCACAAATGTGTCCTGTTTCTGCATCCTCCCTCAGCATTTCCTGCTGTGTTCAATGGTTTAAGCTTAAACCCTATCCCAATAATGAATGGACAAATCATAGTGGATCCTGATTTCTCATAGATAAAAGTTTGAAAAACATATACCCCCAAGCATTTTTTTTTTTTTTAAGTCAGCCTTGTGGTTTAGTCGTAGTCAAAATGGCGTATCGAAAGTTTTCAAACAAAGTGCTGAACTTGAGTTCCTGTGGAGTTGTGTGATCTCAGAGAGAATGTCTCGCTGGTCTCAGAGCTGTTAAGCATAGTCTCAGAAAGTATTATCCCCACTCATGTATTTGGGAATTTATAAAGAAAATTGGCAGTGTTTTGCATGGGACATCAGCTATGTATACTAAACATGTCATACAGGCAACTGGTGTACTCTAGTTCTAAAAGTATTGCTTCTCAGAGTCTTTTGAAATTCCCTGAGTGGGAAATATCAAGTTTTAATTCAGTATCTATAGCCAGTTCCTTTTTTAATAGCAGTTTCTAAACCCAAACATACGCAGATAAACAGCTTCTTCACTCCTACAGTTCTCCCATAATAAGGATTAATAAGCTGATATCATCAGTGATATATCTTGTACTTGGCTATATTTATCAAAATCATCATGTTCCAAAATGGATTTTCTTCAGGCATTCAAATGCCTACTTGAAAAAATGAATTATCCACCGTTGTAAGTAAATTTTTAGCAGGCTTGGGGAAATACAGCGAACACTGCTCAGTATCTTTGGAGTCTATGGAAATTAAAAAATAGAAGTGGATTGGACAGTTAGTGAACAGTTTGCCCTCCCTAAAATTTATGTAAGAGAGAAGATGAAACCTGACTAGGGTTAAGAAAGCAAATCTGCAAGGAAATAGGTATCTTAAGACAGTGTTCTGTCCCGGGCATTGTCTTCCTTTTGCTTTCAGCATCCTAGTGGCATTTTGGGTTTTTTTATTGTTTTGATACAGAGGAACATGTCTGGTAGTTGGGTTTTTTTTTATTATTTAAATGTATATTAAATAATTCACTATAAATTATATAAGGAGATGAGCTCTGCTATTTGCAGTGGCAAAACTGCAGATTCTAATTGCTGAAATGGCCATAATGAAGAGAGGAAAAAAGAATGCAAGTAGTGGTTTCAAACATAAGCTGAAATGTAGCATCCAAATTTGTATGTGATCTCTGAGTTGGTGGCATTTCACTGGAAGAAAGGAAGGGTTGGAGGGAATAATGACCACTGTTTTCTTTGATATGTTGTATATATATATAGTCTTTTGGTTAATCTGATTAAAAAAAAAAAGAACATTGTACAGAGTCCTGCTGCAAAGACAAATCTATTTAAGGCTCACTTAATAAATGTGTTTAGTTTATGATAATATCTCACATAGAAATCTTGCAAAAGTTCTTAGACTTGTATTTGAAGAAAGTGTTTCTGAAATGCATCACTTACTTCTTGTAGTTTTTTCATGCTAAATAATATATATATAAAAGTACATATTAGTATCACTATGCATAAAAGTGTGTTGGATGCTTTGCAAGGATTTTGACCTTAAAATAAATAGGAGGGTAAATATATTTTATGCTAATAGTAGTGACTAAACTCACATAATGTCTTGCCTGTGTTAGCTGTAAGGACACAGAGACCACTTAGCTGTTAACACCAGCATGTGAGTCGTGTATGAAGTGAGAAGTACAGAGGCACTAAATTGACGCTTAATTCACAGAACACTATTGCTTTCTTTGCACCTATTAATTTACAGCCTACTGTGCTGAAGAGGCATAAAGGCTTCATTCATAGCACATCACAAACTGACAGGAACATAAGAGTGAGAGAACTCACTTAAGGAAGCACTGTGACCCATAGTATAATTCTGCACTATATTTAAAAGAACATAAAAAGCACTAGATTTTTAAAATTAAGTATATGAGCACAGTTTAAATACATTAGCAGAGAGTTCAGATTGCTTAAAATACCACTACTTTACTATGTTTCTAAATAGATTTTATAACCCTGGGGATTCAGTGTGCTCCTAAAATACCCTTCTACTAGGTCTGTTCCATTATTCTAGAATATCTATAAAATTAGCTTCATTTGCTCACAAAACTCTTGACATTGGATTCAGGAAAATATGTTTTAATGATGAAACATATTTTGATGAAACAGCTCATGCTAATGTACTCAGATTAGAAACTTTTCCTGGAGATACTTATGAAACATTAAATTTCTTGCTTTTACACAGTATCTATCCATTGCAGTCAACCTGAAGTGTAAAACAAAACATACAGGTATCTTGACTTCTGGAATGTTACATTAAATTCTTCCTCTCTCTCCCCTTTTGCCATACAGCCCTACCAGGGATTCTAGGTTTGCATGCAATACTCCCAGTAGTTCTGAAAAAGAACTCCTACTCACTGATTAAGNCCCCCCCCCACCCCAAACCCCCAACAAACCCAGAGGCAAACAAAAACCCATTAAGATTTAAATCCTAATTTAAACTGAAGTTGTCAAATCTATATTTCTTTTGAGGTCTGTGTTACCACATCAGAAGGGAAAAGTTTAATAGAGACAATCTTGCTGTTAATAGGTCTCTGCATATAAATATGAAGTCTCAAACTTGTAGAAGTAATACAGTTCAGGTCATCTGGTCAAATCACATTAACAGAGGGACTATTTGATCAGTCTGGAAAACAAAAAGAAAGTTATTCCCTGGACATTATGCCAAATTCTAGTTTTTGACACTGGTACCTAATTTAGCAATAATATCAGCAAGGAAATGAATCATGGTGTAAAGTTACACTGACATGGGTAGTTGCCTCTTTTTCCATTAAGATCAGTGAGGATGAAGGATGGTAGTTTACGAAACTGCTCTTTTAAAGCACTGTAGTTTTCTATCATATATTTCCAATATATCAGAATTTTAATATTAACTATTGCAATTTTCTAAAAGATACATCCTGGGTTTTTTGGCATATGCTTCAAACACCTAAGTATATAAAAATTTGTTTGGTAGGAATTGGCATAGTTGAATGTGTTCTTACTTTCCAGTATATAAAATGATCTCAGCAATTATTCGTCACATTTTAAGAGAATAATAGAATTTTACAATGTAAGAATCAAGTGTGAATATAGGTCTGTTTTATTTTTTTCCTGGATGTACTGAAAGCTGCTAAAACAAGGTACATGACAACTAAAACATTTGTTAGTAATTTGGGTTGTTTTCTTTCTAGCAATATATACCAAAGTAGATATACTCCTCCAGAAAACTCTTCCTGAATTTCCACTGCATGATTTTTAGGCCAACTACCCATTAGTTCGTTGCATGTTTTTTCTGCTGAGACCAGTGCTGTACTCTACAGCAGTTCAAAGTAAACCTGCCAATGAACTGTTCTTACAGTTAATAAATACCTTGGCCCCTGGTATCTCTGTTTAGTTAGCACACAGAATACATCGATTATTTCTTTGACTCTAAAAGAATGTTAAATTGAATTTAAATAACATGTTTATTGATGGCTACTCTTTTTTTAATGCCTGCACAGTAGGATAGCGATCGGACTTAATGGGTTTTCTGCAGAGGTCTGCACTTAGAAAATACTGTGCTGTTGTGTATCTCTGATGTTTTCAAGTGGTAGTTACAGCACAGAAAGTTTGGGTATGATTTGTAGTGGTGACTGAGATATTGTTTCTGTTTATCCAATCTCCCAGATGGGCAAGGGAGAAGACAATCAGCAGGGAAAGCAATTTGCTGTGAATAAAAAGGAAACACAGGGATTTTGCTAGCTTAGCCCAGCTTGCGGCAGCACCACAGTGAAGAGTGAGAAATTCAGATGTAAAACATTTAAACAAAAATGGAAGTACTAATGATTACTTTTTATACATTGGATGCTGATGTGCATATTAACTGAAAAACTATTCCATATTCTGTTAAGATTGGCAAATTGGAAAAGAAAGTAATGCCTCTTGATTAAAACAAATTATGTTTGTCTTTAAAATCTGGGTCTTATATGTGCTTTATTCATAGAGTTCCTACGTCATGGTAACTATTATCTTCAGACAAGATTTGTGCAAGGTTTTGCCAATATTGTGGTCCTCATTTCTCATATATTTGGATTCAACTCTTTCAACTCTTCTGTCAGCTGCAAATACCTTGGTTGAGCCATGATAATTATTTAAAAAAGGTCCTATAAAATTATACCAGAAGGAAAAAAGAAGGAAGAGTAAAGAACTTTGTTTGTAGTTCATGTGCAGCCCATTTATGAAGTGAAGAGACTGACTCCCAAGTAAGGGCTTTATGGATTCTAGTATTCATATGCAGTGAATTTCATTTCAAGTCAATTACATGTTTATATAATGATTTAGCTTACTGATTGATAGACTTAAAAATTGAGAACTGATGTCGAGAATCAACTGATATAAAAAATGCTTGTCCTCACAACCTCGGCAGTGACAGCAGATGAAGAAGATGCTCGAGCCCTTCATGTGAGCCCCTATTACCTGGTTCTCAGTACAATATGGCAATGAAACAGGCTGGTTTTGAAGCATATTACAGAGGTGTAAATGAACCAATATTAGGCCAAAATTAGAACACCTGGAGACAGACTGTTCACAGGTTTAAAAGGATGTTTGAAAAGGAGACATGTAATTAGAAAAGAATTAAAGATGATTCAAAAGTGGATGCTTGTCTCATCTGAAAGCAGTTTCACAGGTAAAGGTTTAGAGCATCTACATGCACCCGTGCAGAGAAAACGCCATATCATTACTAGCTAAATAAACCAAGAACACTATGGCTAAGACAAAGAACCATAATCTGTTTCCACAGTTGAAAGAAGCAATGGCTTTGTTGTTTTAGCAAACTTCAAAGTTGATGTTGAATTTTCCGTCTCCTCATTTCTTCAATTGAGATTGGATGTGTGTCTTAAATTTGTGCTCAAATGAGGTGTAAATTATTATGTGCAGCCCAGGAGTAACAATAGGATTTCTAGTTTTAATATACAGAACCTGAATCTAAAGACTGACTACACAAGAAGACATTATAGCAGTTCTTCTTCTATCTTCATTGTTGTGAAAAAAAATCCTTCCAAGTAACAAATCTTATATTTAGCATTGAAGGTGTGGGATTCCAGAATTTGGCACTATTTATGACAAGAGTTTCTAAAGATGAGGGTTTTAACTCTTCTGCAGAGGGCAACTATCAAGAGCAATCTCAGTTTCTTAGAAACTGGTGTACAGGTTTTCATAATAAATATTTAGAATTAGCATGCTGCCCCCTGGGTAGAAATATGGTAATAAAAAAAAGGGTAGTGTGTTTGCCTCAGCTGCTGTGTTTGAAATCAATCCACTGCAGTCCCATTGGGCTGGATAAAGCTCTTAAAAATGTTAATTTTTCTGTGTACAGTAAATAGCAGTAAAGCCCTGCAAATCTACATAGACTTGAGAGCTGAATTAATAAGTTTTATTTATATTTGGGATTTATCCACATTTTAAATGGTTCTATACTGGGAGAATCTCAAGTCATTGTCAAATTTTAGACACTAATGTTTGGGTTATAACAAAAGAGAATCTGTCTTAAAAAAAAATAAAGTGCTTCTCAGAAGACTGAAAAGAAAGATTACATGTTCGATATGAAAATGTTAAAAAGAGTTTGCAGATCTTGTTTGCTTCAAATGTGGATATTCTTTCAGAAACTTTTACTTCTCAGGAGTGATAACAGTTTCCTGTTTGTTCAAAGTATATAGAACAAGGGTATTTTTTGTTATCATAATCTGATAAATTCAGGCAACAGGTATGAAATTCATATTTAGGAACAAGATGTGCCCATTCTAATAATAAAAGATTACCTGTGTAAATGAAACCAGGAAAATTCTCCACCTGAACAAGAGCATATTTTTTTCAGAAAAATACTACATAACCACTGATTTAGTGTTTTCCAGTCCTTCAGATTCTTTTGCAATCTGCTAATTATCCTTATTGCTAAAAGAAAACATCTTATTTCCAAGCTTGTTCGTGGCTAGCTTCAGGTTCCATTCACAAAGTTCTGTCTTTGTCTGCAAGACTGAAAAACTGTTACCAGACTCCAGTTCCCAGTAAGTGCTTGCAAACTGTAATCCCACAACTTCCTCTTTGATAATATAAAGGAATGTTATTTTTAGCCTTTTTAAGGAATGTTATTTTTAGTCTTTTTAGAAAATTATATCTAATTTTTTAATAATTCTTGATTTCTTATCAAAACCTCTGCAAATTGAAATTGTGAAATGAGAGTATTACAGGAGCAGACATTTGTTTGTTATTTCCCTGCCACCCTCCGTGTTAAGCAAGTTATCTATTGGTCCCCATGTCAGAGTTTGGTTTTGCATGAGTTTTTTGTGGTGTCCTGGGGTATAGCTCAAGAATTTTGCTTGAATGGAAACCAGTTGATGTAAAATAGAAAAGAAACATAGACATGATACGAGTTTGTGTTTTCTGTAAGTTTTATCAAGTTACAACTGGCTAATCTTATCTCCTGCCAACCCAAAGAGCCACAACAATTCTTGGGATCAGACTTTGTCAGGAATTCTAGCAAAAACAGTAGAGGAGCTGTGCCCAGTGAATCATATGAAAACTTGTCCCCTTCAAGACAGGTAGCAGATGGCTCCAGTCAAGTGAAGTGAAGGAACTCCCTCCCTGCTTTGGAATGTATTTTTGTAAACTACCCTTTCTGATAGGTTCCTTCACGAGAATCAAGAACAAATGTCTCTTTTTCCATTTTTGGGATGGATTTTTACATTTTTGGTCTTGGACTCTCATTCCATGCACGTTAGCATTTACCAGTTTAAATCAAGTCCAGCTGCTCAGAAAACCAAAGATCCTTTTTGAGAACATGAATTTGTATCAAATAGAGAGGTAGAAACATCCACAACAGCATGGAGTTGCCTATTCTCAGTGTTGAACAAAGACAGTCTATCCTCATGAGGTTTTCATGAGACACTAGAGATCTAGAGGGAATTTGTCTAATTTTGTGACTGAGAGGCTGACAGAGGTTTAGAGGGCAGTTTTGGGGAATGCAGCCAAATAACAGCACCATGCCACTCACTGCATGTAGTCTCAAATTTGTTTACAGAAAAAACGTTTCAGGTTGGGTACATATTGGGAGGAGCTGTCGACTTCCTCAAGGGCAGAGAGGCCCTGCAGAGAGACCTGGCTTGGCTTCCCTCTGTCCCACCTCACACTTGGTTTTCTACACCTTGTATTTAATGTCTATGTATATTCCCCCCGAGTGTCTTTTGGTTTAACATTGTACAGTTTTCTGCATTAAATCACTGGCATAAGCTGCCAATGACCTCAGCACCTGACCAATTTCTGAACAACCAAACCTGACTGACCTTCTACATGTGGCTTGAATAGAGACAGCAACGTTAACTTCTGTCAGCGCTTGCTTTGGAAACACTCAGCTGTGGAAGCACAGCAATAACGCACTCATTCCTTGCTTATGACAGGTGCTTGACAGTCTTGTGTGTGGCAGGGAGTTGTTTCCTCATTAATGTCAGGTGTTTGCAGAGATAGTCATGCTCAAAGCATTTGGGTTTCATGCTGACATTCAGATCAATACAGACAGGTGTGGCTCACCTGTCTTATTCTTATGGGACTCAGTTTCAGAATGCTTAAGTTGACAAAAACCACTCATGTAAAATATACAATATTGCATTTTATACCCACAGTGGGGAAAGTATTTTAAAATTTGTAATCGCTGATTTTGGTGCTTAACTTGGTGAAAGCTGGGTTGGTTTGTATTTCATAGATATAGTCGATGTGGGTTTACCTAGCCTATGTTGTAGAGAAGAATAAACTTTGAAAATACAGCATAGCTACTATTCTTTCTTAGCAGTACAGTAACAATCTCTGTATTTTCTTTTATTTTAAAAAATCGAAATTCCAGTTTGATGTAGCTTCATGTAAAGAATGAAGCCAATAGTTTTACCAGTTGGAGGGCAATGCTTCTGTGAAGTTCGTAGGAGGTAGTAAGCCTGATTTATTGGATGAGCTGTATAAGATCCAAAACCTTCAAAAGGTGTGGAGAAAGTAAATCTTGAAAAATAGGGCATGAAACGTTAATGAACGAATAATCATTTCTATTCTCAGCATGTTAGTAGAAATAGAGTACATCTGTCCCACCCAGCAGCTGCATCATTTTGAAGCTCTTGAGAGGGCTTGTGGAGATGAGGAGAATATAAACCACAAATTGAACAGTGAAAAAGTAGGCAAAGAAACAGAAATACTGTCAGTAAGTATCTGAAAATTATCAGTAAGGAAAGAATATGGGAGATTTTTATTCCAATATTTAAGAAATCATAGAAACTGAAAATCTGAACAGTTTTAAAAATTACTAGTTTTAATTTTTAATGTAATACTATGATAAAAGATTAATACAGAGATCATAGAGTGTTTTCAGAGCCAAGACAGAAATGCTAGTATTTTATCTTAGAGCTGTTTCCAGTAAAACTAGGGAGAAATTGAACTTTTCTTTGCTCAAAGAAGTGGAAGATAATTTTTGTAAATCGAATGTACCATCTGTATTTATTTTTAATACTCCTAAATATGATTTTCCTAATTAACTAGTCACATTTAAAAGAATTGCCACCATGAAGCTGTGATGCTGGAAAGTATCCGATTTCAGCTTTAATTTAGAATTAAATGTTCTCATTCACTGATACAAACTAGTATTTATTTTCTTAAAACTATTCCCTTAGCAGTACTCTTTCAAATGACTTTTTACAAACAACAGAGATCCCCATTCAGTATCCAATCTTTGTATCTAATAATTAGCCTTAGCTCCACTACAATAAAACAGCTTGCTGTGCTTGTTTTATTTTAACTGTTGACAACATTGAAGACCTCACCAACTCACTTGTTTGGTTGGGGTTTTTTAACTACATTTAGTTATGATGTGCTTCTTTGAGTACATTCTTTTTATCAGCTAAAACATGGACCTTCAGTAATTTTATATTGAATCTTACATGTTTTATGAATTATATAAAATGTATTCTATCATTCAAAATACTTCAATTGCAGAGCTATTTCATTTCAATTGTTTTTATGAAGTTGACTTCTTATTTACTTTGTAACTAGAAACAAGTAACAAATGAACCCTGTTTTCTGACTAGTAAGCTTCAACTGTGAGTCAAAGGACTTAAATATGAAAGCATAATAAAGAGTTCAGTTCTTATAAATCTCAAAGAGATCAGCATTTTTTATTCTCACTTTTTTCAGTTTTTGCAGGTTGATACAATTTACAGGAAAGATATCCAACTGGCACAATCATACCTTATTTTTCCTCTGTATAACGTCTTTGTGGATAGTAGTTCGCATTATGATGGTAGCATACCTCAGCTGAGTGCTGACCTCCACAGCTCTCTGCCTTTTTCTTTTCTTTTTTTTTTTTTTTTAATTGTATGCAGGCAAATCTATAGCATTTAGTGGATCTGCCTATTTAGGTTCCTAGTGTGAGTATGATAAAAAGAATATGATAAAAATGAATCAACCACTGAAACATGAATCCAGTAACGGAACTTTATGTCTTCAGTAATTCTGTTTTTTTCTTTTTTTTTTTTTTTGGTTTTGCTTGTCTTTTAATAATGCAAAATAAATGTGAATGTAAATCATGAGATTACAAAACTAGCATTTCCAATTCCAAATTTTATTGTTCTGTAACTCTGAATCAATGATTTGAACCTCAGCTTAAGCAAGCCAAAGAGGAAGTCAGCAGCAGTAGTTAGTGCAGCTCATGTTGACAAGGTGAAGTTCACTGCAAATTGTAGTCTGTATGCTTTCCACTGTCTAAAATATGGAGAAAAAAGATCCTTTGACATTTAGATTTTAAGTGCAGGTATGCCTTGATTTTATATCTTCCTAATGATGTTTTATATTTATGTAAAAAATGCAGAACTTTGCTCTGCATCACAGAGAAAAATGTAGAGAGTAAAGACAGTAAAGACTCTAATGCAACACTCCTCCTATTTACATATTGCCAGCAAAGGGGTATCAAGTACAGGGGGATTATTGGTAGACTTCGTATGTTTCTAAATTCTTGGAATCACCAGCAGTTTTTGATGGTAAAATTAACTTACAAGAATGAAGTGGCATTAAACATTTACCACACTTTAGTCATCTTTCATTAGGAAAAAATACTATAAATATTATGTTGGGTTAAGTTCTCAACAAACAAAGTACACACTCCCTAATTTTGAAATACAAGATACATTTAAACATATAAAACATAGAATCATTCCTAGAAGAAATTTTAAGCTACTTGTATCTTCTTCTCTGTGAATTCTTGAAATGAAAGCAGCTTGATATGGAATTTTTTTTGGGGCTTTGTAGTAAATACTAGTCTTTGAAGATTGCATACAAGTTCTTATATATTATATATTAGAAAAGAAAAAAAATAAAGTCTAGTCCTACAATTTTTACTAAATTATAGTGGTTTTTATTATTTGAATATAAAGTGTTCAGCAGAACACATCTTTATGCCTTTGAACATGTCAGAAAGTGTCATAGATGAACAGTAAAATGTTTGTCTGAAACTTAAGTATATCAAATTCCTTATCATGTTATCTGGCTTTATGGGTACCTCATTTTTTTGGAACTGTAGAATGACTTGATTCAATGGTTTTATCAAGCAGTAGTATTTACTCTCCACTACTTTTCAAACTGCTACTTCTATTTTAGTGTGATCTGTCAACAGACCAGGTAGCTAAAGGAATTGGAAATGCCTGTGTTTCTGCTCGGGGATATGTTCAGATGTAATTACTGACAGGTTTTTACTGAACTGCTGGGAAAAACAAACAAAAAAAAAAAACACCCCACCCAAAATTAATCTAAATCCCAGTTTTAATTCCTTTCGAGCAATGATAAATATTGGTAATTGGAGAATAATCTAGCCAAACAAAAGCTTAATCTGGCCAAACAGGGGCTTTACAGTGTCATAAAAACCGAGAGCCATATTTCATCCTCTTATTTTCAGGGATAACACAGTAGTGATTTCTGAGCTGTATTGATAGTCAGCTGTATACATCTAATTTGATGACTGCACATAAGCAGTTTAAGGCTGACAATGGTAGTGCCCAGAGAACTCTCGAACATCCTACAGATGATTTCACAGAATCACAGAATTAGCTAGTTTGGAAAAGACATTTGAGATCATCAAGTCCAACCTGTGACCTAACCTAACACCACCTTGCCAACTAGACCATGGCACTGAGTACCCCCTCCAGTCTTTACTTAAACATCTCCAGGGACATTGACTCCCTGGGCAGTCCATTCTGATGCCCAATCACTCCTTCTGTGAAGAATTTTTTTTTCCTAATGTCCAGCCTAAACCTTCCCTGATGCAGCTTAAGACTGTGTCCTCTTGTCACGTCACTGGTTGCCTGGGGGAAGAGACCGACACCCACCTGGCTACAGCCTCCTTACAGGGAGTTGCAGCTCTCGCAGTTACATTCTACAACATGAAATGTGATCTGTGTGACTTTTCCACCTTTTATCTTCTGATATCTGTAATGTTCTCAAGTGAACAAAAAAGAGCTGAATCCATGTAAGCTCTACACTTTATATAAAGGTACACAAGTAGAAATATTTCCAAAATATACAATAGAGGGAATATATCTGCATATCAGAAAGACCTATGTCTATTAAACTTAGACAGAAATCATATGTTGCTTGGAATAAAGAAAGAAAACAAGAAGAAAAAGAGTATATGGGAGGGAATGGAGCACACGACTATGGAATTCTATACAGGAATATACTGTGATGTTTTTCTAGAGTTCTATATCAATGACAATATGTTTGAACCAAGCTGAGAATAAAATAATTTCCTTACCACTTTGCATGGGACAGGTTTCTTGGCTGCTACCACTATCTGTTGTTGTTACTTTGGTTTTTGGGTCTGTTTGGGTTTTATAGTTATGATTGAATCACTGTATCTAGATTCATCTAGTTCATCTGGTGTTCCTGATGTTATTTTAATTTACAAAATACTAACATTAGTGACTTTTGGTGAGCATTCTCATTAGGAGGTAATCTCTTTTATGAGGCTAACTGCTAGTATTAGATAAAATACACAAACTTGAGGGTAATAGTTCAGATTGAACACTAAACATCATAGATTCACCTTCCAAGTAACCTGCCTGCCCATGGGAAGCAATGAGTTAATTCCTTGTTCTGCTTTGCTTGACTGTGAGGCTTCTGCTTTCCCTGTCGAAGTGTCTTTATCTTGACTCAGGAGTTCTCTATGTTTTACCCTTCCACTTCTCTCCCTGACTGCACTGGTGGGAGTGAGTGAGTGGCTGTGTGGGGCTTGGCTGCTGGCTGGGGTTAGACCACGACGCTCCTGAGTTTGTGATGCTTAGTGTTCAAACTGAATTATTAATTTTAGGTTCCAACTTGGCTTTAGAAAGTGTCTTGAGGGTCTTCCATGAGAAACTTGACTGTAGAATATTTTTGTTTATTAAAAAGGAAAATGAAAATATTCTGCCATTGCTGACTGTTTGCTCATCAGTTATCTGCACGTTGATTCCTTCCAGCCTGGTTTTCTATGAGATGCTGTATTTCATATGGCTGAACAGCATATGAGTACAGCTATTCCAGTTCTTATGGACTACTTTAGCCTCAAGGGTAGCGGAGGAACAGGAGATAGGATGACCAGGAAGTAAAATCTAAAAGAAAAACATTAGTGTCCATTATCAGTAAGATTATTAATGAAATGGCTATAACTGCATATTTTCTAAGGCCAGCAAACCCTAATTAAAAGCTTACTTTATTACTATCCAGTTAAAACCAAAGGAAAAGTAAAACCCACCCGCTGCAGTTCCTAGTACATTGTGATAGGTGGTATCGTGGAGGCATTTCCCAAGAAGGAATTTTTGCTTACTTCTAGTCAGGGAATGAAATACAAAAGCTTGTCGCATAAAGCAAGACAGATGGAAGGGAGCATTTTTGCCTGGAAGTTTCACGGGGTCTGCTGTAGGACTAGGGGACTTCCGTTAGTAATGGATGTACACTCAAGCCACTTTGAGACTTGTCTTTCGGGCAGAAAAAGTCACAGTACAAATCAGTCTTGTCCACTGACTTCTCCTTGACTGTTAAATAAGGATTGTCAAAAATGGAAGTTGGATGAGTGTTCAGGACTTTCATATGTAGTTTTCAAATAATGCTTAAAAAAAGAAAAAAAAAAATCAAAACCAGAACTTTGCAAAGTTGATAAAAAATCAAGTGTTTAGTCATAGCATATTTGGTACTGCAGTTCACTGGCTTGTATATCTTTGTTATAGTGCATAATTTGCAATAATTACAGCAAGTGTTTATGAGAAAAATAACCAAAACAAGCAAGTAGAAGTTAGTGATATGTTAGGTTATGCTTATTACTAAGAATATATAGAATGATTTCTTATAAATCTTCTCACAACACTGGTTGCAGAAGCAATTCTGTTAGGCTTTTCTTGTGCTTTCATGTACAATTTACTTTGTAAGATTCTTTCTCTCTGTTATATTCAGAAAAAGTATTCAGAAAAAATATTTAACTGGGTAACTCATACTGTGCTATCAATGAAAATAGTTTATGTAAATCATGAATTTTTTGGTTCATTTTGTCAGCACTTCGAGTCCTTCAATGTGAGTGGATGTTCTTAAATCCCACTGGTTTCTTTTCCAAATAAGGGGAAAAAAATCAACATCAAAGAGAAATTCAGGTATGAAATAAAAATGCAAAGCTGCTCCTCGAAGTAAACTTCACACTTTTATTCTGATGAAAGAAAACACAGGTTTCTGCATATTTTGGTTTGATTTTGTGAAATCATGATATGAAGTGAAGTGTTCTTGGTATGATTTTGTCTTTTAACTAACAGTAGCTGTAAATGCAGACACCGGAATACTTGTCTTTGAAGCCTCACTATTAGAACCACAAAGATATTTCTAGCACAAAGAGCTGTACCTATTCACCCACCTGACTGTCTATCTATATTGTTTTAACGTGTAGTATTCATAAATAAAATGATGAATAATTTATCTCCATCTGTGCAGACAGATTTTACCACCGTATTACTCTGTTACTGTCAACTCTGTAAGATAATATTCATGCTGTAGAAACTACTCCATCAAAATTTAGCACAACTTTATAGGTCTTTAAAGATAACATGCCTAGTGAGACAATATTTTAAACATTAGTCAGTAATGCTTAATTGCATTATCTGTCCAGAAAGATATTTGAAGACAGCATTACAGAATACAGCTTCACTAAATACACTTTCATGTACATGTGAATTTAGCTGATGAAAGAGCATGAAAGTCAATGACTTTGGTTTCCTCACAAATTACAGATTTTGCATCCTCTGGTAGTACTAATTGAATTTTTGATAGGTTGAGAGAGTTTTATTTATTTTCTTAGTATTTAAGTTGAAAGAGGTACTATGGGAGAAACAAATTGTTTTAACCTTAATTGCTCCAAACAAGTGCATTTGTTTGTTTATATTAAATTGGGCAGTTTTAAAACACAAGGAAACTCAGCTAGAAAGCCTCAAAGATTTCTCATTTTCTTTCAGAAAAATAAAAAGCTTATTGAATGATTCTCCATACTCAGTGCAAGTGCAGTGTGAATGATAATACAAATGGCTTAATTTCATCAAAGAACTTCTATATACACCTAAATAAGATTCTTTGTCATCCTATTTGGTTTGTATGGAGATTTATATACTCTGGATTATACTAAATGGCGTAGTGAACAGTACTGTGAGGTAAATATGTGTAGCTGCACACTAACTGATTCGGTTTTCCCTGTCCCTGAAAAATGAAAGCAGATGCTTTTGATGTTCAGAGGAGACACGACATCGTTTTACCTCTTTTTTTTTATTTTTTGTAGAATCTTGCAGCAAGCAAGAGACAATCTACTAATCCACTCTATTCAGAAACTACACAAGTAAACTTAAGGAGTGTGGTTTTGCTAAATGCGAATGTGTACTTAAAACACTTATATGACTCTTTGAGCGATACTTTATGGGCACTATTTCTTCTAAACATGCATTGTGATTTTAACACAAGGAATACATCAGTGTGAGAAGGTAACATTGAATATAATCACAGTATCTTATAGGTTTTGACTAAACTTGTTTTCTGCTGTCTTTTCTGTAATTCATATATATGACATTGGAAATCCATGGTTTTTGACACTTACACTAAAATCATACTGGTTTTGTTCCCTAGCTGCAGGATATATATATGTGTATATATATATATATATATATTTTTTTTTTTTTTTTTCCTCCTGTGCCTCCAGGTACTGCAAAAGTGGAAACAGTATAATGCACAAGGCACTGTGGAGGAAATTCAGGAATTAAACAATTTTACAAAAAATCAGAAGGGGAGAAAAAGAAAAATTGAGTCCTATTGGTTTCATTAATGAAACAAAAATTTCTTCCTCCTTTCTCTTTACTTCTATGTCATTAGAATTTTTTTTGTCTTTACTCTGCTTTCAGGGGAAAGTCATAGGCTATGAATGAGATTTTCTTCGCTGATAGCTTCACATGGGCTTTAGATCAACCATCCATATGTGTGTTTTGGTTACACATGATAGATCAATTGATTTTTACTGCTGTTTTTGACCTTGCAGTAGTCTAACAATAAGCTCCCAGGAAAAAACTGCTACTGGGGAGCTTTTGGATCTGTATGATAACTGAACAGGGACTTTAAGGATGACACATCAGATGAGGGCACTCATTTTTAATCAGTTCCTCTCACGTTCAAAATTTTACTTGGCGTTTTCCCCAGACTGTCTTGTAAGCATCTCCAATGGAGTCCATGATTATTAGGGATCTGGAGCACACAGTAAATGAGGTGATGGTGGAAGAATTGGCTTTCTTCAAGCTTGAAGAGAAGATTTGAGGAGTTGGGAAACTTACTTTTGCCTTCAGCCTAATGTGAAGGTAGTACATAGGACAAGACACACACAGACTTTTTGAGAAGAACATAGTGATAATATGAGAAAGGAAATTCCAATTAGATATAAGGAAAAAATTCTGATGGAAATAGGTTGCCCAGAAAGGCTCAGGCACCTCTGTCTTTTGCTGAATGAGGCCCAGGGCATCACCACACAATTGGATCTATTTTGAGTCTGGGGTGGACTAAATAGTTTCCAGATCTTCCTTCCAATATAAATTGTCCTATGTTGTTAAATTTTCTTCCAATTATAAATAGCATTTTAATTTTGTTCCCATGGATTTTGATTTTGTATTCAATTTAACTGCAAATGCCACCAGGATTTGTGTTTTCTAACCACATTCTTTTATCAAGACCCCATAATCATCCTATGAGCTTCCATGAAGTTCACAAAGTGTGTGCATTTCCTATTCCTTCACTTGCCATTGCTCCTAAGATAAGGGAGCAGTGAGCAGCAGTGCTTCTTATAGATGTATTTGTACAAGGCCCTATCTAAAACAGATAAAGAGCCAGAAAAATCTCATGGTCTTTATGTAGGAAAAAACAGAATTGTAGAGTATAAGTGTGTATGAAATGTAGTGCCATTGGGGACAATGTGACCTGCAGTGATACAATGAACTGGTTTGTTTTTAAAATTACTTTTACTGCATTCTGTCATTACATGAAAATCACTGAGAAGTTTACTTTCTCTTCTTTCTCATCAATCATGTTTCTGTAAGAGTTTATAAGAAGGTTTTAAAACCAGAAGCATAAAATTGATCTCTCTCTTAAAATCAACATAATGTATCAAGATAGGCCTTTTTTAAAACACAAGGAAGTGTCTTTTAATGGTATAGAGAATAATCAGTAAATTGTTTGTGATTGTAATTTACACGTGACTGAATATAAATGTAAGTATTATAAGTTAATTGTTTTTGTATTCCTGGTAGCCTCTGAATTTTGTTTCTACTGCCTCATTTCCAGACATCAGCTGCATAACTGACAGTGATAATTGTAGTGGAATTTATGCCAGACAGAAGATTTTCTCTGGAGCCTTGGAGTCAATGTTTATAGTTTTTACACAACCTTTGAAATGTGTGAGGGTAATGTGATTTTATGTTTTTGTCTTAGCAAGTGCTGGAGGAGCACTGAGTTGTAGTACTGCAGCCAGCAGATTATTCTGAGATGTTTTGAACAGCTGCTTTCAAAACCAACTGGCAATGATACTGTAGTCCTTCATCTTCTTGACTGTACAAGTTAGAAGTGCAAATGGAAATATGTCCTTGGATTACAGCTGTCAAAAATGTGTGCTTTGCTTTTACTAAAGTGTCCAGAAATAGAACTTTTGGCAGCTGTGTTTCCAGATACAAGTTCATTGTAACGTTTACCATAATGTTTGTTGTTGTTCTGTGATATTTCCCATGCCTAGTTCTGGTCCTTGAGTGTTTGGTTTTATTTGTTCTACTTGTTTCTCTAAACTGCAACTACTTGAAGGAAAACATTCGTGTGTTACCAGAGTAGACTGTTTGCTTGAATGTCTCTCTTGTGAGAAAGTATTTGCACTATTTGTACTTAAAGAGCTCCCAGACACGGCAAAATAAAAAGCTGAGTAAAGTCCAGGCTGACAGGTTTTGCTAGGTCTAGATGTTGCAGTTTGTTGCTGTGTGAGGCTGTCTAAGTGCAGTGCCACCAGAGTTTGCAAGACTTGCAAGGATTGGCGTTCAGGAAACATTTTCTCAAGTTTTTGTGCATCCTAACTTAAACTGTAGTTAATGAGTTTTGGTAAATCAAATCCACTGTGTTCTGCCTCCTGGGGTTCCTCGGCATCAAGCTTGTACAAGCATAGGCAATTTTTTTCTTTTTCTTTATTTTTTCTTTTTTGTTTTCTATTCAGCGCAAGTAACTTCAACTGTACAATAAATGTATCAAGTAACATAAAATAAAATAAAATAAAATAAAATAAAATAAAATAAAATAAAATAA
>VZRS01002194.1:303913-380538 GCA_013398055.1 Ifrita kowaldi | reverse complement strand
TTTATTTGTTCTACTTGTTTCTCTAAACTGCAACTACTTGAAGGAAAACATTCGTGTGTTACCAGAGTAGACTGTTTGCTTGAATGTCTCTCTTGTGAGAAAGTATTTGCACTATTTGTACTTAAAGAGCTCCCAGACACGGCAAAATAAAAAGCTGAGTAAAGTCCAGGCTGACAGGTTTTGCTAGGTCTAGATGTTGCAGTTTGTTGCTGTGTGAGGCTGTCTAAGTGCAGTGCCACCAGAGTTTGCAAGACTTGCAAGGATTGGCGTTCAGGAAACATTTTCTCAAGTTTTTGTGCATCCTAACTTAAACTGTAGTTAATGAGTTTTGGTAAATCAAATCCACTGTGTTCTGCCTCCTGGGGTTCCTCGGCATCAAGCTTGTACAAGCATAGGCAATTTTTTTCTTTTTCTTTATTTTTTCTTTTTTGTTTTCTATTCAGCGCAAGTAACTTCAACTGTACAATAAATGTATCAAGTAACATAAAATAAAATAAAATAAAATAAAATAAAATAAAATAAAATAAAATAAAATAAAATAACAGCCCTGTGGCATTTTTTACATAATTGTAATACTGCAAAAGGTCACCTATGACATTGGGTTTGGTTTCTTGTGGGCTCAGTAGATTACTTCAACTGCACGTGAAGTTCTAATAGCTCGGAAACTGAAGGACTAATATCAAATGTGTATTTTTCATTTCAAGCAGTTTTCTGTAATTCTCTTTGTTTTCAGTGATTTTGTGTCTATTTCCATAAATAGGTTTCTGTTTGATTTAAGATGAAGATGTTCTCAAGATGATTCATCACTACAGATATTCAAGCTGTGTGTAATAGTGCACAACCACACCCCAAACCTTACACTGTCATGTTTTCATATGCAGGTTGTAATTTGAGTGCAGCAATATTCAGGTTGTCACACCTGTTCTTAATATGTTTCTTGGTGGTTTGTTTGGGTTTTTTTCTGTGGGTAAGTTATCATTTACACTGTTATGGTGCTTGATTCCCAATTAAAGTTTAGCACACACATATTCACAGAACTGTTGGAAAGCAGAAAAATAAAAATATTTTATGAAAATAAAGACAAATATATAGAAAAAAAGGAAACAGTGAAGATCACACAGAAGTCTGTGGCAAAACATGAGCAAATTTTTTAAGTCCTAAGAGACATCCTAGTATATTCTTAAGGTCTGTCTGTAATGTAGTCAATTACAGAAGCAATGCTACAAACCTCAGGTCTAAGAAATATGCCTTGGGCAGGATTCCATGTGGCTCAGTGGAGAAACATGGATATCTCACAGGTGAGTATGATTGCTTAGGGATTGCCACAGGAATGGATTTTGTGTGGCTTCTCAGCCTACCTCATATGATTTTTAATGTCAGAAGAATATTAAGGTATAACTATAAAATTAATTATTTTTTCTGCAACTCAAATATTCTTCAAAAAAGATTTTGAGTTTTAGAGATATAAATAGAGGGAAAAAGAAAAAACATCATTAAAGAGACATCCCTTTATGTTCAAAATCGTCTTTGTTTCAAGAAGTTAGTAAACTTTGAGGAATTTATTCAGCTTATATGCTAGGATTCATTTCTAGGGTGTTTTACGTATCCTAGTGTATCATTTTCATTCTAGAGGATCTTGATTTGGAGTCAAGCCTTTCTTTGTGTACCCATTTTGTCCTTGGGTGTTCCATTCAGATTTAAATTTCAATTGAGAAACTCAATGTTTACTATTAATATTGAACGCTATCTCTAAAGAATTAATGACTGTCATAACCTTTCTTTAGAAATCCTAATATTCTTCTGGTATGGATAAACAGCATTTTCTTTGGTTATCTAGTACAAAAAGTAGAATTAAGGACATGATTTTAATTCATATGAAGTATTTTTCTGTTGAATATTAAATATGTGGAAGGATTGCATGGCAGATTTGAAGCCTTAGTAAATAAATTCTTTAGAAATGTAAAATTTTCTTTCAAATCAATATGCACTGACAGTTTTAGATGGAACTTGAGAAGAGCTATGGCAATATAAGGAGTATAACAGTTTGTTACAAACTCTTAATAGAAACTAGATGGGAGAATAAGCAATTTTGTAGTGAGTAGGTTGTTTGAAAGATTTTTAAGACTATTTTTGAGAGAATGATGAATCCTGAATCCAGGTCTATCCCTACATGTAGTATGCATGCCTATCCTTGACCTGAAATTTCAGACAAGAAGAGGCACTTGCATTCCATGACAAGAGCTTTCAGTAAGTAGCGGGTAACATTCCAATTCTTCTTTTGGGCAGGAAAAGTTTATAACTTTTGACACTGTCATGGAAATACAGGAAAAACACACATATTTTGTGTTAAGTCATATCTTATATTGCTGGGCAGATGAGGCAGGTTGGAGAATCTTTGAAATTATCTCTTTTACCTTTTTTCCAGTTTGGGTGATCTTTAAATGACATGGATGATTTCAGGACTGTTTTTTTTTAAATAAAAATGTATGATGATAATTCAGATAAGTTTTCAGACTCTTTACAGTGCAGATAACTCTTCAGATTAAAGTCTACCACGGCTTTCCATTTCACTGGAGCACATCTATTCATAGCACAGCAGGCTGAGGGTCTTTTGAAATTGCAGTCTGAGACAGCATTTGCAGAGTTAAAGCCCTCCACAATGTCAAGGAAAATTTTGTCTGATGTTTGTGGCTTCTTCCCAGTGGACCACCTTTTCTGCTGAATTTATTCACCATCTAGTCCGTCTATTACTCTTTATTACCAGTCTGTGCAGGCACCAAAGCACTCTGCTCAGGAAAGGTACTATTTTCTTCCCTTTTCTAAAAATGTATTTGAAAATTGCCAGGTTACTTGTGTGTTCTCTTGATCTGCACCACGAAGGAGGCTGTTGAACTGTGGGGAAGTGAGCAGGAGCAGCAACAAATTACTGCTCTCTGAGGCAGCTCTGGCTTTCAAAGTGATCTAGCAGCCTGATTCCATAAGCACTTTCCAGCCCAGCTGAAGGTGGAGTGAGGAGGGAAGTCCATTAGATACAGTCCATTAAATATAATTAAGCAATGTATTTGTTTTCTGAATTCTTCTGCCTTCTTTGTTACTTTATGCTTCTTCATACTGCGGTGTGGAAGTGATCATTGTTAAGATATTAAACATTTACTTGATAATTCTTCTACTCATTATTATTTCTTCATTATTTTACTCACCCTAAAAATCAGATTTTCTGGCTTACATAAATAAAATTGGGCAAATCCCACTGCTTAAGAGCATGTGCAGAATTACAATCTGATTTTTTAAATTTACGTAAAACTATTTTAATGCTTTCTGAGCTCTTGTATGGAACTTTGTTTAAAGAAAATATTGTAGAGAAAATAGAAAAGCTGGAGATCTACCATGAAAATTAGGAAGGAGAATTTAGCATTTTAATTATCTCATAGTTAGAAAGTTAGATTGTAAATAAATGGCTTTAGAATGTTTTGTTTGTTGCTTTTAATAACTTTTAGCAAAATACGCCACCCAAACTGCCAAAATGAACTGCCATCCAAATTTTAATATTTATTAAAGAAGTAATTAATTCAATTTCTCACTAGGTTTAAAGAACTCTCTCTGTACTTGTGATTTATAAAAAAAAATATCTCTCTAAGCTATTTTTATGTATGAGCAGAATTCATTTTCTTAGGTAAGCATTTAGGTTTGGCTTATAGTATTTAGAAAGAATTATTGGCCTTTCACTCAGCTCCCCAGTTTGATACACATTCTTGTTAGAAACATACAAACAGATTTTTTCATGAAATATATTTATGTAAAAAGTATAAAGTTTTTAAATTAATTAATTTATTCTGGAGAGCCTGTTTTCAGCTTCTATAATGTAGTTGAAACTTGAAATATTTTAATGAAATTTTTAATATTATCCAACAGTTAGCTATCAGAGTTCTCTTTAGGTTGTTTTTCCATATTTATTTGGAATATTTTTTGTTGGACTTTCTTTATTTGTATTATTTAAAAAAAAAATCTTAAGTCAGATTGTAATCATACAATCAAAGTTCATGCACAACCTTCTGCTGTACTGGGCCTCTCCAACATCTCTTGGAGGTCAGTGACTTTGTTGAATTGTTCCTGTGTGTGTGCTTAGCATTGAAACTGTTGTCTGCAGAAGTTGCTCATCAGGTCAGACAGCTTAGAAAAGTGAACAAAGTAATAAAGAAGAAAGTAAAGGAAAAATATACAAATAAAGAAATTTTCACTGTTAATTTATAGAAACAGAATTTTAGAATCCCTTAGCTGACATAAAAGGTTGTGAAAATCCAAATATTTTGAGAGAAATAAAATCTCTCAGTGAACTATTTATTATAGGGTGAAAAAATTACCTAGGGGAATGTGGGTAACAGTTCTGAAGTAGTCTCATTTTGAAATAAGTAGTTCATCAGTATAATTCTTGTCAAAGAAATAGCTTCTGAATATTCCATTTTTAGAAAAGCTTAACTTTTGTCTGTATTATAACACTGGCTGAGTCCAGCTACCTGTTTGGAATGGTTTTAGTTTCCTTTCTTTTTCCCTGCCAAAAGTCACCAGTTCTTTTCTGTCTTGGTTCTGATAGAACACAAGGTCATTACAAACAACTAGAGCATGATATACATTGTTCATTTTAAGTTTTGGAGGTTTGTTTTTTTTTTTTTTTAATCTCGGTTACAGGCAATTGGGTTGGCTACTTCCGGGTATTGTTAAAGTATGCTCTACAAAATTGGTATTGTTTTCCTTGTATTTGTTCATTATTATGCTCGTCTCCTCAGTAAAGTCAGTATTTTTTCCATTTACTAAGATATTAAAAAACTTTAATTAAAAGAAAACTAAGTGGGTGAAAGGGGGACCTCCAGTTTGGCAGCACTTGACAGTAAGTGGCAGTGATAGAACAACAGTAGTTACCAGTAAGCTGACATGTGATTTTTTAATAAAGACAAATGGAGACATCGTGATGATAAATTTTTTTATGCCCTAATTAAAAATACTAGCAGCAATGTTCTAATGAATGAAAAAGTGATGCTATTTTGATTTTGTCATTATGTCCATATATATATATATTTATTTATTTATTTATTTATTAGTAGAGCAAGAAAATACAGAAATGCAGATATTTTTAAATGTATTCAGCTTCAGTCTTTAAGGTCCATCTGAAAAAGCTATTAATGTTCCTGTCAGTAAGTCCAGAGTAAACCTTTTTTTCTCCAACAGGACTGGAGAATGCAAGACTGTGAGAATCAGAATTCATGCATGAGGTAGAGATCATGCATTGACACAGGTTGAACTTTAAATATGCATGTAAGCAGAGAAGTCTAAACTAAAACTAAATGTTGGGTGATAATTACTGGTGTAGAAAATATTGGGAAATGAAACAGGGAGGAAACTACAAGCAGTACCTGTATGTTTACCTGATCCTTAGTTTCATAGGATGCAAAATATTTACTTTTCCCTATGTTTAAGGCTTCAGTGCAGGGTCTATTAGAACATAACCACCTGTACAGAACCTACTAGAGCATAGGTTGTTACTGGAGGAGCACATTCTTGAATTACTATGAAAATTAAGGTTGATGTTTAAGATAAGACTCTGTAGCATTTAGGACTGGTTTCTCCTTTTGGAAGTTATGTGAAACCAAGCACTAAAATGTGTTCATATTTGCTTTAAATGGACCACTATCTTAATTATTTTCACCTGTAGGTTTCAACTAATTGAATTGGAAATCCTTACATTTAGTTGGAATCTTACACAGGCTTAACTTTCTTTTCTGAATTTCATCAGCCTGATCTTTAGGTACTTCTTTGGGTATCTGGAGAGAAATGTAAAAATTCTATATACACTTGCTTCAGAACATTACAAAAGGTTTGTTTCCCTTTTTTGTCCCCTTAACCACATAGTATTTTTGATTTTTTTAGAGCTGTGGAGGCAGTAAGATGTCCACTGAAAAACCTCTTTGTGGATAACATATGTTAAGATAGAATGCTTATTAATCAAAAGAACACAAGCATAAATTTAAAAAGAAAAATTCAGGATGCACTGAGTGATTTTGTGAACAGGCTTCTAGCATGAAGTTTCTATCTGTTTTAGAGTTGATGGGGATGGGGATACTTTAAATTGCACTATATCCTTAAAAATCATTAATATATGGCATATTATTTGGCCTTGGTGTGTTTTCAACACCGGAACTCCTAAAAATAATACTATTCTTGGAAATAATCTGGATACTGTTTAGTTAACATGACTGGTGCAACACGTGAGCAGACTACTGTTACTGTATTTTCACTTTTACGCTTTTCCTGTGGCTCTCATCCATTAGCCTCCTTGGTTTCCAGGCAATCCTGGTTCACTCTGTACCAAATGAAATCTCGGTACATTGTTCCTTTCTGGTCCATTGCATCTCAAGAGTATTCACAATCTTATGAAACCCTCTTACTCATCTTGATATTCAAGTATAACATTATCTCAATGTTAATGGTAATGATGGGCAATTGAGAAACTCAAATAATTTATTTCACCTGTAATTAATACTGTATTCTAGTAGCCGTACTTGGTTATAATGTTTTGCTTCACCATTGATTTCAAAAACAGACCTAGAGTGGTACAGATCAGATTGTACAGAATCCCTTTCTCCTCCTCTGTATAGATGACCTTTCTCATTCAGGCAGTTCTGTAGAGCTGCAGATGGATCAGTGAATAATTTCTAACACACTGTTTTTTCACAACAGTTTCAGACTTCTGGCTGCCTCGACATCTATGGTTCAACTCAACATCTCATAACTTACGCATGAGATGTATCATCTTGACACAAGATAGTCCTCAACACACACACACACACACACACAAGTATTCTTGCACATGTGGAAATTAATGTTAGGGAAAAGTACTCTTTTTATTTAATTTTTTTCTTCCTTTTTTGGTTGTGGTTTGTTTTGGTTTTTTGTTGTTGTTTTTTTTTGTCCAGAACAGGATCACTCGAAAACTTATACTTTCCTCTGTAATTTTTGTGGCTTGTTATGACTTTAGTAATTAGCACACTGCAATTTGACATAACGTCTGCCTGCTTGGTTTGTCCTGTTCTGTTATTCAGGACTTAGGACACTGCTGAAATCTGAGAAAATCTTCAAAGATAAATTAAACTAAGTAAACAAATATTTTCAAAAGAAAATAGATACTCGACCTATTAGGTGGTGTAATTATTAAACACCATACCATTTAAGACACAGTGATATTGATTCTTTCCTTTGTTCTTCAAGGAAAAAAAAACCAGAAATGTACTTTAGAAATTATCACAACCTATAAAACTGGTTTACATATTTGCACAGAAGCAATGGAGTACCACAACAGCATCAAAGTATATGTTATTTCCTATTTATTGCATCCTTTCTATTTTCAAGAACTTATAATAATGTCAGATATGAATTGTAACTTCATTGCTCATTCTATGAGCTGCTTTCTTAATTTACAAAATGTCAGCCTAAGTTTTCAGTGAAAGTTGATATTGCATCTAGATTCAAACTAGACAGACTGAAATGAGCAGAACTGTAACTGTGTGAATGAGTTGATTTAATAAGGTTAACATCTGTCACTTCCAACAAGTTTAGCATTAAGACCCTACATATCAAGATGCCTTTGCCACACTCAAGATTATTTGTTAGTGAGAAATACCAACAGAAAATGTCAATGTCTTTGGCATCTGTTTCAAGTGGAAAAAAGTTCTCAAATGGTGTTATTTGTCTTTACTGGTGACATAATGGATATTACAGGAAGGAGTAATATTTCTAAGGTACTTAGCAATCGGTGTCCTAAGAATCGGAGAACTTCCAACATCACAAGTTCAGGCCACACTGGCTTGCAGTGCCTTTAGCAGAGGGTGTGAACACCAGAATAGTACTGTTTCCTTAAGGCCTCTGTGTAGCCATGGGACTACATGTGTTTTAAAACAATTATTTTATTTTTCCTTTACTGTTCTCTTTACCTATGTTCAAACTTGTTTTATGGAAACCCAGGAGAAATTATAATCCTCTGGTGGTTTGATCTCTCCTGGCTCTACTTTATTTCTCCCTTGAAATAATAAAGGTAGAAGACTGGAAAGGAGTCATGCAAGAGAGGATCTATAGCAAGCATTACATCTTCACTGTCTATTTGGTTGTTTGGTTTTCTTTGGCAGATGTTGGTAATACTTTCCTTTGTGTCTTCACTCACAAAATCCCAGATGACACTTTCTGTATGAAAGGTACAACAAAGCATCTTCAGACACTGCTTTTATTTTAATACTATTCACAATATAATGAAAGTTTTAGCAAAAACACATTACATTTCCTGCAGCCTAACTACAGAAATCCTCTAACAATTGCATCATTCATTCCTTTTGAAGTCTAATCTAAGTTGACTTAGATTTCAACTTACAAAACTTAGGCAGTTTACTTCTTATCCTGTGCAACCATAGATGCTGTAGCTCAGACTCTTCATTTTGAGGGGTTTTTTTCCCCATTTTTGCTAAATCTGTTCTTGAGACTGTGAACAGAGAACTCTCCTCATGGAGGCTTAGTTCTAATTGCTGCAATGTCTCACGTCTTCTTTTTGGCTGGCTTTCTGAGATCTGCTGGTTTATATATTCAGTAATACGTGAGTGTGAGTTGGCTGAGCTGAAGGGATAATGACATGATAATCTAATGAGAATCCCTTTCCTGTTGCTAAGCAATATGATAGGAACTTCCCTTGCTAAATATAATCTATACGAGTAATTAGGGAGAGATTCATGGCTGAGGCAATTCAGTAAACTGTGTTTTCCTAGGCATTCCTGTGACCCACAAGTGCTAATTGTAAGTCCTGTAAGTGTGCTGACTAACTTTTTATACTTTCATACCTGACATTGGTGGGGAGGATTACATAGAGAGGAAAAAAAACCAAAAGACAATCACGCCCACAGAAATCTTCAGCCCAAAGTGATGCATTTGTAGTGTAGATTAATTTCCCAGATAAATTACTTCATTATTTATTTTTACAGCTGCATTTTAATATAAAACAAGATATCTACCCTCTAAAAACTTAAATAGTCTAACTCTGGAAACCTTCCTCCCTTCTGCAAATTCAGGGGCATATAAAACTAACAAAAAGAAATTTCTCCCACAAAAAGCTGTTTTATTTCAGTCTATAATCTGCTCATTGTAGAAACAGTTCAGAGGGCATGTGAACAAAATGCTTTGAGTGAAAAGAAAAAAAAGTAAAACCCAAAAAATATTAAAAAAAAAAAAAGCATTTATTTAAGGACTAAGTTTTCTGGGCATAAAAGCAAATTGTATCTCATTAACACAGGATTTTATACATAAATATCCTTTGCAATTCTTAGGACACGAACACAAAACACTTTTCAGTATATCCTACTATAACGTCTGGGTACTCACTGGGCATTATAAATATAGTGAGGAACAAACAAGAATAAATATTATCTGTCAAACTCTTAGATATGTATGCCTCATGGTATTATTAAAATTTACTTGATGTTTTATCTTAGTGAAAATCATGCTTTGAAAGGCATATGCCTTTGGATTCTTTTAGCAGGGTTTTTTACAGCTTGTGGATATTGCATAAATTTGATTTATGCTTACAAATCAATTTTGGTTTTTCTGTATTCTATCCAATATACTAATTTGTCATGTTAGATGTACTTTGTTTAGTTCAACCTATCTAAGTTTGGAATTCCCAGGATTATAATTTCCTGAGTATAGGAATGGTATCTTGGCTGACTGGATTCACTTGCTTCTCCATAATACAGGAAATATTCTTAATTGGTCTTTTCAAAGGCTTTTTATAGAGATATTGCGTGGCCCACCTGATATACTTGAAGTAGATTGTTTTCCAGCACTTTTTACATCATTTTCTATACTTCACAGGAGAGCATGGGTGTGTGAACCTGTCTAAAAATATATAGCTCTGCTTAAATTTTTATGGGGTAGCAATGGGATTCATTTTCAAACTGAGATATTTTTGAGTTGTTTGGTTATTTTTGTCCCCTTTTCCAGGTTTTTCTCCACTTTTTTTTTTTCCCTTCAGAAATGAGATAAAACCAATGCAATCTTTGTATTTCACATACTGACAAAATATTTGGTAAAGGAAGCTGCATCTTGAAAGAACAGTCTATTTCCAAACCAAAGCCACTGTACACTCTTCATTCTGATGACTGATTTTATCACACAGAGCTGCTATGAAAATCTAACTGAAATTAACCTGTAGCACTGAAGTTACCATCTACTTCTTTAATGATGTAACATGGTCTTAATAGTACTGTTGCTTAGTCAGCTTTGAGTTAGTTGAAATTGGAATTGAATAAGAACAGAAGACGAATTGTTACTGAAATATACCACCAGACATTGTCAACTGTATGACCTTTTTCTTTTTTTTTTCTGGTCCACACTGCATTTTATGGCCTGTAAAATGCATTTCAGGTTTTCATTGAATGAAAAATGATTTATCAGAAATCCAGACAGAGAAAGACCAACACTGCGGTTAGAACATTACATGTTGCTACAATCAAATGAGAAATTACTAGAATTAGACTTATTTGGTGCCTTAGACTACTGTTACTTTTGTGTTAAATGCAAAGAAGCTGCATTGGTCCTAGGAAGTCCCTGACCCTCAATTTGCTGCCTGTATGACATCTGCTCTTTACAGCTGATGGACAGAGTACTTGCCTAGGTGAGCTGCTCCTCTTATTGGTGGCACCGAGTAGTGGAACTGTTCAGGCATAAGCACTTTCTGCTGTGGTGCCAGTATTATTGAACATAGTTGAACAAATAGCATTTAATACTAACTGGTAATATTTAATGCAAAATGAAGCCTTCAAGTTTCTAAATTTCAGAATGGAACTTAAAAAAAAAGTTATATATATTGCTTAATAAGAGTTTATAAGCAGGATATAATAATGATAATTTTGGTATCAGTCCCCACACGAGTACTGCTTTCAACGGGTATTTCGTTATAGTTAAACTGGTGCCAAAATTAGGTGATTAAACATACTGAAAACTGATCCATGTTCAAATCATTGAAGGTGAGTTAGAACAAAGGTAGATTATAATAGATAAATAACAAGAGGGGTTAATAAAGAGATGAAAGAAGATTAAAAATAAATGAGTAAGATTCCAGTGGGTGGTAAGTAAATCATTGGGATTAACTGTGGAAATTACTTTGAACAAACAGGTTGGAAAAATGCACCTGAAATAGAGTGCATATAGGAGGAATTGTATTGTATATAATTTTGGGTTATATTATGACAATATAAAAAGAAAGTCTTCAATGGGTGGAGCAATCGGTATCTCGTATTGACTGACTGCAGATGACCATGGAAATTGTCTCCTGCCTAAGTAGAGAGATTTAAATAAAGACTGCAAATCTTATATTGGTGTTTGTTAATAGCTTTCAATGATTTTTAATTTTGCTGATAATGGTGGCCATTAAAAATCTTTTCTGCTGGTGTTCATATATTACATGAAGTACAGGAAAAGCTAAGGTAGCAACAGTAGTACTAGAATAAGTTAAGCAAATTTATTTGAACTCTGATATTCCTGCTCACTTTCTGTCTTACAAGAGAAGGCAGAAACATCTGCTTCTGTACTTCTTACTGTTTCCCTATATAGCCTAGGTCAATGGAATGTGTGAATAAATACATAAATGAATCAAACCCCAAGTCCTAAATGCAGCCTGTTAGCTGCCACTAAGGATATCCTCACCAACTGGACACGTTCCCTCAGTGTTGCCCTGGCAGTACAGGGTGAGACACTTGGGTTCTTCAGCATATGGGACATGTTAGAATGCAAAAAGGTGCAAAAGGAGGAGGTATGGCTAAAGATATACCATTGACAGAGATCAGCAGTATCGACTCTCGGGAATGCATTTTACATCATGGATTTTGCTATCCTTAGGGCTGTTGAAAATTTCATGGGGTCTCTTAGGTGAGTTTGGCATTTTGGCACCCAACTAGACAGGCAAATGGTAAAGTGAATTCATCCAATGCATGAAGATTTTACTATTGACAAGTGTTGATCTACATAAAATATCTATATTTATAGGGAAAAAAAAGAGTATTTGAAACTATATTGATTAAATAGAAAAATTTTGCTGACTTTTCCTATGGAACCATTTTGCTTAAATTGTAATACTTCCTATATGCACAAAAGCATACTAATTTTTTTTTATCATATGCTACCAATCAGTACATTTTCATAGGAGTGTTAGTGTTCTGTGACTATAAACAGCCTGACATTGATATCCATAGAAAAAATTGTCAGATATAGATAGATAGATAGATAGATAGATAGATAGATAGATTCTATATTGTGTCAATGATATAAAAAAATAATGTTCGTGGAATTTTTTTTATGTATCACCTAGCAAAATGGCCAGTGAAAAAGAAAAATGAATCCATGGTGCATGAACAGCCTCATCCCCTGTAATACTTCTACAAGGTAATATCAAATAATATTAATGACTCTTGACCATGCATCTTCAGGGTGAAATCTTTTCCCTTCTTTAATAATTCAGATGACAAAAAGGTCAAATACATGTTGTTAACACATAATGTAAGAAGTAAACTTAATTTTTTAGTTCATTGGAAAATATTTTTCCCTTAGAGCTGTGTATACTCATAAGCTCCTCAACAATTAAAAACCTTAATACAATTTAAGTTTTCAAAAAATATGCCGCTTACTCACTGTTAATATTAGCACATTTTCTACATCCTTTCTAATGTACTTTTTGTTGTGTATTATTATTTCTTGTAGGCTTCTGTTCTATGAATGGCAACTTTGCAGTGGAAAAAAGTGATTTAAATTATTCTTGGGTTTAAATAGTTGAAACACTTCTTTGCAATACAATTTTATCTATAGAGAAAGAAGACCCAACATTACTATTTAATTTTTTTTTTCCCTAGAGTCCTTCTCCTTTATTTGAAAAACAACCAAACCCTACACCTCTGTCTTTAAGATACTACAGTTATTATTAAAATTCTTAAAACAAATGATACTGTGTGGTTTCCCCATGTATGTCTGATAATCTAAATTAGTAGATATTTCCTATGTATTTCATATACCTGGAACCACACTCTGCTCCAGTGGCATGATTGAACAAAAGCTACACTTGTGAAGATATTTGGATTAAATTATATTTTTAAGGTATTTTAAGATATCCTTTCATAGCCTGTATTTAGCTAACTGCATACATAAAAGTGTGCTCTGGGGGTAAGTAGTGTGCTAGCAGAACATTACCTGATTTGTTTTTATATTCCTAATGGTTTAGGGAAAAAAGGCAAAGTGCCCATGTATATAATGAAACTGAAACAGAGGATCTGACAAATAGCTTAATTAGCAATATTGAGCTGTTTTCCTACTAACCATAATAGCAGTATATTAAAATAATTTGTCTTTCTTCATATCAAAACAGAACACTAATATATTTGGAATAATTCTTACAAAGCTTAGTTGCAGACTACTACAATAATACAAAAAAACTTGCTATATTTGCAGGACTCAATATAGAAGAAGCCACAGTTTATTCAAATCATACTATTAGTTTGTTAATTTTTTCATGGATAGAGTTTTGAGGCCGTTCATGGCATTCCTGCCAGGGTAAAATCAGAATCATGGAGGGGGTAGAAGTTCTGTGACTTCTAGGGAATAAGAGGATGTTTCAGAGATTTGGGAAATTAATGCCTTAAAGGAACAAAATATAAAGGTTCACAAAAATCCAAGTCTTACCTAGTGCTGCAGAAGTTTACAGATATAACTTTATATAAAATTGTCAAACTGTCAGGAGCTAGGGGTAGTAGATACCAGGTACCAACAGAGAAAAGTTTCATGCTATATATTTTGATTTTTCATCCCTACATACAGATGCATTCAACATGCCGGAAACATTCAGTTTAGAAATAATAGGAGAGTGAATAGTGAACAAGTTCAAAACATATTTACTTTTTCTTTCCTAATTGATATTCACTTTCACCATCCACTTTTGGGAAGCTGTCCTTCCAAACCAAAACCAAAAACCAACTACACCCAATACCCCTTTCCCATATCTGATGAAAGCCAACATGAGTCAGAATACATAAAGAACAAGTATTAATGGCCAGTGTTAGCATTATATGTTATCACTAACGTAGATCTTCATCTCAGAAATCTGCTTCAAGATGTGCATTTGTATTTATGTAATGTCCTTTTTTCCTTGCTTTTGAATTTTAGCGGAGTGGTTATTTGCTTACTAATTATGCTATTTCTTTACCATGCAATGTGGTGATTTGTTGTTTTGGTATTTGTACAATTCTTTCCATCATTGCTGATCGGAGTAGTTGTATAGATGTGTGACCAAATATTTTATTTACATAAAACATAGTGTAAAGCACATATATAGGAGAGAAATGCTTAGGAAAACTATATTTTAGTTTTTTGTTGGTTTTGCTGGTGGTTTTTATTTTGGTTTGGGTTTCTTTTTCTGGAATCTTAATTATACCAGTTTCCAGTGCAGTTTTGCCTTTTGTTTGCCACTGACATACTGATACTGCTACTAGTGGGCGGTACAATAAATCTGTGAAAAACCCTGTTTAATTGAGCGTTCTTGTATTGGCTTTTGTTTGTGTTTTTTTTGCTTGTATTTATAATTAGTACTTTATAATTGCAATCAATTAGGGTGGGATGTTCATACACCTGCTTTATTTTCAGTCAGTAGAGACTGTTGTACAGGATAAGACAGTAATTCCCAAGAAAAGACACACAAAACAGAATTGAAAAGCATCGCAAAGATTCAACATTTTCTTATCATGCAGTTTGGGGACTTTACAGAGAGATGCTAAGGATCAACGCATTTAACAGGCTGTGAGACAGAAGAGGAAAGAAAGAAGAGAAGGAAAAGGTTTGCTCTGCTTTAGGAAGAGGCATGATGAAAGATACCTGTAAATTTTAGATGAAAATGGTAGAAAAACATACTGTGTGGAATGAATAGTGTAATTACTTAGTTATTATTTTTAGAGGGAACGAAATATCAAATGCCAAATGAAACTGGAACTATTTGTACGACACACTTAGTACTTGAGAACAGCAGCCTGAATCCTGTCTGTGATTACATTTAATAATTCAAACTTGAGAAAAATTATTCTGTGGGAAACTAAATGAGAAATGTATAGGCACTTAATGGGACCAGAAAGATTCAGACATAATTAGAGCTGGTTTTTAGATGTTGGTGGCAATATGGAGGGTTTTTCTTCACTGTGATTTTTTTCTGCTGGCAGGCATTATGAAACTAAAACAAGATAAAAGCAACCTTTCTTCATCCCATGCACCAAAAAGCCTGTCACAGAAACTGGGTCTTACAGGGTAGAGGTAAAATCATTGCAATGTATTTCATACAGCCGTAATGTTGCTATCAGGATGACTGATTTCCTTTTCTTGATGAAGTTGCACAGATGAGTATAGTCACAGATTGAAACTAAAAGGGTTCCAGAGAGGCTGAAATCCTCCATGGCCTTCTCCAGGGTGACCTTGTGGTGGTCCCCAAAGGTTTGCTTGAGTCGCAACACTCTCGTTGTTCTAGAACAACAAGGTAGTTTGATTTGTGATGGAAAAAGTGTTGGGGGTTTTGTTTTGTTTGCTTTGGTTGGTTGGTTTTGTTTGGTTTTTCGGTTTTTTGTGGGTTTGTTTTGGTTTTGGTGTTTTGGGGTTTTTTTTGTTTGTTTGTGGCTTTGTGGGTTTTTTTTGGGGGGGGGGTTGGTTTTTTTTTGGTTTTTTTTTAATGTCTGTTGGCCCTGAATGTTCATTGTTATTTTTCTCTCTCTGGTGTTTGCCTCTTCACACACTTCAAAACTGATCACCAATCTTCTAGCATTCTAGGTCATGCATGTGCAACAGAGAGCATGTGGTTTTCCAGAGGGATCTTTCTGTGCCATAATGACTATGACGTGTCGTAGTGAGATGACAGAGGTGTTGTAGTTGGATTGTTTTCCTATATGAAGACTGCCTTGGGGGACTTCATTTATTTCAGACATGGTTATATTTCTCGTGAGACAAGTAGAACTGCCTTTGATGATTTCTCAGTATTGATTAAAGATTGTTTTTTCAAGTGCTTCTATTTCCTTTAGCCTCTGATCAGAAGCTGATGTGCAAGTGGGCCAGAACAGATTTTCTAAGCTATATTCTGTTTTTCTGTCTCTTGAAAGGCTTACTTTTTCATTTTGTTTTCATATTTTCATGCTGAAGGCCGCTTACCCTTAGTTTTACTCTTTTATATATTCTTTTTCTCTAGCAATAAGCTAAGCATCTACTTCTTTGTGTCCATCTGGTCACAGAAAGCATCCTGATATACAGCCATTCTTACTGCCATCTTTGCGCTTTTAGATTCCTGATTTCATAAAGAATGGATTTATTTTAGAGCATTCAGAGTTTAAGAGTAAAGAGTCAAAATTCTCCAATATCCAGCCATTATATCTTTCTTCACATATGTCCTGAAATGTGTTTTGAAAATAGAATTTGCTCATGACTTTGGTATTACAGTACCAAATATTGGAAGCTGTTTTGTGTAGCAAAGGAGCTTTTTACTAGAGTATGGATTGTAAAATAAGGGATCGATTTTTTTCTGTCTTTGCATATTTAAACCTGAAATTTATTCCAAATGTAAGTGGTTAATAATACAGACTGTAGATGGTAGGACTGTTTGACATGCTCTCTGTATAAGTTTATAAAAATTGTAAATTTAATTTTCTCTGCTAAAATATATAACATATATATTTCTGTCAGTACAAATATACAATTATTATGTTTCTCATATCATCAGGCAAAGTTGGCAGGGAGTAATATGAGGAAAGTCATCAAGTCTTTGTTTAAGTTTATAAAATGTGTACCCTTGTTTGTGAGATTTATGTGCACACACTGACTAACAGATTGCATCCTTATTTCACAGTAATTCACATTAATTCCAACTCTCTCTGAGTTGGAAGAAGTACAGATCCCTCAAGCACTTTGTCTCCCAGGAGGTGTACTGATTCCTGCAGCTGGTCAGCTCTGGCAGTCTGGAGAGGCAGAAGGTAGGCTGAGTCCCCCAGGAAGTCATTCTGTCTCTCAAAGAATTTGCAAGTGGACTCACAATGTAGAAAAAAGCATCACAGCCAAGTCTTGATTCAGTTATCACAGGCTTCCTGCGCAGCCTTGGGCAAGTCATTCCATTTCTGTCTTCTTCAGTACATGATCTGTAATACGAAGAGTGTCTAAGGCTTTCTCATGTATTTTTGGTTGTTATTGGTATAGTTTGAGATGACAGTCTGCTGTATATTATGGTAACTTTCCCTTTGGAAAGATGGATAGGTAGGCAGATAATCCACCCAAAAGTAGCCTTCAAAATATTACTTCATAATCTTTCACTAACAAGATACTAATTATAGCAGAATAGTGACTCTCTGGTCCATACTGACTTTTAATACATTCTGATCTACCACTACATGTCAAGAGTTGGTTTAAAGGAGGTCAAAGAGAGTTCAGTATTACAGGGAAGATGACAGCTTTTGCCTAATCAGGCTAAAAGTTCTGATGAAATCCTTTGCTTAAAATGTCAGAATTGTAATTTGTAGAAATGTGATTTTGAAAGCTTGATAACAAAAAAACTTACTGATAATTTGTCACATATGAATAATGTCACAGTAATCACTGTGATTATTTTTCATTATAAAATGTATTCATTCTTGATAGGTAAGTTGTTTTGCCTTCTGACTTCTCCACTTCCAGCCTTTCTTAGGTCCTCAGCTTAATAGTGTCTGTGTGTCTCTACCTGTCATCCCTGGCCATGGCATAAGGTTTGTCAGTCAAAGCTTTGGTTCAGTGAAGGTAGGGAAGTTCCTCATTTGAGAACTTTGCCTTTACACCTTAGGAAGCACATCAGGTAGAATGAAATTTGCATTTTTTAATATCAGTCATTCCATTTGCTAACTGCAGTGTTATAGTTTCCACCCTCAGTCACTGACATGAAGTCAGATGAAAAATTTGTCACTTCAGTTCCTGATTTACAAATATTTATGTTAGATACCAGTTCTCTTGCATACAAGGGTGCTAACAGAATGAAAAAATCTTGCCAAAATCAATAAGGATATCTAAAATATGGTGACCTGCAAGTCTGCAGGTTTTCTCTCTTGGCACTCACTCATCTCTTTTACCTCAGAATTCTCTGTTGATACTGGATTGTTAATTATTCTCTTCCTCCAAAGGGTGAAGGTAGTTTTGTTTTCTCCGTCCTATGTGCTGCCAGCTGTCTGAGCTTTTACTCTATAAATGGGTGTAGTGGATTTGGCTGGGATGGTGTTAATTTTCTCCAGCTTGGGCGGTGCTGGTTTAGATTTGCAGCTAAAACAGCCTAATGTGGTAATGTGGGTGTTTTAGCTCTTGCTGAACAGTGTGCAGGATGTCAAGGCCATCTCTGTTTCTCATTCTGTCCCTTGGCGAACAGCTGGTGTGTGCACAGGAGTTTGCGAGGGAACACAACCCAGCAGACAACCTGAATTAACCAAAGAGATATTCCACACCACAAAATGTCACCTTCAGCGATAACACGCAGCAGAGTGGAGTTTAGTGTCGGTAGCCATCATTTGTTCAGACACTGGCTGGGTATCAGTCTGGCTGTGGGAGCTAGTGAGTGATTGCCTTTGTATTACTTCTTTTAGTTCTCTCTTCTTCTTCTACCAATCCCTCATTTATTAAACAATGGTTATCTTTATCCCCAAGTCTTCTTGCTTTTATACTTCCATTCTTCTTCCCACAACTGAATGGGCCTGAGGGAAGTGAGTTTCAAGCTTAGCTGCCTGCTGGTAGTAAACCCACTTTAATGGGAAATCCAGATTCTGTTTCTTCACCTGCTTAAGGTTGTCAAAACTTATGCTTCTTACTTCCCAGCAACTTGATTTTATTTTTGTGGCCATTCGAAACAGAGACACATGCTGCTCCTGCCGAGGTTTTGCCGCTGCCCAGTGTTCCTATTTCAGTGAGCAATAAAGGATGCAAGAAAGAAGAAACACAACTCTAGTGTATATTTTATAACATTGACATGAGGACCTTGAAACTGAGGTTCCCAATCCCTGCTCATAGGACCGATTAATTTTATATTAAACCTTCAGCGGGTGAAACAAACAATCTTTGAGGTAGGAACTAGAACCTAAACCTGGATGCCCTAATTATTAGATCTTTGTGCTTCCCAGCATACCCTTGTGTCCTTTATATATCTGTAATCCTTTGCTCAGTATCCATTGTAGACTGTAGACTGTTGCAGCTGCTGGTGTTTATTGCAGTCTTTTAGAAAATGTAGGTTTGACCAACACGGCAATTAGTAGAAATGAAAAGTGGTGGCAACCCAATCCCTAGTGAGGCATGTTCGTAGAATAACTATTAAATCAGACCTGTCGAGGGACTTAGGAGGAAGAATACTTAATTCTGTTTGCTAATTAGATTTAACTTTTCAGTTTAGGCCAGTCTTGTGCCTAACAAGAATGTTAACTCTAAGTGTATAAACAGTGTGTGTGTACAGGTATGCATGTGTACAAGGCAGTAGAGTATAGCCAAATGGAGAGAGCAGTACCTTTCAGAAAATGAACCGTGGGGGTTATTCATTTTCCACATGATGCTAAGAAAGTATTGAGCTGCTATGCATCAGAAAATGTAAAAAAAACCTGAACAAACAACAGTTTTCTATAGTATTCTATAGAATACTATCACATTCTCCAGTGTGTTATTTTTTGTGCATATCCTGAGTTGCCTCAGGTCCATCTCTGTGACTTTAGCTGGGGAATAGCTGGGGAAATCATCATTCAGGGGAGCCACACATTGCAAAACTCTTTGTTTCAACCTGTTGCAGTGCTGATCCTTGTCCTAACATAACCACTTTCTATGCTTAAGACAGGAGTAAAACGAGACTCAGGAAAAGACTGTAGAGATTTATAAAGTTCTGGGGAGGACCTACCTCAGTAATCCTCAAGGTAAATTCCATTTATTCCACACCATAAAAGAGGTTCTAGTGGTGAAGGCTGTAACTTCTGCGAAATAGTTACAAGGTACACTTGGTTATTTACTGCATAGTGGACAGGGTCAGACAAAACTGCTAGGGAGACCCTTCCACTGAGTCATGAGGTTCAGAAAAGACCCCCTTGTGTTCTCAGCTCCTTCTCAGAGGAGGGTTTTGATGCGGCTGGATCCAGACTTAGTCCCAGGCTTAGTCACTTGTATATGTCTAAAGGATTATATATGTACAGTCTGTCCTTTATGTAACTTACCTAAGATTTCAAAGTTTCAGTGCACTTACTCCCAGTTCAGTTACTGAGTATCTGACACGATAAGGCTTCTCTCAGCCTCAAGGAGTAACCTTGAGAGGTGTTTTTGCTGAAGGGGAGATCCTGGCATGCAGCTGCTGCCATGCAGGAGAGCCCAGCAGGCCCTGGGCTGCCCACTATTTATGGACTATGATGATTGACTTACAGGCTTATTTGCATACTGACTACAGATGTTAGTTTCTTCCAAACTTGGCTGGAGTTGGACATTAACCAGCACTGTGGTTAGGTGGGCACATTACACAAGTTAGCCTTTGGCTGTTTATTGTCTTGTAACCCAAATACCCCCACTTTGAGCTGGATGCAGCCATCAAACGAGACACACCCATTATGACCACACTTATAGTTACCACTTGAGCAGGGTTGCAGGACGTAAAGGTCAGGTTAAGGAGAGTGAGGAGACCACACTGACACAATTTAGTATACAGGTATTTCCTAATCCTCAATTTATCCTTTTCAGAAGGGCTTATGAAGGCTCTGCTTCAACACATGATGTTGTATTATTTCCACCACATTCCAGGGAATGCAGTTCCAGAATGGGGATGCCACTCATGATCCAAAGTCATACAATTTGGCAGCACTGAATTAAGTTCATGCTCTCACGACTGCCTTAGTAACAAGAGTCACAAAAAGGTGGAAACGTTTGCTATGTATCTTAGGGATAGTAATTCAAATGACATTTTTCCCCTTCCAATTAATTCAGTTTTTATGCATTGTGTAGAATAAAAAAGAAGACACCACAGAGGTAGTTAATGTTCTGAATCCAGATGATATTGGCTTCCACCCTCTACTGTTGCAATTTCATAATTAGTTGCTTAAGCATTTGGAACAATATTTTAATGATGCATTCTGAGCACTTGAATAATTTACACGATTTCCTAAATTTATTTTATCTAAATGACAGCTTTAAATGAAAAAAAATCCTTTATTGATTCCATGACTGGCATGCTGCAATGAATGGATAGAAACTCCACTAAGAAGGCAAGACCAGGAAGAAATGTGGGGAGTGGGAGTTGTTATTAATGTGAGAAAGCAACTGGGGATGAATAATGGACCACATGAGAGCTTATGGGTTAGGATAGTAGGTGACTGGTCGGGCAACATTATTGTACATGTCTGTTACAGACTGCCTTATCAGGAAAAAGTAGATGAGGTCTTCTTCAGGTAATTTGAAGAAGCTGTGTGTTTTCAGGCCCTGCTCATTGCAGGTGACTTCACTCACCCTGATAATTGCTGGAAAAGCAAGGCAAAAATAGCAGAGATCAAGCAATCCAGACTTCTGCAATGTTGCGATGAGAACTTCCCAGTATGAATGCCCAAGGAGATGATGAAGGGAGATGCTCTATTATTAAACTTCACACTTTCCAAAGAGCTAGTCAGGATTGAGAGGGTCTTGGCTGCAGTAATGCAAGATGGTGGAGTTCAGAATATTCACAGGAGAAAGACAAATAGCAGGATCCCAAACCTGAACATGGGATGAGTAGACTTGGCTTGCTCAGCTTGAGTGAATGGCATGGAATGTGACCATGGAGAGAATAAGGCTGCAGGGGAGCTGGTCGATTTTCAAGGAATATCTCCTCTGGGCTCAACAGTGGTCTACCCTGATAAGAAGGAGGTCAGACAAAATGTGGCAGGAGAGCTGCATGAATGAACAAAGAGCTCTTGAAGAAATTCTATACACAAAAAGAAATTATGCCAGAGGTGGGAACGAGGTCAGGTGACCCAGGATGACTGTAGAGGTGCCATCTGAGCATGCAGGGCTGGGCTTAGGAAAGCCAAAGCCCACTTGGAGTTGAGTCTGGAGAGCGTTAATAAAAACAACAAGACTGGTTTATAGACGTACAGTGGAGGGAAGACTAAGGGAAAAAGGTGGACCTGCTGGTGCATGAGGATGGAAACCTATTGACAGGAGACATGGAAAGGACTGAGGTAACAGATGCCTTTCTCACCTAGCTAGATACAGGTGATGGGAAGAAAACTCACTTTCATTTTTTAACATGCTTTATTTTTGTGGGTTTTTTTTAATTAAATTGCTTTTGCTTCTCTTTTATGTTTCTGTTAGATTTTAAATTGTCTATTAGAGCTGACATTATGCTTTGTTGTGTCAGACTGGGTCAATAAAATCTGTTGTTCTTGTTGCAGGTGTTTTTGTTTAGTAACCCTGCAGAGAAAGCAAGTGTAAACAGCCTTGCCTGTGGTTTCTTTCTGATTTATCTGGAAATCTGAGCAATTTGTTAAACATGGGATATTATTTAATCAGCAGGGCAAATACTGTGTGGGTGTTACATTTTTCTTGAACTGCACATTATTGATACAGAAAAAGCAAAGTGAAAAAGCATTGGCACTGCTGGGTGAAAGATTATTGGTTAGTGAATGGATGTGCCTCTTTTAAAGAACAAAAAGGATTGAGCTAACTCAGTTATGTAAAAAACCTATTATGTGAAAAATTTTTAATCTATCATTAATACACAAGATTAGCATTATTAACATATTTTTCATTATCACTGATAATGAATTTTGTCTCTTCCTTATTTTCCATATTATTCCTTGATGAGAGCACTTTGTTGGTAGCAAATATATAAGCATAAGTATTCATTGTTAATTCTTATTGCCTCCTCATCAGCTGTATTTCTTTTTCATCTTCTGGTACAAAGGAAAAACATAAATAATTTTTCTTCTTCCAATTCTAGCATGGCAAGTACTGTATTTCATCTTAATGTGCTAGCATTTGGGAAAAAATGAAAAAAATCCACACCCCAGATGTTGTGGGTGGAAGATTGCTTTTCTTCTGGTTGAAATGAATTGATTGATTAAGGGCTTATCCAGTAATTTAGACAGTATAGCTTCTCTTCCTGAAACCATAGCATCAGCTCAGCACATTTTGTTTTATTTTTCTTTTAAGAAAGAAAGAATTTTTACTAGATGAGTTTTTAAACTGGAAAGTAATGGAAGAACTTTCTGTGCCGTGATTTTTACTGAGTCTGATTGCCAGTGCCTGGCTAAACTTCTGCTTTTTTCTACTTATGGAACTCCATTACCGCAACCTATGAAATTTTCAATCTAAACAACTATGGGTTTTGAAATTGCATGGAGCAGATACTCGCTTCAGAAGTCTGGTTCTTCCTGGAAATAATACAGGGACAGGCATACTTCCATTACTGAGGAATTTCCCTTTTGGAGAATTTCCCTCGGGAAAATGGACAAACACAGAAATTAAAAGTGAGACATATAATTAATTAAGAATAACTTTAGCTGATGTTAAATTGCATAGTTTACAATCTGTTTACAGCAATTGAGAAAAATGTGAGGAGGAAGAACATACCTGATTCTCATGGTAGAGAATTTTTTTCCAGTAATTAAAAAAATACATTAAAGAAATAGTGTTAGCTAATCAGTTTATGTATGTAATTAATGAATTTGTTGTAAATGTGGATTGTATTTCCACTATTCAAATATTTTCTCTGTTTGACTGTCATTTTCAAACCCTAAACTCTAGTCCCAAGGCACATGCAGTCACTTTATTTTCTTGAGCTATAGTTAAATAAAAATGGATTCTTAGGGGAAAAAAAAAAACAACTTCTTAATTTGTAATGGTGAAGAATTTGAGAGAAATTGATGTTGCTGGGCTTCCTTCAGGATGGACAAATTAGACATTGAAGTTGTCTGAGTTGCTTTTGTGAATATTTAAAAAAAGGTTTTCATTTGGCACATTTTTCATAATGTAAAACATAGCTTAGTTTACCTCATTTTAATAACATTAATTAAGAATTGTTTTCATTTTAAAGGTAGTGCTATTGAGCTAATAAACTTCCAACTAAAACTTTCAATTTTCAATTCTTTTGAAAAATCACTGTCTTGTAGAAGAGGAGAACTTTGGATTTCCCTGTGTTACATGCGGGTGTGTAGCAGTCTGAATCAGTCCTCTGCCAGGTGATGTCAAGCCATGAACATGCTGAAAGTGATCCTTTACTAACATAGACCTACATAAGATGTGCAGTCAGGAGCCTTGAGAGCTTGTGCATTATAGCCTTAAAAACCTGTAGGCTTAGATTGTAAATTTAATATTAACAATTGTAAATATAAATATTTTTAATTTGCAGAGCTTAACATATTATTTAAAATAAATTTTTCAAGTGTATTAATTGCACTTAATAAAATTAGAAAATGTAAATAAACACAATTTATAACTAAAAAAGAAATTATTAAGATTGCAAAACATTAACATTCTATAAATTTGAGATGAGAAACCTAAAGACTAATGGTTGGAGTTTGTTGCATTGGTGATTTTCTCATTAAGGCTTTGCAGAAGAACCATCATATTAGACTAAATAATACCGAACAAATTAGTTTTATAATTAGTTGGACAAAGGTATTTTAAGTGAAGTTTCTATGAATTGACTATAGAGACTGAACAGGTTTTTAGTGTGATCATCGAGAGGTCCTGATTTTTACAGTGTAGCTATGGTAAAGTAATTTATAGCATTCTGTGATCAGGTGGTGTCCTTATAACTACTCCATTGACAGCTTCAGGTATTTAGCTTTTCAGTTAACAATATAAATGTCATTTGGAGTGCCAATAAATACTGGCAAATCCCTGAAAAGGTCAGGTTGTTTCTGTAACTCAAATACCCCTCTAATGCTAATGGCTTCTCAAGGTTCTGTGTGAATGCTTTAAAACCAACAGCCTTCTATCAGGCTTCTGCAACTTTTTTGTTTCATATAAGCCTCTCACATATATACGGGTGTCTCTGTATTGCTATTGTTTTATGAATGTTGCAAGTTTTTATTACGCAGTTTCACTATGTTAAAAAAAATTAGCACCATTAAAAGAAGGGAAGGCAGAATAAAAAGAGGCTGAGCTAACAAACGAGAAACTGAATGTCCCTTGACCAGACAACACCCTTTGTTGCTGCTGCAGAAATTGTTTCTGAAATATAGAGATTCATCCTCGCCTCCTGGCTTCCTGTTAGTTCTTCCACAATTTTTGTTGGTATGTGCTCCATGTTGGAGTTGGAAATAGCATTTTGAGACTTCATCTTTAAATCTTCTAGTTGCCTTAGTCTTAAATTGTCTACATTTCTTTTTTTTTTTTAATTTACATCAGAAGAGAATAAATAGACATCCAGACACATTAAACATGTGTTAAATTATATAAATACATAGATATTTAAAGACAATAGGTAGTAATATAGTGTAAAACCAGCAGAGACAGAATCTTCCATGCTTTTCTTGCCCATCCCATATGCATTTCTAAAAGAATATATGGACACAGCTTTTAGTTCACTTACAATTACTTTGGAAGTAAATTTAAATTAGAAAATAAAACGCCGTCCTTAACACATTTCAAAAATTAGCCAGTAGTTGTAATGTATGTTTTTTTAAAAGATATCTTTTATAAGCTATTAATAACTAAGTCATCTCTTCACTTGGTAGCTTTTATTTAATCAATGGTTACATAGTTAGTGAGGATGCATCAATTCAGGAAAATAAGTAGCTAATCAAAAGGATATTTTTTTCCACATTTTGTTCATTATGAATTTTATATCAGGGACTTAGCGGACCAGAAAAGACAGATGAAGTACCTGCAAGCTTTCCCTTGATGTGTCAACAAAGCTTCGTCTACCCTGGGGAGGATAAAAATCACTCAAACCTTGAGCTGTTTCATTCATCGTACTATTTTCAGTAATAAATAGCAATTATAAGCCATCCTTCATGTTCTCAAGTCTAACATTCCAGTTATAAAATTCACAAAAACTGACTACATATTCACTTAAACAGATTTAAATCCAGTGTGATTTTGTTCCATCCCCAGTGCCTGTGTAATGTCTACCAGAATTTTTACAAATTTTTTGAATAGTGAGTACTGTTCCCTGTGTTAGGTGATCTGGAGGTTTGTCTTCCTACACCCGTTGAGCTGAAATTATGGGTATTAAATGCACATCGTTGGTGGTTTATTGGAATTTGGTTTCAGTGCTAGTTTCTTACCTCTTGCACATGGCTTTGGCACTTTGTCATGTTGCTAAACTTGCGTTTAAAATAACGTTGCCAAGGCTTTTTTTCTTTTTTTTTGTTGTTGTTGTTGTTGTTGTTGTTGTTGGAGCTGAATGAAGAATTATTTTCAGAGTCTCTCTCTCTCTATTTGGTGTGAGTAGCATTTCATGAGGTTAGTGCTTACTTTTGCCTAGTTGCTTATATTGACCTATCTAAAACCATTTCTTACACTTGGAGAGATATAAATCGGGGTGCTCTGGTCCTTACAGTTGCAGAGAGTGAATCTGGACATGGGTATGTGCTTCTGCCATGGGTGTCAGTGGGTGTGAAGTCCTGCAGTAGCATTTATTCTTCTTTTCTTTTCTTTTCTTTTCTTTTCTTTTCTTTTCTTTTCTTTTCTTTTCTTTTCTTTTCTTTTCTTTTCTTTTCTTTTCTTTTCTTTGGAAAACACTGATGCATTTGTGTTACTTTCAAATGAATAAATAGGATAATGGATTTTTGTCTGTGCCTCGTATACTTAGTTTCATTCTCCTCATGTACAGTACTCAGGTAAAAAGTTTCTTATAAAACATAATCGAGTGTACTGAAATATGAGGAAACTAACAAACATTTTAATATTTAAGCAGGATATTTTTAAATCTTCTTTTTCAAAGCAATTGCAATTAAATGAAACATTTTTGGGGTGCAAGTACATAACATCAAAGGACTGATTAGTTTTGTTATTTTTTCCGTAATGCCTTTGAGATAATTATGTAAAAGCTTAGTAAAGGAAACACTTGTTTTAAAAATGTAGTTGAATTGCAAGGTCTTCAGCAGAAAGTTTTTAAAAGCTTGTAGACCTCTGATATTTTGGTTCTCTTATGTATTTTTTGTATAATTAAAAAAATCACTTTGACATGTGATTTCTTATTCACACGATTGTAAATATGAATTGTGTTGTTTTGAAATACGTTAAACATGTATGACATTTTAATAGTCTAAAACCGGCAATTTTAGTCCAGCTGACAGAAACTACACAGCTTTACAGAACTTCTTATCCAGCTTTTGTTAATATTAGCAAGTATAAATGTGTTGCCAACTGCTGTAGATGAGAGAGCTTCCCCTAGCCAGGGATGATAAAATCTGTCTGTGAATTATATTATGCCATGACAACTTAATTGTTTCAGCTTTATTTAATTTTGTAAATTTATTAGTACAGGAGATGTCAATTGACTTTTTTTCCCCTTACATTTTGAGTAATTTTTAAAATAGAACCTCTAAAAGGCCACATTTATGGTTTCAGGGTTTTCTCATACAAGGTATTTTGTATATGCCAAACTGCCCTAGTGGAAAACACTGAACTAAAGGACATGTCGTATCCTGGTGTGTCTTATTATTACTTTGCATAGTAATTACACAAATCAGAATAGGAAAGCAAAAGTAATTTTAAAAATTCTTGATAATAGTGTATTATCATAATAATATTCAAATAAATAAATGGATACAGAGGTGACTGACATTAAAAGTTTAGTTTTCATGAGCTCCCACATTATTCTTCGTTTTTAGTAAGTTTCCATTGCCATTTGTTTTGATTCTTCCTGTTGATTACAAAGAGTAAGTCCAGGGCCTGCAGATGCACTTTCCTTCTTTTCAGTTACTCTTGCTAAACTTTGATTCTCCTGAGAGCAATGAGATTTTCTCATGTAGTTCCTGGATACTTCTAAAAAGATTTGAGAGCTTTTTAGCAATTCTTGTTGAAAAAAGAAATTTTTTCAGGTTTCTTCATAGATGGGGAAGGCAAAATTGATGTGGAAGGAACATAATCGTCTTTATTTTTTTTATTCCTCCTTGTTTTTCCTTATTGTTTATTTTCTAGTGTATTTGAATCAGTACAAAGAGGGATGAGATGGAAACTTTTTTTAAAAATTATTTGTCATTACTGTGTTTATTCCCAGATAATAAATTTTCATTGCATAAACTGGCCATTTGAGAAGGTGAAGGGAGTAAACTAAAAAATTGGCATAGATTTGATGAAGACCTGTCTCGTATCCAGAAATCAGCTCTGTGACTTTGGAAGAGCTGGTCTCAGCCCAAAGAGGAGCAGTGCCTGAACATTGACCCTGTAATGGCACAGAAGGTTGGAGGCCACTGTCTCAGGCCAATGCTCTGTTTAAGGTCCATAACTTAACTTACCATTTGATTTGTAGTTGAGTTTGAGCAAAGAATTATTCAACTCTAGTCTTTGTTTCACCATGGTGCAGTGAGCATATTTCTGTTTGATTAAACATATAAATTAAAGTTGAGTCTAGAAGTGTCCAGGTGTCAAGAACTGAAAGGACATTATTAATCCTGTTTCTCAGTAAAATTAGCTTGGGGTGTTCTTTTCTAAAGATAAATAAATTCAGATTAAAACCAAAACAAATACTGTTTTTATATATATATATATCAGCAAACAGATTTTTTTGTTGTTGTTGTTCTTTTAAGACACGGAGAAGAATTAAAATGATTCAGTTTAGACTTAAAGATCAAAGTCCATTGAAGTGGTGGAAAAGAGTGATCTTGCTGTTCTTTCAGTATCTGTAATAATCTGCTAAATGTGTGTTCTAATCCAAAGTATCACATTTCATTGATTTAACTTTTTGTGTATTTCAGTGTGTACTCTTTTTGGTTTTTTGGTAATTCAGTGTGTACATTTGAAATAACAGTATTGCTTAGATATGTGGTATAATTATGAACCTTTTAACTTTGTGTTATTGACTGCCAGGGTTGAAAGCTTTCATAGATGCCAGGGTTCAATGCAATCAGTTATTTCTGCATTTCCAGCCTAACAACACTTTGTGAAAGGTTACAAGAAAAATACTGCAAAAGCAAATGATCAAGGCCTTTTTAGAACTTGGTACTGTAATAGCTGGAAGTCTTGGTCTTGTACTGATTACTTTGTAAGAGACACCTTTTAATAATGAAAGAGTACTAGAATCTGATGGAAAACTATGTGTGAAATCATTGTATGACAAAGTACTCTAGGTCAGGAATTTACTTGCTCCACAGAAAACAGGAAAACTAGTATCTTCCTCACCACACCCCCCAATTTTTGTGTGGTTAGTCATGTATCATCAACTATTTAATTCAGCCTACACTGTTTGTAACAAAATAGAAAAGGAACAAGATGTTTCTTGAGTCTCTTGAATGTTCTTAAAGCTGTGACCTTTTATCAGTGATTATAATTTTATTTGAAAGAGGAAGTTATCAAGGAAAACACAGCTTAGTCCCACGATACTGTGGCAGCTGTGTAAAAATTAATACTGACAAAGATAACTATTACCTGTGTTCATTAGAAATCTAATTTCCTGGTTTCTAAGAAAATTACTTAAACATATGCAAGCTTATCAATTACTTTTATGTCCTTGGGACTACAGTGGTGCTCTCCAAAACATTTTTGCTAAATGAAAACTCACATGTTTTGAATAGCTGGCTGTGTGAAAGAAATGCCTTTTTTGCCTGACTTTATTTATTTATTTTTATTTATTTATTTATGTCAGAAGACATTAATGGGTGTGAAAGGGAAATGATAGCATCATATGATGTTCTGCTTTCGTTCTTTATTTGAATTTTATTTGATATAACTTCAGAGAATAACCCTATAAAATAGGTGGTGTTTTTATGATTTTTCAATAATCAGATATTTAGCAGAGGTAGATATAGAATTTAATTATTACCATTTGTTGTGTATATTCAAGGAGACATGAAAGCTGAAACTGTTCTCCTTAAAAAAAATTACGTGTACTTTGAAGAATACAAGTGTTTGAACATTACATTTCAAAAGGAAATGGAATATATTTTTGTATGTGTCCCAAGTCTTAGATTTAGTAAATTGAAAACGTTTCAAATTAAAATTTTAATTGCAATATCACTTTTTAATGGGAAACAATACATTGCCATTATGTTGAGTTTAATAGACAATTTTGCATTATAAAAAACCTTTAGGAATGAAAAACAGATTTTTAAAAAGTAATAATTTCCTGGTACTAATTTAATTTCTGATGCATAGAAACGNAGCTTTTTAGCAATTCTTGTTGAAAAAAGAAATTTTTTCAGGTTTCTTCATAGATGGGGAAGGCAAAATTGATGTGGAAGAAACATAATCGTCTTTATTTTTTTTATTCCTCCTTGTTTTTCCTTATTGTTTATTTTCTAGTGTATTTGAATCAGTACAAAGAGGGATGAGATGGAAACTTTTTTTAAAAATTATTTGTCATTACTGTGTTTATTCCCAGATAATAAATTTTCATTGCATAAACTGGCCATTTGAGAAGGTGAAGGGAGTAAACTAAAAAATTGGCATAGATTTGATGAAGACCTGTCTCGTATCCAGAAATCAGCTCTGTGACTTTGGAAGAGCTGGTCTCAGCCCAAAGAGGAGCAGTGCCTGAACATTGACCCTGTAATGGCACAGAAGGTTGGAGGCCACTGTCTCAGGCCAATGCTCTGTTTAAGGTCCATAACTTAACTTACCATTTGATTTGTAGTTGAGTTTGAGCAAAGAATTATTCAACTCTAGTCTTCGTTTCACCATGGTGCAGTGAGCATATTTCTGTTTGATTAAACATATAAATTAAAGTTGAGTCTAGAAGTGTCCAGGTGTCAAGAACTGAAAGGACATTATTAATCCTGTTTCTCAGTAAAATTAGCTTGGGGTGTTCTTTTCTAAAGATAAATAAATTCAGATTAAAACCAAAACAAATACTGTTTTTATATATATATATATCAGCAAACAGGTTTTTTTGTTGTTGTTGTTCTTTTAAGACACGGAGAAGAATTAAAATGATTCAGTTTAGACTTAAAGATCAAAGTCCATTGAAGTGGTGGAAAAGAGTGATCTTGCTGTTCTTTCAGTATCTGTAATAATCTGCTAAATGTGTGTTCTAATCCAAAGTATCACATTTCATTGATTTAACTTTTTGTGTATTTCAGTGTGTACTCTTTTTGGTTTTTTGGTAATTCAGTGTGTACATTTGAAATAACAGTATTGCTTAGATATGTGGTATAATTATGAACCTTTTAACTTTGTGTTATTGACTGCCAGGGTTAAAAGCTTTCATAGATGCCAGGGTTCAATGCAATCAGTTATTTCTGCATTTCCAGCCTAACAACACTTTGTGAAAGGTTACAAGAAAAATACTGCAAAAGCAAATGATCAAGGCCTTTTTAGAACTTGGTACTGTAATAGCTGGAAGTCTTGGTCTTGTACTGATTACTTTGTAAGAGACACCTTTTAATAATGAAAGAGTACTAGAATCTGATGGAAAACTATGTGTGAAATCATTGCATGACAAAGTACTCTAGGTCAGGAATTTACTTGCTCCACAGAAAACAGGAAAACTAGTATCTTCCTCACCACACCCCCCAATTTTTGTGTGGTTAGTCATGTATCATCAACTATTTAATTCAGCCTACACTGTTTGTAACAAAATAGAAAAGGAACAAGATGTTTCTTGAGTCTCTTGAATGCTCTTAAAGCTGTGACCTTTTATCAGTGATTATAATTTTATTTGAAAGAGGAAGTTATCAAGGAAAACACAGCTTAGTCCCACGATACTGTGGCAGCTGTGTAAAAATTAATACTGACAAAGATAACTATTACCTGTGTTCATTAGAAATCTAATTTCCTGGTTTCTAAGAAAATTACTTAAACATATGCAAGCTTATCAATTACTTTTATGTCCTTGGGACTACAGTGGTGCTCTCCAAAACATTTTTGCTAAATGAAAACTCACATGTTTTGAATAGCTGGCTGTGTGAAAGAAATGCCTTTTTTGCCTGACTTTATTTATTTATTTTTATTTATTTATTTATTTATTTTTGGCCTATATTGATAATGNTTGAGTTTAATAGACAATTTTGCATTATAAAAAACCTTTAGGAATGAAAAACAGATTTTTAAAAAGTAATAATTTCCTGGTACTAATTTAATTTCTGATGCATAGAAACGAATATTTAAAAAAAATAAATAAATTTTATGAACTGTTTCTTATTAGCAGTGTTCTTGGGCAGTTTCCACCACGGAATTTTAATGGAATTCTAAGGGTTCATAGAACATCCTGGGTTGGAAGGAATCTGCAAGGATCCTTGAAGTTAAACTTTAAAATGTAAGAAAAATGGATATTGACCACTTTTAGAATCTTTTAATTTAGATGTTGCAGACCATTTCAGGATGAGAGTGTGTTTTTATAATACAGTCTTAGAATTAGAAATCATGTGCTGAGCAGAGATCTGCACTTTTGTTGTTTGTTTGTTTTGGATGGTAGTTTAGCTGACCCCAGTAGCCATGGTAGTTGTCACATTTCTCTCAGCATGGAGAAGACAGAGAGTGTTAGGCGAGAAGGTCTTATATGCTTATTCTTTATTGCCTTAGGAATTTGCTGAAAAGTTATTTGAAAGCATATTGTGTTCCAAGGTCTGTGTATACAGTGTATACTCTATCCTGGCAAGTAATTCTATAGAATGAGTTCGGTACATAAGAAATAGCAATGCTTGAATAATGTGCTGGTTTTTTTCTCCAAATGTGTCAGAGGGCTTTCATAACCATGCTAAATACACACTGCATTTATCAACAAAGAAACTTCTAAGTTTTGTATAAATATATTTACAAAACAACACATTTTTTTTATTTATTTGCTTATAAGTGTAAATCGAATGTAAACATACAATATGTATTGTAATAAGCCCCATTTCCTCCTGTGATTTATTCATTCGTACCTAATGATTGATTTCCTGGTTCATGATTAGGGAATTATTAATAAGGTACAATAGGGGAAGTATTGGGTAATTTTCAATTCATGTAGCAGAGAATATATGATTAAATATTCTCTGAATACTGTAACACAATGACTAAAAGATTATTGAGTTGCTACTGAGCTAAAGCTTTTGATTCTAGTTAACTGTGAACTGCTTGTGCAGGGTTTCACACCACAAAGAGCCTTGAAGTTAGCTGGATACCGTACTCAACCCTTTCTTTTCGAAATTAGCATATTAAATTACACTGAAGGCTAAGAATCACTTGATTTCTTTGGAATACAAAGTAGTGAAATAGAATAAGATCAGACTGTAAACAGGGAAAACATGGAACTTTTGGATGATGAAGTCTTGAGAAAAAATCCAGTCCCTTTGTTCTTAGTAAGGTGTTTTTCTTTACTATACCTTTAAATCCAGCATCTTTTCATGAGCTTCTTGGATAGAAAAAAAAATCTTGAATATTACTTCTTGAAAGAGAAAATCTTTCCTTTCTATCACCTTTGAAGTCTGGCCATGGGTCTTCAACCTGCACCAGACAGGCATACTGCTTTTCCTAAGATAGCTGTAGCTCTGTGCAGGGTGCCTGTATTATCTGGGATTCCCAGCACTGGGCAGCCTGAGCACTGTCGGTCTTTGAGCAGCCTTGTGCTGTGACTGTGCATTTATACACTACAAATGTGTAGCCTTCTGCTGTGCTTCGATTACCCAGCAAGCTGTTTGTAGAATATCCTATATACAATATTTGTACTGCAATTTAGAAACAAATTTTTCACTTGTAATGTTTGTCATACAAGTTTTTTCTTCTCATTCCTGCCTGCTTTTATAACTCTGGAGAAGAAAACAAGTTCGTAAAAGGCTAAACAGAATGAACCTGTAACCTGTCATGCATTTTGTCAACTTATTCCTCATCTCCTTGAGCTGATTCTGTGACATATGACAAATTTTATTGCCATAATAGAAAGTTGGTCTGTCTTTATTTCATTAGTGTGCATTGAGGATTTGAGTACAAAAAACACGGTTGCAAAACAAAAAGTCAAATTCATTTCAAGCTCCATTAAGCACATTGATCCCCTTTCCACCTTCATATTTGATGGAATGAAAAAAGTGAAAGAGATGTCAATTTAAAGTTTGATGGATTTACACAAATTGCTCAAACACCAACTTCAGCAATTATATAAAAATAATGATAAAAAAATGTCACTAAGTATTGCTTTTCATTGTATTGACCTCAGTATTTCTCAGATTTGGCAGAGTGAGCCAGGTGTGGACTTGAAGGCCAAGAATTCTATAACCTGAGAATTTTTAGATAGAAGGCATTGCTTAGAGAGACATCTCTGAAATGGGAATTATGTCATTATTGCTGGTATCCATACCAGCACTTCTGATCACATAGATTTATACTATTTTAAAGGATATTCTATACGATTTCTCTGGAAATACATTAATCACACTTTTAGGTGTTCTGATTTGGAGAGTAGTGCATTCGGCAAGTGTGTTTAAGGAGTGCGTATTTATGATATGTATGAGTACCTGTAATATGAGAAGGGAGAATATTTAAAATTAGACAGAAGTCAGAATACTTCTGCAGTTTGGAGTCCCACAGGATGTGAGAGGACTCTTGCTTTTGCCCCCGTGTATTCAGTGTTTGGAGACTGGTGTCTAGCTGTTACAGAGGCGCTTTGGTTCTTCACAGGAAACACAGTTCAAGTAACAAAATGCTGGATTAATTTAGAAGCCAAAGACATAGCTTGAACCCATCACTGTGGGACATGCTTTCGTCAGAGAGAGATTAATCCAATTTTGCCAGCCTTCAAGGCACAAATAAAAGAACACTTGTTAAAAAGTAGATCTCTGCTTATAGAGAAAGATCTGATCTTGTTACTTAGCTTAGAGTCGAAATGTAAGCCTTGCAGCAAACCAGAAGCCTGTTTAAGAACATTTTCACTGAAGAGTTTTCATTGCCATAACTAGATTTGTTTCAAAATTAAACTGTTCTTCAGGCATGGTTGTAAGAGACTCTATGAAAGCAGCCGCACTGGAACTTAAAATCAGTGATTCCTGTTAAACGAGAATTAAACGAGGATGCAATTTCTCTTTGTGTTGATGTTTTGCCACGCTATTTGAAATCAATTAAGGCAGATACCCTGCAATTTAAAGTATACTAATTAAAATACCATCCTCTATTTGCATCCATTTCTTTCCCAGAAGTGTCAGTTGCTGTAGAAAACTTTTTTGTTTCAGGAGAGCTAGAAGTGAAATGATGAGGGAGAAGCCATATTGATAGAGAATTTATTTGGGCAGGTAAAATTCATTACTGTAAGATCTGTGGTTTTGCTTACAGTTTTTGCACAAGATAGTTTTCAGGGGAATGTTTCTAATTAAACATAACATTCTAAAAGAGTGAGAAAGAGGAACAGGACTTTTCTCAGTGGAATAAGCTGGGTATGTTTTTTTACTGAAAAAGCTTATGTTGATATCATTGAATCACTAGGTGATACTTGGTTTCAACATGTCAGTGCATAATGTTTTCAGAAACAAAACACTCTGATGATGGAGTTAGTGAACAGCACAGTAATGGTAGGTTGGATACTCTAAAACAGTTCTGGGACTTACCGTGTGTGTAATCAACTGTGCAACCAAAGTGATTGCACAGTTACATTGTATTTTAGAAGACACATTACCTTTGGGATAAATTGGGGAAAAAATGCAACAACCTGGGGGGAAAAAAAGAAAGTATGCAACTTGCTATTTATTTTTTATTTCTTTTACATTTGGAATATTTTGTCAGATTTTGATTCTAACTCAAGGAAGGGGGAGTGGAATTTTACTTTAGTCAGGCTAAACTCAAATGATAATCTGAGGATCTCTACTATCCCAGTGTGGGACTGTTTTGTTTTTCAGAAAGCTGATGGTATAAATTTTTCTCTGTAAGCTCTATTAAGGGGAAGGATCTATAACAATTTTTCTATATACATTAAAACAACAATTAATTATTTTGAAGTTATCTATGAAAGTAAGTGTCCAGAATAATCTTGCTGAGAAAACAGATTGAATATGCTCATATCATGACCTGCCCCCTAGACAGGGTAACTGAGGTTCTTGTTTATAGATTCCTTGAGGAGGCAGATTTGAGTGAAATGACACTGAATGACTGGTATTTATATATATATATATATAAATATGTCAGGTTAATTTTGGAACAGTTTGGTTGCAATAGAAAGGAGGTATGTAGCCATTTTGCTTATTATCTATAGAAATGCAAGAATATAAAAGTATAAAGATATCACCTAAGAAAATACATAAGGAAAAAAAAGAAACAGAAAGAAAGGATGAGAACAGCTAGTGGAAAGATGTCACCATGCGTGGATCCAGCGATGGGACTTGATTGTTGTACTTTTGGTGTCAGTTGCTCATCGTGGTGGTTGTGGTCTTGATCTGTTGGGGGTGGGGGAAACCCCAGCAACACAAAGTTCAATGGGTTAATACATGTTCAGGTTCTCCTGGGAACACCCAAGCACCTCTGCTGCAGGGATAGTTTTACATTGTCTGATGCAACACTGGTGGAAGGACCCAGAAATGAGTCTTGGAGGTCTTTGATGGTTTATGGCTCCTTGTAATGACATGACAGGTCTTTGACCTTGCTTAGTTGAGCCAGCTGTGCCTTCTCAGAAGAGGTGAATACCTTCAGGCTTACATGATACCTCCTCAAGGTGGAGGGGGGATAAAATTTGCACGGTAAAAAGCATTATCCCACCTTGCAGGATCTGCTTATCGGCCTTTTCCCTTATCTGGCTCAAAACCCAGCCTGTTACAAAATAAAGGTCAGTTTGTCACGGTCATTCTCTGGTGGTGGGTGTGCACCCTCTCAGTCTCAGAGATCAGAGGTTTTGCCAGGACACAGCCAAAAGCTCTCATTTTCCCCTTCATTTGGGGGGTGCAAATCTGGCCTCAGCAAAGAACCCACTCCTTTTGCAAATGGCTGGTTGTTTGAGTTATTAACCTATAACGTTTTAACATTTTGGTCTCTTACTGATCATTATGCTTAAAAAAGAGAGAAGAGGCAGAAAAAAGGAAAAAAACCAAAGATAAAAGGAAAAGAACAAACTAAAAAGAAAAAACAAAAGAAATAATTTTTCAAAATCCATAGTAGAATAATTTAGGAAAGCCACTGAATGAACCACTAAAACCTCAGCCTAGCTGTTACAAAACTTTTATCTTCAGTGAGTAATACTAATTGAAGGAAAACAAAACACCTGAAAAGGCAGTAGCTATAAACTTTGGCTTCAAAGATGGTAGAGCTAGATAGACTATTTTCTTGTTACTTATTCTTACACTGCAATAAACTCTTTTAGTTATCTTAAAAGTATTCCAGGAACAGAGGAAGATAAAATTGTCTTTGCAGTTCTATGGACTTCAACCACTTTGCTATATGTTTCAACAAAAATTATATTAGTTTTGGTTTTTTTGTGGCTCCAAATGGTACTGAGGTTGGGAAGGAGACAAAATGAAAATTATCAGAATAAGTGGAAGATATTTTTGGGGTATGTAACTGAATTTATTAAAATTAACACGAGAAAGGAAAAAAAAATCCTGATTAAGTAAGGATCATACTGAGAATTTAGGTACAATCTAGGAGATTAAATGATATTTTTCTATTTCATGTACTAGTGAGTATGGGGACAAATACAGGATAGTTAATGAGAATGTGTAAATGGAAATTACTCTGAATTTTGCTTACTCATACAGAGTTTAATGTTCCCAGAGTAGGATGGGACGAGATAATCTCTAACCTACAATTATGCAATGAAATCTCAGGTCAAGTGAAATGGATTTATAATTAATTTATTAACATGGGGATGAAATAATTAATAGTAGAAAATACAGTACTTATATTTAGGGGCAGGCAGAGAAGTGGTTTTAGTGATGATTGCTCCTGAGTCCTGCTAAAATTGCATGAAAACAAGTTGAAGGAAAACATAAATACATAGAAATGAATGAAATTAATAAACAGAAATGAAACTTCACTGAAATATACATAATAACACATTAAACAATAGACTTTGAGGCGGAAATATTCTCAAACCAGCATTCTAACATTGCCTATCCCAAAGGCCAATAATTGTTTCCCTTCCTCTACAATGGCTTCTGGTTTTAACTGTTCAAATGGACACCATACACACATGGTGTATGTACAGTAGACCCAGCAAATTTGGTACTTGTGCTGGGTTTGCAGGGCCAGCTTTTGGTAAGGGGGACTACAGGGCTGGCTTCTGTGAGAAGAAGCTTCCTCATGTCCAGCAGAGCCAACGCCAGACAGCTCCAAGACAGACTCACATTGGAGAAATTCATGGAGAGACTGCAGGCTGAAGCAGAGGAGGGACTCCTCTCCCTGAGCAGTGGCTGAAACAACCTGTGATGAAGTGACCATAACCCCCATTCCCATCTCCCTGCACTGCTGGGGGAGGAGGTAGAGCTGGGAAGGAGGAAGGGGCAGGGGGAAGATATTTTTAGGATTTATCTTACTTTTCACTATCCTGCTCTGATTTTGTTAGTAATGAATTCAATTATTATCCCCAAGTTGAATCTGTTTTGCCCATGATGATATTTTGGTGAGAGATGTCTCATGGATCTTAACTCATGAACCTTTGTTATATTTTCTCTCCCCTGTCCAGTTGTGGAGAGGAGTGATAGAGTGGCTTTGGTGGGTGTCTTGCATCTGGCCGGGGTCAGCCCACTACAGTACTCCAAGAGGGAACTGTCCTTATAAGGATGTATGACTAGCTAAATTTGCAAAGAACTTAAGACTGATTTTGTTTATTGGTTCCAGTAAGGACCTTGGCACAGAATGCATGAGTATGCTATTGAAATACATTCACGTTACAGAAATCAGGAAACATATTAAAGCACAGGAATATTAAGAAGAGCATGGAGGAAGAATTACATGACCTTGGAGACTGAACTAATAGAAATGGGATAGTTTTAATAATAAATGTTCAAAATCACATGCTTTATTAGCCATAAAGTGAAAATTGAAAACAACCATAGTAAACAAAATATTTGGATTATCAGTCACTAAGAGGCAGGATGTGCTGTACTGTCAGAGATATGCTAGGATATCCTGGTTGGTCTCCAATTGCCACTCCACCACATGGTGGATCTCTGATAGGTTCTTTATAATATCCTGTTAGCCCCATGCATCTGAAGTGGTGCTAGATGCCTACATTTAGATGACTGATCTAATATTTCAAAGTTTTTCTATCTGTCTTGTAGCAGATTTGACTGACTACTTGCCTATGTTGGGAAACCTAGAGTATTCCTAAATGAACTAGACCAGTATGTTTCAGTAACTGGATCCTGCCTGTAATAGCTGAAAAGATCTGTAGGTATCAGTGACTGAGATCATTGTGTATAATGGAAGTAAAGTCCAAGCATGCAGGAAGATATCTACCTGAGGTATTTTATCCTCAGAGCAAATTTCTCATGGATGATGATGATCGCAGATGTGATGGCCAGTGAAAAAGCTGAGTCACTGCAAAATGCACTGGTGTAATAGTGTAGAATGTGTGTTATATTTCAGTTCTTATGAAAAGTTATGGTCCTTAAGCAAAATGAAGCCAAATTAGCACAGGTTATTTCTTGCTACTTATTTCCAGAAGTTCTAGAAGACCATTATAGTGATCAAGGTAAGAGATCTTACCAGAAGACACTGAAAATGTAAACATAAATTATGTTTTGTCTCATCCATCAGAAGTAAAAACTCCAATGAGAGAAATAATCTATTTAACCAAATTTCTGCAACTTAAGAAAAACTATATAAGCATGCTGTAATTAAGTTTTTGCTAGAAATCAGTGGAAATCATGGAGCCACCAAATAAAGCAAGAATTGGAAGATTAAAATAATGAGAGGGGAAAAATATTACTACTTTTTGGATGCAGGTTGATTAACTTAAGAAAAGCTGACTAGAGTGGCTTTTAAGAAAAGCTTTAAGAAAAGCTTAAGGAAAGCAGGAGCGGACACAAAATGTTTCTCACTATGTTCTGTATTGGTATGAGACAATGTAACAACCACTGTGGGTTGGAGAACTACTACTTTCCTTGATAAAATACTTTTGTGTCTGTGTCCTTATATCGACTGTCCTTACAACTGCAGTGTTATTGATGTAGAGGTGTTAGTCAATCTTTATACTTATTTCAGACACCCATGTTTAAGAACTTTCTTATACTGTTTTCTATTGTTTTTTTCATGATGTAGTCATTTACTTTAAAATGCAGGTATTGGTTTCTTAAAAAAATAACTACACACTGCAGCCAGACCTCCTTTTCTGCAGCCCTCCACTTTAACAACTTGTAGAGCAGGAAGAGATTTTGATTTCGACTAGATCTAGACAAAGCCTCTTCAGACTCTGTTTTAAAGTGCATTACACCTACCAGAAGAATTAGTGTATAAACATTATAAATGCTGTTTAGAAATTTGTCTTTACACCATTTGCTTCTGAAAGTACAGAATATGCTGTTGTGTTCAGTATTTTCCAAAAGCTAATTCAGACTGAAATTTTCATGATGGTTTTGGCATACAAAGCAGATGGATTCCTAAAATAAAGTGTTAAATTAAGCAAATAACATAAATTTATAAATATAATAATCTAAATGATAAAATATTTTTAAATGTGGAGAGGAAAAAAATCCTAATACTAGCAAAGTAATTTCACAGATCAGCATGTAGTGGGGTAAGTCTTTGCTCACAGTCCATATGGACAAATAATTTAGTTTGATTTCTGCCCCTTAAATTTCTACAGACCAATAACATTGTTGTTAAGTATTTTCATTTTGATTACAAATGCCAAAAGCATTCTGAATTCTGCAGTAAAGTGACAGATCGGAATGATACAATGAGCAGACAGCTGAAGGGCCATGTGGGACAATTAGTGAATTTGTACATCACTTACCCAAATTTACAGTTTACATAATGAAACATAGTATGTGCATTTCATCTTCAAATGCATATCTTCAGTAAACATAAAAGCATAAATATAACTTTCCTGTAAAAGGCTTAACAACTATAGAGGCAGTATTAAATTGAGGATTGCATGGAAATTTTCGAATAAGCCTAAGCATTCACGCGACTAATAGGTGTCTTTCAGATACATTCCCATTGGGCTCTTACACCTTCACGTTTAGGAACTAGCATTTATCTATCCTTCTGTCCTGCAGAAGTTAAGGAGCAGTCACCTCACTCCTTCTTAGCCTCCTATTTTTTTTTACACTTATTGACCACTCCTTTCTTTCAAATCATTGAACAAATTGACTTGATGAAGCTAAACTTGTGCCAGTTGCTTGTAACTCTTATGTAATATCAAATTCATTGGTTCTGAAGTAAAAAAATTCTTCTTTGAAATCTAAATATTCTGTCATAAAAGATATCATTCTTCCATACTCTCTGTTGTATTATAACTTCAGTCTATCCACGGTCATGGCAAGGTATCTGCTGTGTTTGCTGACAAGCTATTCTGAGCTTCTGGTCCAAATCCACTGAAATCTCTTCTCATCCTCTAAATAATTCCCCATCACATCTTTATCATTTGATCAAGAGCTTCAGTGATTAGTACTCCATAAAGAAATACCACTTCTTATACTGTAAATAGACAGTTTAATCTTCTAATTTCTCATTGTACACATGGGATGGATTGTTTTCCCATTACTATGTATTCATCTATCTAAACAACTTTTCCTATAAGAAACAAATAATGACTGACATTTTTTCAAGATAGGATAAGGAGAGAAGGAACCTAATGTCTAAATAATTTGCTGTATTTTTATTTAAATGAGTTAGAAATGGCTAGCATGCTATATTAGCTAAACAAATGGGTAAGTTGCCTACTGTAGTATTAAATGCACATGCTACATGCTGCAGCATCGATGCACACTGTATAGTTACATATATACATAAATACATGAAAAAAATCTAAAAATTCAAGAGATATTAGCCTTAATGTACCCATTAGTACATTTATGTATTAGATATGAAACTAAGCTAAATAGGTTTTGCTGCATTTTTTTCCTAGCATATCGAAAGGGTGGTAGTACAATCCTTTTAAAATTGTAATAGGACAGCCTGTAAACTTTAAATTGAAATAAAAGAGATTGAAAAGGATCTATCTTTCCATCAATGCTGATTTTTTTTGTCTGTATGTGTAACTATTAATTTGTCAGATATCCATGGTTGTGCTGTCTGAAAGACAAGCTAACAGAAAATACTAATCAGATATCTGAGCTCCTACCAGCTTCACAAGAAAAAAAATTATATATAAACAAAAATGGAAATGCTCTAGTAAAATTATTTATAGCACAATGTAATTCTGTCATATGATTTCATCTTTGTTAGCATTAAAACATTCTGACATTTCCTAATTAATATCATTATATATGCTAATTCTTGGTAAGGGGGTCTAAAGAGCACAGCTGAGAACATTCTTTCTTGTTTGCATAATTGCTCTGAGCAGCTGTATACCTTGTATTTTTGATATAAAGCAGTAAATACAAGTTAAGCCAAATACATTCACTAGTGTCATTTCCAATCAGTATATGATTGGAATTATCATACATAAAAATGCATTTGTTTTCATGAGAAGTTTGAATTGGTGTGTCTCTACCACACACAAGACTTCAAATGTGTGTCATTTATATACAAAGAATCTGACAATCTGTTTACTTTCCCTTTTGTTTTGCTATGTGGTGTCATCAAGATGAAATTTAAATGACACACAATGTAACAAAACATAGCTGTCACTGATTTTGGTTTAGGTAAGTTTATGTATCCTGGAAGTTTTTTCTGCAGGTTTCTGTTGAACCACATTTAGCACATCGAGATGTGGTCCTTGAGAACATTTTAGTTTCGTTTAGTGGTGTACCTGGCAGTTTTGGGTTGAGGGGGTTGCACTCAATAATCTTGGAGGTCTTTTCCAACCTTAATGATTCCATGATAGTGATATGAGACATAAATATGTGCTGTACAGAAGTAAATGAAATTTTAACCATTTTTCCTAGAAAAGCTGCCATATGATGTGCAGAAACAAGGTCCTCTATGCTAGGAAACAGCCTTTTACAGGATTCTTGGTTACTTTTTAATGAGAAGCATTAATCAGGAGATCCCTGTACTAACAGAGCAGTTTTTGTTTCTGTGGCATAGATATGTTTGTAGGGGCGCTGTGCCATAAATGTCTCCTACCTGCTGGAAGGGGACTGTGTGGCTCTGGTCACTGACTGAGGTGGCTGAGGAGCCCACTGGGGGCAGCTTCAGGGACTGCTGTAGTGACACAGAGGGGAATGTGCCACCCTCTGCTTCTCCTGCAATCCCCTTCTCCCTTGCCAAGTCAGAGCCTTCTGTTCCTGCTGTGGTCAATAATAGTGATTTTGCAGTATTCCTGGTTTAAAATACTAATTATAAAAGAAAATTGGATTTATAATTTATGCTGATTACTTGGCAGTCAAAAAAAAATGTCTTGCCCCAGAAGTTCTCAGAAGTATCTCAAGCCTTCTCACCAGTTTGAAGATGAATGTGTAAACACGCAGTATCCTGAGCATTAACCTACACATCTCTGAATATTTTAGGATCTGTGGTTTCCTTTCCCTTCATAAATATGAAATTAACTACCAGATACAACACAATGTATCATTTTTCTAGCTTAGATAGATTTTTTTTCTCCCTGCATTACAGCCTTTTTTGCATTGCCTTACTATTCCATATGGCATGCCTTTGGCTAGCTCTAGGAAGTGTCACAGCTTCACTCTCCATTAGTTCCATGGTACCAGCTACAATAGCAGATTCTGGCTAAAATAATTCTGTATTCTTTTGTCAGGGAACATGCAAGCAAATTGATCTATTAATGTCTGACAGTAATGAAATGCCTGCACTTTAGGCATATATTCTGTGTACATATACGTGATCTGTTTAAGGCCAGCTTCAGAAAAACTGAAAACTACACTGGATTTCTGTATATTTTGTAGTCAAACACTGTGCACAGTTTTTCATTCCTCTTTCTGATGTTACATATGTTCTAAGTAAAGCAGCCTCTGTGTCCATACCTGCAAGATGCTGAGCACTTTCAATTCCCAGTGAAGTCTGCCACTGAGAACAAATCGTGTCTTACAACTATTTACATGCCAAGGTGTAAGTCCCTTGTGAGCCTCATGCAGAATGTCTACGTGTCTACCATTCGCCCTAGAAATGGTGAGGTGTGGCTTGAAGATAATTTAATTTGGGTTGTGGCTTCATCTAAGAAAGCCAGCAGGGAATCAATTGAACTAATTTTTTGATTGAAGGAAGTAGTTGAGATCTGTATCATACCAGACTGTAGAATATTTTTACTTAGCACATTTATCTCAATTTAAATAAAAGAATAAATGAAATGCACGTTATTTGGATTTTTTTTTCTGATTACAGATCTTGTAAAAGTCAAGAATAAATCTTCTTTCACAAAGGTGCAGCAAATACCGCTGTTCAGTCTGAAATCAATAAAAAGTTGCTTACATTGTATAAATATGAGTTTTTACTGTCATGGAAGGAGTGCAAAATCTATAGCTTTTAAATTCATCCAATGTCTGGTCTTCACAGATTTCAACACTATTAAACAAATTTTCCTCATTTTTGGCACTTATTTTTGCTTAAATGCTTCTTTTTATGTTATATAATACTCTATGCAAATTCTAATATTCTACATATTTACTTTGATAAATTCGAAGTATCAGATAGTGTATTAAGGAATGCCAGCAAATAGTCAATTCTTCCTCTCTTTCCAAAAGAGCATCCTATATAGTTTTATACCTGTATAGACTAAAGAATCTACATTTTTATATTGAGAAGGAGAAGGTACAAAAAACTGTTAGATAATGACAGTAAGATATTGAAGTCAATGGGACTCATTTGTATTTATGATAATATAATTAGAGTTAAATTTTGAAAAAGCCTGTCTTTCTGCTTTATTTTTTAATAAGCATATTATTTTTAAATAAGCCTTTTTACCAGCGAGGACATATCCTTGCCTAACTGCTGGTTTTTTTCCTGTTTGTTTTTTGTTTATGTGGTAAACCACTCATGTTTTTCTCACTCATCAAAAAAAAAAAAAGGTGAAATAACAATACATTGCCTTTACCACAGTCATAGAGGAGCCAACTTTAAATGGTTTTCCTTTTCATAGTTACTGAGCCTTTGTTTTTCACCAACTTTTATGATAAAATGTATTTTTGCTTAGTATGACTTGCACAGGTGGTTCTTTAGTTCTTGCTTTCATCTTCTGTATATTATTTATGAACAACAGTGATTCCTCTGCGTTTCCTTTACTACTGGCAGTGTTTCTACCAACAGTCTCAGCAAGTGGCAATCCTTCCTTAGATGTTTCAGTTTAGCATTGCTCTTTTGGAAATAAACAGTAGACTTTTCGACATGAAAATTCTGTTAATAATTGATGGCATTTATCAAAACCAGCCAGCATACCTCTAAGTGAGACTCTGTGGGGCTTCACCAAGGAAAAAAGGAAATATTTCAAAAAGTAAGGTAGGTAATTTGATGGGTTGGAGAAGGGGAGGTAGGAAGAAGATTTTTACCACAGCAAGTAGTATTTTCTGGAGAGGGTGATACTTTGCACCTTGATGCAGTCACCCCTCTCCAGCCGTTGCTTCCCAGTGCAGGAGTAGCAGGGTCCAGCAGCCCCAGCTGCCTTACTGGGATTTACACACCTCCCACAACCAGGCACTGGAGGCTACTTGGAGTCAGCAGCCAGAGCAGTGCTGACACGACTGAGCTGTTGCTCACAATCTGTGCCATGTGCCAGTTTAGGTCTATTTCTGGGGGTTTAATTTTTTCTCAGTCTATTACTGAATGAAGTCTTATCTCAGTGTCCATTGTCCTCATACTTTCTCATGTCAGCTACCTTCTACAGCAATATTTTTAGCTCATAATTCTGTTTTTACTTATTTCAGGAAAGGGTGAACATCCCCTGGGATTACAGTTAATAGCTTCAAGAAAGATCTGTATAGACAAGGTCATACGCTGTGAGAAACTTCATAGTAGAGACACGTGTATCAATCTTGCCAAGCTCAGAACTATTCACTAACTCTTGGAACTAATTGCATCCCATTAGCAGCAGTGCTGGACAGACATTCAGCAAAACAACTTAGGTGATATTCAGTTATTACCAATATCTGTATTTTAGCACTCCGCTTCTCAAGTGAGATTTGCAAGGCTGACTCCAGATAGTTGGAATAGATTCGTAAAAAATTTTGACTTTAGGCTGAATCTCAGACTGGTACTGTACTCCAGATGTCAAATTCAGTGAAAAGAAAAGTCAAGGAACAGGAAAAACTGGAGCCTACACTTGTGGCTTCTACATAATTCAGTTATTTTTTTATGCCTGTAGCTGGTCTCTTCTGGGAAACAGAAATGCATAATCAAAGACATTTATGTCCAGATCCATGTAGGTTCAGCATGGTCTGAGAAGTTTGATCAAAGAAGTCTCTGTGGTAGGTATCACTTTCTTGAAATTGGGTTAGGCAGAGCTTTGAAACAGGTACCTAACCAGTCATAAAGCTGAAAATAATACAGAGTGTATCCAGTACTTTAAATTCAACTGTTCAGAGGAAAGTTTTTGTTTCAAACGATCAACACAGAGAGTATCTCAGCTTAAATGTTCTTGAATTAGGCTCCTGAAATTAAGCAAATAAAATGCCATGCAGACAAGACTTGCAGTAACTAAGTGGTTTACTGAGTGCTTGACTTTGGTATTTCTTAATGCAAATCACTATGTAAGTTCTTGGGATATATTGCCATCTGCTGGCATTTTACTTGCTATCTATGTACGTTGCTTAGACATATGGAAGACCTCTGAGCTCACTGGAGTGGCTACTGCAGCCTCTCAGGGATAATTCAGTCTTCTGAAAATGACACTAACAGGTTGATTTATTTGCGGACACATAGCTGCGAGGAGGTTGATCCAGAAGGTCACAGGGCTCCAAAGGTCTTCATGTCACTGCTGAAAAATCCATGTGGAAGTTTTGGATAGCCTAGAATATATAAATGTTCCTTAATGCTTAAGGATATCTAGGAAATGGAAATGAGCCCTAGATCTTCTCTAGATGCAAATAGGATCTCAAGCACCTCTTCATAGACCACCTGCTTGCAGAAAACTCCACTTAGGTACCTAAATCTCAAATTGAGCAAAGGACATTTCCTTTTAACAGTTGTGTGGGACACCAGGGCAAATACTTCTTCCCTGTCTCCTTTCACACAGAGGAAGCCAAGTTAACTAATTTTGTCAAGCATCTAACTTTAATATGAGCAAAAAGTGAAACATCCTGCAGTTCAAGCATTTCTAGCATTCTTAAATGTTAAGGTAGACAAAGATTGAATGGTATAATTATTATTAAAGTGCTCAATTATACACAACAATTTTAATGACAATTTACTAATACCCACTTTGGCTTCAGTACTATTAAATTTATTCTGCTATTAACTTTCATTATTTTTAAATATTGGTTTTATAAGGCATTCTTTAGTTACTGGTGAAATTATGCTTGAGGAGTCAGATGCGTTGCTAAAGCTTCAAGTACAGGATAAGTAGGCTGCCTGTAGCAGACATTGGATATTTCTTAGTATGTACAAAGATACAGAGTAAATGATCTTTGGTCCATCTATTAGGAAGAAAATTACATTAAAATAAGATATCTCTCAAAGACTGGGAGCATTAATTACAATTTTACAGATCTGTAAGAGAATAATTACAAGTAAATTAAGGCTATGTCTAGAATTTCAAAGAGGATCTTCTGTGTTTTTTACATTCTAAAGTTAGACACATCTGACATATCTAATTGATGTCTGATTCTTTCTTCTACTTTGGATATTGTTCAAGATATAGCATCAGTTCCTTATAGCACATTCATTACATTGATCAAATCCAGATTGCAGTGTTGGCATTTGTTTAAGTAGTAAATCCCAACTTCAACAAAAAAATTGCAAGTTAGAAAGGTTCTTGAGATCAATCTAGGCTGTCAAAATCCTCAATAAATTCAGTTACCTGTAACTTATTAGAAAAAACCAGAAACACAAACAAACGAACAAACCCCAACAAAAACCTCAAACCGTATTTTCTTTACTCAAAATAACTTACTGCATTTATACTGGGCTTTCCAGTGGCCACTGCTCACCAATCTGAACAAAAGACTTTTCCTGTGTCTTTTTCTTGCAATCATGTTGACCAAGTGAGATTTTCAGAACAGCCTCTGAGAAGACTTATTTGTATAAATATTCATTTTACCTAATCAGTAGGTCAGCTTCATACTGTTACTTGTCTCATATCTAGAAGTTATGCTTTATATTTAGGTCTGTCCACAGTTTTCAAAATTTCTTAGGTATTTCATTCAAAGCCTGTCTTTTGTAAAATGTCTGAAGAGGCTGTGGAGAAGGGACTCAAAAATGAATCCTGTTTTTCGCTGTGCTACATTAAAGCTTTATGTCCATTTTTAACCAAAAAAACTTGCATTCTTCTTCATAAATTCATCAAAATTCATCAGAAAAGGTTGAAAGTGTCCTTACATCAAAACAGTTAAAATATTCTGGAGGAGATTGCAAATGTAGGTTTCCCTCAGGCACAAAAGAGAATTTATTCAGATTTGCTACATCACAGTGTTGTTGCATAAAAGTAGCCATGTCTTCCTGTTTCCATGCTTTGAAGGAAAGCTGTAGCTCTAACTGGCGTTTCTACACAACTAAGACCTAAATGATAGAACAACGAGCTTTTGGATCACTACTGAATGATCTGAGTGCCAAATTGTTAATTGGTTTTCAGGACTGAAGACACATGCAGAAGAAGAATGTCAGCTGAACACTCAAGTAAAATTAACAATTAACTAATAAAATATATAAATAAGAAACTTTTTAGCTCTTCAGTGGTGAGCATTAGTTTACACAGAGTTTTAATAATGGAGTTTGGGCACTGGGTATTTAAATTCCAATGAAGTCACACTTTGGGTGCTTCATTCCTTTTTCTTGTTTTTAAATTGGGCTTCAAATTTATGTAGCTGTCCTACTAATGCAATCTTTCAGAAAAGAAAGTTCACCTAGGGCTTTCTAAATCTTACATGAGTATCATTACTCCTTAAACATCCTTCCTTAGTCGTGAATATGCAATTTTGCTTGAAGTTTTATGTGTCAGGACAATCACTTATTTGAACTGATGTTTTCAGTCTGGCACATCCTTCTCTGTCTTTCTTCTTGGGAAAATGAGCATAATGTCTTTGAAAGATATCCAATAGAATCCTTAATTTATGTAGTGTCTTTTCATTTTCTGTTTGGTTTTAAAAGTTTATTACAGTATTAGAAGCAGTATAAAAAAATATACGTTACTTAATCTCCAGGAGTATGAAACTGGTAGGATTAAATAGATGTGAAATCTTTTTATATATTTCTATCTACTTATTATTTTTATGTGTCTGCATCATTATATATATGCAGGTCCTTTAGTCTGTGTCTTGTGCCTTTTTTATTTAGAAATTGCTTTTTGAAATAGCTACATATTGAATGAATCTCAGTTCTAGATATAAATTATGTCTATAATACAAGCAAATAAATAAATTGGTACTTTTGTCTAGAAACATAGGTCTTTAAACATGGTTTCAGTAATTCATTTTAATTGTGGTAAAGCATAAAATTAGTTTTGAACAATTTTTTAACTTATTCTAATGAATAAGCAGCACCAAATTAAAATCTATATTAAAAAAGCCAAACTTGATTCTCTCTCATCTTCTCTTCCAAAAGAAAATACATTTCCTCCCCAAAATACCCAGAGTATGTAATATGTAGAGTTCTTAACCAAAAGAGCAAGGGAAAATGTAGCACATCCTTCCATTGACTCCAAAGAATACTGAAAATCACATTAACGTACTTTTATTCAAGTAATTTGAAGATAAAAGGAATGGAATGCTTTCCAATAACAAATGAGTAAGCTTGGAGAGCGAAACTTTTTAGTTTGGAAATTAGATGGTAGAGAACCGACATAGTAGAAGTTGGTAAAACTGTGAACTAACAAAAAGTTGGGGAAGGGGGAGCAGACAAGGGAGAGAGGCAAAAAGTGGTAAAGAATTGAAATGTTGAAATCGGGAGTTATGGAAAAAGGAAAACATCCTACGGTTTGTATTATCAAGGCATAACGTACACTCCTCCTGAATCACTTGAATAGTCTTTTCTTTTTTATCCTAAAAGAGAGCATCTCCTAAGTTATAAATGTTAATATACAGGTATGGGTTTTTTTCTTCTTAAAATTGATAGCACTACGTCACTGTCAGAACCATAAATAATTGGTTTTTATCTCAAATGATCCCTAAGATTTGAGAAGCCTATTTTTATCTCTAGGTCTTACAGTTTTTCTCACAAAAAATGTGAATGAACATTTGGGGAGTGGAGATTGTAAAGTTTCTCTCCACGCACTCTGACGGAACTTCTTGTAGGATTTTACCGTAGAAGGTTATGCCTGTGCATGAGTAAACTTGGTCTCAGAACACAAATAACATGTCTGTTCATCTCTGTGATTAAATAAATTCCTAAAAGTATTACCATACAAGGCACAGGTACAGGTACAAAGAACAGATTTGGCCCCTCTGAAACACTGGCCATAATGCCCTTTTTGTAATGAGCCTTTTCTTCCTGACTGAATGGAGAGAGCGGTACCACCTGTCTTACACATTTTATCATGGCTGTTAGTCTTGCGGCTTACGTTTAAAAAATCACAGAATGGTAAAAAGACTGATGCAGTGCTTAGGGGAAGCAGTGTCCAGCTGACGTGAAGACAAATTGCGTTACAGCAGGCTTGTGAGAAACGCTGAGACATAACTTGGAGTGACAATATATACATTTGCAACTCCTTCAGGCTATTCTATATCAGCCAAAGGATAGCACGCAAAACAAACTGTGCCATGAAGGTGTAAATCCAACAGAGTTGACCAAAACCATAGAAAAATAAAAGCATCTAAAAGTGCATCCTATACTTGCTTTATCCATTTCAGTTTAAGCCATGTTGTTCTTCTTTTTTTCCATTTCCCAAAGAAGTGATTAGGTCATGTTATTCATAGACTATAATTCCCAAATGCAGAATCCTAAAATATGACAAATTTAAGCCTTTCTATATGCTGGTACTTGCAATAAGTATAATGCTGTCTGAAAAGAAATTATCTCAGGAACTTTTACAAACACAAATGTTTAACTCTTTGAACAATTGTATAAATAGGAGCATGCCTCAAAGAAGAAAGGGAATTTGTTTTTACATGTCTGTTTACTGATTTTTGCTACCACTGTGAGATATCACTGGGAATGATACGGTTGCTAAAAGATTTTAGTCACACTGTTAATTTCTCCAGTGACTAATCATGGAGCAGACCAAATAAGGTGAACAGAAACAGCCATAAATTGAGCAGAATGTTCTCCATAAATGGTAAATATATTCTAAGTATACTGAGTGTTCATAATTCTGAGAAATATTAATAGTTAGGAGCTAAGTTTAGGCATCTTATTTAAGTTTAAATTTAAAGGTTATTTTTACTTTTGTTTCCCTCATTGTCAAAACAGGGAAATTCCCAGGTTCTGAGTCACTGTCAGTAGCAGACTTTATAAGTTAGGTGCTAAAAATAAGTATAAGAATACCTCCCTCATTTTATAAATAAACATCAAAATAGTTATTAAACAAAAAATCATTTGAACTCAAATTGCTTTCACTAACAGGAATAAAAGCACCTTCTGCATCACACTATTTTGATTATTTGCTTTCTACTTTTCCTTTTTACTCACTTCTGATTTATCCATGAGAACTCAATATTTCCTAGTGTTCATCAATGACCACGTAGAGTTGAGTATCATACTCTTCCTTTGATTGACTACAGAAACATACTGACTACAGAAACATCTTGAACATATCAGTCATTAATCACCTTGTTTTTACACAGAACACTACATACACGGATATTAAAAGAAAAGTAAATAATACAGTTTAAAAAACCAAAAGTGCAAATATTTTAAGATTTAATTATGTTATTTTTAGCTACTGTATTAGTTGAAAACAAAGCAAGAAAATGAAATAAATTTTAATTTTTTTGTTCAGTGTGATTTATCCAGGCTATGCATTTTGGAAAACAATAATTTAACAAGATTATGAAAATTCCACTTGTCATTAACATAAAGTGAAATATCTAACAGAACCTCCTATGTTACAGCTCTCTCATTAGATTCAATTTATCAAGGATAAGTGTGAGAAACATCAGGAGCAAGTATCAGAAATAAAAATATACCTAAAAATTCTGAAAATAAAAGGGCTAGTATTGTTACTTCCCTTTTAAAAGGTATTATTTCTCATACAGAAAAGAATGCTGAATCCTTTTTCCTTTGCACTACAGGTGAGTGTTCACCATAGCAACCTCCAAATGTGGTCGAAGAGCCATTTGAAAACAGCTCAAGCATTTATCTCCCTAGTCTCTATCTTTTAATTGGCATGTATTTGACTTCACTTGAAATGAATGAAAATGGACTTGGCTTGTGTAATAATATGTTTCAGATGACAGTAGACAACAAGCTTGTGGAAAAACAGAGGTTTCAAAAAGGGCCTGATATTTAGTACGAGTGGTATTAAAATAGAAGCAAAGTGCATTTAGTTTTAAATCTAGTATTTTATGCGCTTCAGGAAGAGATAGGATGGTGACAGCAGATTATATGTAGACAGCTGATTAGTGAGCTCTTAACCTATGTCAGCTTCTTCAGATTGTTTTCTGCTGATGGTCTGTAATTCAGAAGAATTTCTCCCAGCAACGTGTAAGAAGAGTATGGGAAATAAAGTTCTCTGAAGTAAAAACAACAACAACAACAAAATAGAAAGAAAAACTATGCCAGCGTTATTAAAGTAAATGTCCCTTTGTAGATAGAGTGCCTCCCAGAAGGGATTTGTTTTGCACTGCAATTCAATGTGGAAAAAAGATTTATACAAAATTTTTGTAACAGCTGTAATAATCAAAGAAATGACAGGCAGAATAACTGCACGATGTTTTTTGTACGTTCAATTTATTTCATGCAGACCAGAGCCATTTTGTGGAGTTTTTTTTGTTCTTAAAGGAATTTTATACATCAAAGCATGTAAGGAGTTGAGGTATCCAATATACAAAAACCCAATGAAAAGCAGCCATCATAAAGGATAGCAAAAATTATTAATTTCTCCAGCTTATGACTGGAGTGGCTGGCTCTGGCTGAGTCTGCCTGTTTGATCATGTCAAATCTCCAGGTTAGAACAGGCACTCTCAGGAGGTGAACCAGGATTAGCCCTGAGCTGCCTGTGATGCTCTCTATGTTCCCATGACAGCAGTGTGGCACAGTGCAGTTAGTCCCAAAGTGTTTGTTCTCTGGCTAGGATCTAAGGGAAAAGCAGAAGGTGGGGAATGTAGAGGTGGACAAAAAGATAAACAGCAGGCAACAGGGCAAAGATGAACATTAGAAAACTGCTTATTCATGCAATAATATGCTCTCAGGAGTGGACTAAAGTCTAGGTGTGGCAGGTGAAGCAACAGCACCAAGAGACCCAAGAGTGGTGTAACATGTCGATATTTGTCAGCTATTTCCAGGCTTTTATATGCTCATCAGCTCTTCATCTAAGCTACTAATAATCTCCACCATTTGTACAAACTGAATATTTGCTGATGACTCATCAGCTGCTGACTCTTTGTGAGCTGTTATCCTCAACGAAAATAGTTGCAGACACAATTATGAATAAGCTGTTGAACTGACTGCATGTGAACCAGTTCAGATAGAATCCTGAGACATTAGGTTGTATCATTGTCATAACTCACTTATGATCTCCAATTTATAGCAAGAGTTGATGTATCAGCTCTTTGTACATGTCTTTGATGCCCCATGGTATCTCAAATGGTGATACACGTCTGTGTTTAATCAGCTGAATCCCACCTAAGGTGTCTGCTTTAAATTGAGCTAAATGTCTTTCTAAGCTGTTCTGGCTAAATCATCATTTAAGTTTAGAAGCTGACTCACCTACATTAGGTTACAGAAATTCAGGTTTCATAATCTGAAATTAAAATCCATCCTTAGTGTCCTGTGGCATATATGGTAAATTTTGTCATTGATTTAGGTAGCTATGATCTTTTCCTCTGGTTAGAAGTAAAGAAAACTGCTGCTTCATTATGGAGTGTCCTGTGAGAAAAGGATATTTCTAAGACTGTAAAACAGGTGACAGCTCCTATGTGTATGTGAATGTGTCAATAAAAATTATGAAACTATGTTAGAATATAAATATATAATATAAATAAATAAATATACAGAACATATAAATATACATGTAAATAAATAGACATATAAATAAATATACAGAATATAAAGCTCAGCAACTGCAATCAGAAATCACAACTCAGCTGAAAATACTGAACACTGTCAATCTGTCTTGCTGTCATTGGGATTCATGTGGTGCACTGATACTGTACTCGAGTGAGTAAGTTATAAAATATGGGGCGGTTGTGGATTTTTTTGTAGTAAGCACCCAGTAAGTTTGTGTCCCTGCTTACTAAAAAAAGTCAGAACTGCTCCAGCTTTTCAGGGCTTGTACTTACTCCATTTCTGAGCTTCAAGCAGTGAATGCCTTTACATTTAGTTTTGTATTCATCGCTATGGAGCAGCTTGGATGTGTCTTGCAGCGCTGCATAGAGCAAGCCATTCCAGGTGAAAATCTTAGAGCTGCAAAGCAGTCTGTGTTTGAGGACTGAGATTTAAAATAGGGCAAGTGTGGTGACAAATACAGAGCTTTATTTGAATAATAAGATGTGTTCTGAAAACCATACTTGCAGTGGTTGTCAATTTTCAAAATCTAATAAGGCTTTTTTAGGATCCTAGTCTGTTTTATATTGCTTTTTAGAGAATGGGCTGCTTAGTCTGTAATGTTTTTCTTAGTTTCTGTTAAAATGATAGTTACTGCTGAAAACAAAACATCAAAGTCTCGCAACAAAGGTTATTGTTTAAAGGTTGTATGATCATTGCTGTACACACACCGATGGTAACTAAATATCTTCAAATATTTTAAGAATTTAAAAAAGAGGAGGTGAGAAAGCCAAAGGAAAGAGACTCGGTTTTATCAATTTTATCAGCAGTTTTATCAATTTTTTAATGCAAGGAAGACATTAAGTTTTATTCATGCTGTTTAAAACACTATACTCATTAAACTTTCCTACTCTTATAATTATAATGACATTGCCAGTTTATTAATCTTGAGGGTTTTTTTGAGCTTTTACTTTTCTGTACTGAAGAATGTGGATAATATTTAAAATTGCTGAAAATTATTTGTGAAAGTTGTTGTAGTATTTAGTTCTCTTGCCAATGTTTTCAAACTATTTATCAATTGTTCCAAAGAGTTTGTATATTAAATTAGTAATTTTGGCGCTTTACTGTTTACTTTTGGAACATTATGGATAATAAGAAGATAGTTTCCTGTTTGCTGGTTGTGAAGGAATTAATAGGCTGCATAGAGCAAAGTACTACCAGCAGGTTGAGGAAGATGGTCCTTCCCTTTTAACTAGAAGTGGCGGTGCCGCGCCTGGAGCACTGTGTCCAGTTCTGGCCCCTCAGTAGCAGGGACACACGGACATACTGGAGAGACCCACAAAGACATTTAAGGAGCTGGAACATCACTCCTGCCAGGACAGGCTGAGAGAGCTCTGCATGGAATTACATGGTAATTCTTACCTGTTTTGATTGCTATAAACATATATGTACATGATACCTACCAAACACCCTTCGTCATTCCAGATTTATGAATGTATAGCAAAACAGTAAAACATTGACTTTATTATGGCTTTGGACTAAGCAGGCACAAAAGGAGAAAATTACCGTCATACTACTTTCAGATAATTAATCTTAGTCTTTCTTTGTTGTATAATGGAGGATCCCTTCAGAGAATAGAGAAACTAGATGCTCAAATAGCCTTCTCAATGATAACAGGTAGAACTCTCCATTCACTAGATGTGAATTATGAGAAGAATTCATCTAAATCAGACATTTCAATTAGGTGTCTGCCTTTAAGATTATTTTTTTTTCTTCCTAAATTTATTCCCAAATGCTGGCTGGTTAAAGAGTGACAATGTGACTGTTTTCTCAGTTTTGCCTGTGAACTACAGTTAATTTTCCAACCGTGATTTACAAGCAGATGATTTATATTATTTAGTAAATAGATGGAAATATAGATGCAAATGGAAATAACTGTGAATACAGCATTTGTAGCTACAATTCTGCATGCACAAGAATTATAACAGATTTACAGACCAAGGTAAAACATACTGACTACTGTCAAGTAAGTTACATGGCATAAAGTATTACAGAAGATTATGTTTGAAATAATCTTTATAACATTTAACTTATTTTTCATAAAAGCAGGTCTTCAGCATCCAGTTATGTTTGCAGTGTTAGAGGATAATCTCAAGTAAAATCAGTGTACAGTTAAACTGTGAAATGACTGGCAGTTAGATGTTCATGTGGATTGCCACACGAATCTGTTAATAGGCATATTAAATGAAATTAAAATGTCAGTGTTTCCCATCTACTGTAATGAAAAGAATTGCAAGGAGTTTTAAAAATATCACGGCTTGTTATGCCATGTTAAAAAAAAAATCATGAATAAAAATTGTAGCACCTGGTCTGCACAATGAAGGCAAAAAAGTTGGAAGTTTACCATAAGGAGTTCTGACAACATTGTGTTTGCTTTCAGTGATACTTCTGCCTTTATCTATTGTGCAGAAATATTTGATGTAATTATATCTGCCAACTTCAAAGTCTTCTACGCATATATTAGGAACAAAAGTTTTATTTGCTCATATTTTAGACTATTTTTACATTTATCGTAAGTTGCAAAAGGAGACTAAATGTGTTCACAGCATAAACCTTGGCAAATTTCAACAAAAAAATCAATACATTTTTTTCCACAAGGCTATTAAAGAGAGCCTTTATTCATGAAGATTTTACTGAAAAGATTAGTTCCATATGAATAGTTCATTTCATTGATGTAATTTCGGTTTTATCTTGTACTTTGATCTAGCAGAAAGCTTTCAAAAAGATGACAGTTACTTTGGGAAATCTAGTGTCATGAGGATATTACAAGTCAAGGTAATTTCTTAAGAGAAGCAAGTGTGCTTATATGCTGATAAAGGAATAGTTTAACAGGTAGGGATTGAGTTTTCAATCCAAGAATTTATATGTATTAGTCAAATGGTTATTGAATTGCTTAATAATTCAGAACTTTTCAAACTATTAAGAAAATATTCTTTCACAGAAAATGCATAAAGAACCTTTGCTGAGCAGCAGCCGCTTATCATAAGTTGACTTACTATTGTAAAACTTTGATGCACTTCAGCAGACTAGAAAAGGGCATCTTGTGTGAGATTAATAATGACAAACCTTGTTCGGAAACACTGTTGATGAAAATAGGCAAATACATGCTGTGATGACATTTGAGAAAGAATGACAGGGTCACTAATGAAAACATTAATGGTTCTTGCAGTTCTTTGACCTGCAAACTTGATTGAAAAGGCACATCTGATTTTTATTCCTGTTTGAATCATTCAGATTCTACTACTACTATAAATTTTGAGACCTAATTTAAAATACACAGCTGGAACCTGTCGGAACACCTGAACTTTTTTATTTCCTAAATATAGGACTTACTAATTTCTGTGTATATCCTATAAATTTGTTTAAATGTCTCTATGATCCTTATGACTCCTACCATAGCTGCTGTCAGCTTTTTCAGCCTATGACACTTCCACTCTGTGTTCTAATATTACTTTAATATTGTGAAATATATGTTATCTCTAGTCTACTGACAAAAAGAATTTATAAAGACGTTGTCTTAAAAACACAGAAAAAGATAATGTGGGTATTTTTTAGCAAAATTCTAATAAATTTGAAATCTTGATTTCATCATTCAAGCAAATCTCTCATGGATTTCAGAGCTCAGTTCTCAATATTTTTTTCCAATGGAACATTTAAACTGCCTCATAAAGGAGCAATAAATAAAGAAATTTGAAATAAATACTTAACTGTTGCAAGCTTAATTTTACCCTATTGAAGCTATTTTAAAGTATTTTGTGACTGATTTGTCCTTTTACATCAATTCCTCTCAACCAAGCCAGAAAATAAAAAAAAAATGTACTTGTTTTGATTTATTTATTTTAGATTCTGGATACCTTCACCTCCCTTAATTTATTTGAAAACCATTTATTATTATCCTTTTTCAAAATCTCTGCTGAATATCTTGAAAGCTCTTAGTATTCATAGGACCTTGTTGTGCTTGTTTACTAAAATGTAATTAAGGAGAGAAGCCTGCAGGTTTGATAGAATTTGTTTTCAGATAAATCATCAACTCTGTCAGAGTAAATTAGGCATCTCATCCTGAACTTCAGATATTTCAATTGGAACACTTATGCTGTTGGTGAATGAGATGTTTCTGTTAGGAATGTTCCATGTGTATGGCTCTAACTGGCCCAGTTTCACATTAATGCATGAAAGAATCCTTTGTCACTCTTCTATTCACAAGTTGCACAAAGAAATATGGCAAAACCCTCATTTCTCCTGTTTGCATTCATCTCAAAACAAAAAGGAAAGATAAACAGTTGCGACCTTTTTTTTTGACAGAACACAATTTAAATAAAACCAATGTCATACCCAGAATATATCAGAATTAAATGTTGTCTTCTCTTGATGTATTTGCAAAATAAATGTTAGAAGTGAGAGCACTTGAAGTAAATGAAAATGCAAAAGATCGATTTTTTCTCAACAAAAAGAGATTAAATACAGTATAACTGAATCCATCATATGGCCCATTCAGTCCAATATCCTGTTTGCCATATTATGCGAGATTGTTCTAGGAAAAGCCACTAAACCCCAAGTAACATAAGTATGATGAGATTACATACAACTTTCCAATTTACAGAAAATAACACCCAAGAACAACACTGACAATCTCTGCAAAAGCTCTAATTTGCTATAAATAAATGTTCTAAGCAAACACAAAATAAGGCTGATCCTGTTATGCATGTGAAATGAGAAAGACCATGAGAAGCATCCCATCTGTTTGCAATCATGAGCTCTGTGTGCTCTCTTGAAAGTTGTATAGCTGCATTTTGGTGGGGTTTTTTTTGAGTCCTTGTTCTAGTTTGAAAGCAAACCAGTGAAAGATTCCAAATCAGAACTACAATTTAATAGGAATATTAAAACAAATACAATTGTACAGAAACACTGACAGAGTCAGAATACAACCTGACACCCTGTCACTCAGGGTGGTGATAGCAGTCTGATTAAATGGTGGCTGCAGTTCTCTTGAGGTGATAGATGTGGTTCTGTTGGAGCAGTGATCCTGTAGAATGGTCTGGTATTCCTCTGAAGGTCCAGTGGTGGTTATGTAGCTCTTATCCTCTGGGCATCCAGTAGGTAAAGACCACCTGTGGTGCTCCAAACCTCAGATTATATCCAGGTAGGAATGCTTGGTTCCTCCACCCGGGCAGAGCATCTCGCAATGGGAAAATGTGATCTTATGAGTCATGCAGTGAGGCTTGATGGCCCATTAACAGAAGATATCCCCCAGAGGGAGTTATCAGGGATGTGTCATGGAAGAGATAAAGTACACTGCCCCACCTGGTTTTAACAGCTTATGGAAATGGTGATAGAATACATACTTTTGGTTACATCTTACATTGTAACCTAAGACAGTGCTCTCACCTTTGTATGACCATCCACTTACTCCATGCTCTGTCTGATCAAGGTCACAGAGGTGGTTTGATATACTGATATGAAACCATGTGAGCTGTAGTAAACAAAACAAAACAAAACAAAACAATTAAAAAAAAACCCAAAACAAACAAAAAAAAATTAGTCATAGAAATTTAAACTCTGTTGTACCCTAAATCACATCAAGCTCATCATTAACCCAAACTTAACACAAACCCAAGTGTGATTTAGGGGGTTCTGTTATGAATCTGCTCTTTGGCACAGCCTGATACATAATAAAAGCTGCACTTTTTCATGGCCAGGCTGATCCTTAAAACAGCACAGCTATGTTCCGACATTGTTATGCCTGATCCAGTAAATCTCCCAAAACTCTGTAGACTGTGGCATTTAAGTTTGCCCAGAACTTCCGATTCATCCCCCTAGATCAGGTCAGAAGAACAAAGCAAGAGACGAGGGAGCTCATACTTTTACCATATAAATGAACGGCATCAAACAAGGAAAAATTACATATTCATACCATGAGTATACAGAAGTATCTGTTAGCAATGTGCTCATATGCATAACAGAAAACTACGTAAAATATTAGCAGAAGTGACTGCAGTAAATATAAGTAAAACATTTAAGAAGATTCCACTGAACTTTTTTCTAAATCTGTTCTAAATGTAGTTTTGAATATTACCATTTCCAGAATTTGGATATACAATGAAACATGCTAATTTTTATTTCTTTAACATATGGAGAGAAAACACTTGAGTGACAAACAGTTTTAACAGTGAGAAAAAAACATTGACTTTCACTGCTTGATTTATGTAGACAAATCAATTTTAAATTAGAGCAGAAGGCCTCCAAGCTTGTAAATTCAAAATATCATGAAGGTCATGTCCTGTCTTTCATAGCTTATTCAGGGATACAAACCAAATTATTGCAAAATTAAGTATCTAATCCATCTGTCTTTTGCCTAAAGTGTTAAGTATTTGAAGAAAATAAGGATATTTTAAAAGAAAACAAAAAGGCAGTGCCTTAAATTTAAAAAAAGTCCTTTGTTTCAGTTGCACAATTTTCACTGCATTCATTTCTTTCATGACTCATGAAGGGTTCCCAGACAACCAAGTGGTTAAAACCATGAAAATTAAAGTGAAGCACATGTTTATGCTTTCATTAGATAGTGACGTTACTTAACACATTGCAATAATTTTATTGAAACTCTGAAAAGGCTAAAATAAGTTAATGTTCAGTTAAAATAAATAAGTGCTAAGTTCAATCCTTGCAGAAACATTGTAAGCAAACAGTCGATAAAATAGCTACAATCTATTATAAACTAAATACTACAACTTTCAGGTTTAAAAAAATAATAATATTAAAAATTCAGGTTTGCTTGTAGAATCATTCTCTCGTCTTTCTTATTTTCTTCTTCCACCTCTGAATCCTTGTATAAGACTCATAAAGTTGTTTCATTACTTACTTAATAATAACAGTAAGCATGTCACCATATCCTTGGCATTGTGCAATTTTTTAACATTTTGTTTAATATCAAGGTAGATTCAAAGTACAAGAATTTTAGTTTCAAATACTACTGGAGTTCAAATAATATGGCAATTCTAGGTTGACTGGTTGTGACTAGAAACAGTAAGACTGGACACTGCTTTTAGAGTAAAATGTGCTGAATTTGCTGCTGCTACTCTACCTTTTTCATCATATGAATTTCAGTCAAGCTCCTCGTGTTCAACTAAAACTTTTCTGTATCTGTTTTTCTCTTACTAATTAAAATAAAGGGCTTATCTGCTTTCAGATGTGTACACATTTTCTGAAATTACTTCCAGCCTGGCATTAAAATCCATTGCTTAGTATTCCTGTCTGTAAATCTGGTTAACAAATCAACAATCTGTTTTAAAGAGTTTTCTTATGTAAGCCCCTAAAAGGGAACTTTTGCATCTTTTCCTGTCCTTCTTCCTCCCCAATACACTCTGATCCGTCTCTTTCCTTTCCATTGGTCCTTCTCCTAAACATCTCATAACAAATCTGACACGTGGCCACAGTTTCTTTAAAACCATTCTTGAATGTTCTTTCTCTGGCATCACATAATGTCGTCTACCCTTGTAGCAAATAAGCCCCTGTGTTTTTCACAGTTTTTACAGGTAGGGACAATTCCTTTTCTGTTTCTTTTGCAAATCCTGTATTGACAATTCCTGAATTATTCTCCCTGATGGACCTAAGGGCAGCTGATTTGGTGGTGTGAGCTTGCACTGGTCAGGTTGCTCAGGCTCCCCACAGCCTTTATTATTTGATAAAGGGAAATATTTTTTAATATCTGTGAGAAGTATACAAAGTGTAAAGCAAATAATACGATCAGATTTGAGAAAAGCATGAGTTAAAGGAAAGGCAAAATGAGTTTTTGTTACTTCATGAGTAAGGCTTCTGAAAGGAATAGGTTTTTATTTGTCATAATTTTCTATTCATCTTCCAGAATTAGTAGATAAACACATAGTAGGCTTAAATTCAAGCAAAGCAGAATAAAGTTAAATAAACTTTCTAATAGAATGAATGGGGAAACAAACAGATATGTTTCCTAAGCAGTTGTGAAGTCTCTGCCATTGTCTTCAAAATCACACTCAAAATCATCAAAGATGTGGCACAAATCACATTCTTTCTGTGGAGTAAGAAGATGGAATATGTGACCTGTTAAGGTCAGTGCTCTATGGTTTTCAGGACTGAAATTTAATTAAGAAGAACAACTGGAAGAAGGCACTGGTATATCATAATTGCTGCTTTTATAAGCAATATTGCTTGTAGTCTGAGAATGTTTATTACAGACTGATAGAGTGTAGTGGTTTAATACTTTGCTGGGATTTAAACTCCTTCCTCCCTCCCCCTCCTGTGACAGAGGGACGAAGGCAGCGACTATGGATTGCATAACAATTTACTGAAAGCAAAGAGCAATGGAAAAACAAACTCACAGTAACACCAGCAATATTAGTAACAAAAGTATACAGAGGAGAAGGTGCTTTACACACAGAAGGGGTTTACACATTCACTGAGTTCCACATGGCTGCAGGGACAAACACAAAATGGCGGACATCCCTGCAGCTCGGCAGTGACGCACAGCTGTTCCTGAGGCAAGACAAGATGGCGGCTGCTCTCCGCCACCAGTGTTCCCTGTGCCTGAGTCCAGGATAATGGAAAACCATGAGAAAAAAACTGTGAAAGCTGGAGCATCCACATTGTGCTGCTTGCTTTTCCAGACTGCTCTGCTCTGCTGGTTTGGTGCGCACAGTGCTGCTGCTTTGGATTACTCAGGTCACTCCACTCTGCTGGGCTCCTGCTCACCTCGGTTTATCACTGCTTTGTTCCCTGTGGCTGCTTCTGGTTCACCACTACTTGGAGTCAAATCTCGGAGCCACTCTCGGCTGTGTTTGCCGCATCTTGGAGGAATAGGAAGGGATGTTTGGCGTTAGGGCAGGGAGAGACTCCACAGTGTTGGTCCTGACAGTCCGCAGCATTATCGCAGCTGACACCTTTCCTGAGCAAGAGAGGGAAAAGAAAGGCGCGGTTCCGGGGGTATGCTGCTTTTCTCTTCCCCAAAATCACGCCACCCAGCAATGATGTGCATGGTATACAACAGCAACTCAGCCATGCCCACACAGCCCTAAAACTCCACCCCCTGCAAGCAAATTTAGGACATTTAGGAAGAGCTGTCTGAGGTCACTTGGTCCAACTTCCAGCTCAGCAGGGCTGACTCTGAAGCTACGCCAGGTTGCTCAATCCTTTTTGCTGATTTTTAGGATCTCCAGGAGTGGAAATTTCATACCAACTTATTTCAATGTTCAACCACCCTCACTGCGATATTTTTTCTTATAGTTGGAATTTACCTTGGGGAGCAACCAGTCTCTTGAATGCATACCTGAAAGCATCTATATTGACTATAATCACCACAAGGTATCTACAGAAACAGAAATTAGATTTTCCCCATCATTGAAATAATGTTTGACTTTCTATATATAAGTACTGAATATCCCAAGTAAGTGAGGACTAGTGATTATCTGCCACATGTTAAATTAATTTCAATATAAAATTGCAGCTTAACGCAGGTGATTATTGAATGAGTTCATACAATTCTGAATGTGATGTGTCTTACTAGCTTAAAGCTCACTTCTGAAACTTAACCCTTTAACACTGGTGAGAATTCCTGAGAGATCCAAAGGGAACTGATTGGCTTACAGGCAGGTAATTTTCTGGAGTAGTTGATAAACTATGAAAAAAATCCCCAAACCCAAACTACAATTATTTACTACAGAGACTATTCCCATCTTTCTCCCCTGAGGTCACAAAACATTCAAATAATTCAAGACATAGGGGTCCTGTGTCTGATGGTTAAAATTGAACAGCTGCCAGGTGTGCTGTGTAGAGCAACCCTGATCTGAGGTCTGTTAGCAGGATTTGTTTGATGGAGAGGTTCTTCAGTAAATACAGTTATTGTAACATGATTAGTTTGTCCACAACTTCAGCTTACCTTGTCCGAATAACTGATGACTATTAAATGTAGACTTCTTGTTTAGAAAGAGATAAAAGTCTGGCAGACTTTTATTCATTCTCTGTTACTGGCTTCTGACTTTTGTAACAGACAGTGATGAGCATTTCTTATTATTGTGAATTGAAATAAAAGACAAACCCTTTCTTTCAGAGTACCACAACATGGGACACTGTCCATGAAGCAGGAGAAAAAAATAAGAATAAATTATTTGTAAGTCATTAGGAGAAAAAACTGACTCAAAGTGCTGATATACATCTTACTTGTGTATTAGACTATTACTGAAGAAAAAATAAATATTGCTGTAAATGACAGACACATGACTACTGAAATTTCTAAGAACAGGACATTCAGAACAAATTTTTAAAAGGCATTAATAATATTTAAGAATCATTTTAATTTGTAAGAACAGAGGAACTACTCTAAATTTCTGTATATCTGGTAGAATCAGGCCTCTTTTTTGGTACTTTTCTCTCCCCTATACATTTCATAGAGTAATTGTTCTGCTTTGTTGGTCTGTCTTTTTTTTTTTTTTTAATTATATTAATTTTTTTCAGAACACTGCTGTTTTCATTATCAAAAGTTTCAGAACCTGTGTTTGTATTACTTTGTCACTTATCTAATGTGATATTTTGGAAGTCATACAATTGTTCTGCTTTGTTGGTCTGTCTTTTTTTTTTTTTTTAATTATATTAATTTTTTTCAGAACACTGCTGTTTTCATTATCAAAAGTTTCAGAACCTGCGGTTGTATTACTTTGTCACTTATCTAATGTGATATTTTGGAAGTCATACAAAAATTATGTCTTGAAAGTCAGTATTTATCAGCTACAGGTGTGAATTCTTTTCTGACATGTTAGAAAAAACTTTAGTTGTTGATGCAATTAAAAGAATTAGAGTGATTATTTATAATTGCAAAAGCTGTTCCTGCTCAAGAGTAAAATTGATGTAATTGTCAAAAGAACTTGAACATTTTTATGTGTTCTGGATGTAGTAAACAAAAAATTTAATTAAACAGCTATTAGAAAAGCAAATACTAAAAACTGTGGAGTGACATGTGTCCTCTGGAAATAGGGACTTATTGGAGTTTGCTGACTACTCTTTATTTTCTAATCCATACCATTCAATACAGTGCACAATGAGGGAAAATAATAACTATTATTACAGGTTAGGAGGAAGAGCTCTCAGTACCTTTAAAGAAAAAAATGCCTGTTCAAAGGAGCTCTATAAGAAGTCCCCATAGGCTCATTTTCTGATGTCCTCCTGTTCTGAAACAAAAATATCTAACCTGCTCTCTTCCTTCTGCTCTGGAAACCTTTTGAATTTATCAGTTCGCTCAGATCTGTGTGCTAATTCTCACTGCCTGGGTGAGAATATATATTATATATATATCATTATATAATGAAAACAGCTGTAGGTATTTAAAAAATGCTACCAGAATGTCTTTCATAGGCATTCTTTCAAAGACAGAAAAAGAGAGAACATGGCATAAGAGAGAAATTTGTATCAGGCTAGAATGTGACCAGTAATAAAGTAGAAATGTAGATGGTGAACAGTTCTCAGACTTACGCAGTATTTTTCATTTACGCTTCTGAAGATACGCTGTGAAGAGAGTGTATTATTCCCACTGTAGTGATTGAGACAAAGGCTTTCAGCTCTTAGTAGTCAGGCTCATTATGCCATGAACGATGTAACTGGAAACTGTAATTTCCAGATGCAACTGAAAATTTGAAATATAATTTTAATGTAACACAGGCTATTCCTTACAAGTACAGGTTTTCTAGGTTTCTATCCCAGCGTCCAATCCTACTCCATAGGCTATGTAGGTGACAGGATGGTCACACTCAGAGTTGCTGTCAATAGCTCAATGGCCAAATAGAGACCGATGATGAGTGATATTTCTCGGCGGTCGATGGTGGGACTGTCACTGTTCAACATCTTTGTTGGTGACAGGGACAGTGGGATCAAGTGCGCCTCAGCAAGTTTGCTGATGTCAACAATCCCTGTGTTGCAGTTCACACACTGGAGGGAAGGGATGCCATCCAGAGGGACCTTGACAGCCTTGAGAGATGGACCTGTGTGACTGCTTTTAGGAAAACAGCAATCATCCCTGTAGCTACTGGGGCTAAGATGGAGGTGGCCTTATACTCAAGGGTTAAGCTATTTTTTATGATGATGTCATGCTATTCTGTGTCCTCCTGTATAAATACATCAGCTTTCCCTGCTTCCATCAATTTTGGAGCTGCAAAATTGTGGTCTAAAGATGCTGTATTTGTCATTTGATTGTGGAAGTGGGTCCTACTGTGTGCTAGTATTTGTATTTTGTATGTAAGAAGTGGATTATATGTCTGAGAAAAAAGAGATATCCTACTGAGATCAAATACCAGAGAATATCAATGAGATTCCATGTTTCATTTTTATATACTTCACAGTAGTCTTATCAAGCAAGTGTAATGGAGAAATAAATGCAGCTTTTTAGTGAGTAAATTATTTCTTTTTCTTCTCATCTTTTTATTTATGACAATGATTGAATTTAATCAGAGTGAAGCAGAATTTGCTGTAATTTTTTTGCAGCATGCTGTGTTTCAAAGGCTAAAATTTATTTCACAAGATTGTTTCCACTAACTAGCTGTCACAGATCACAGGAACAATGCTTTTCTCTGACCTCATCTAACTTCTGTGTAGGAATCTCTATGTTCAAAAAAGAATAAAGAAAACTTTTAATCAAGAGTCAACATGAAGAACTAATGACTCAACATATGTTGTCTAGATACCATGATTAACAGAAGATGAAAATTATGTTACTACCATTTTATCCTCAGTTCTCCCTAAGTTCTTTTCTTTCAAAAAGATGTTTGCATTTTACAAATACTTTTTGATTTATTGCTTTATAAATTATAGTATTTGGTTAAAAATACAGGACCTTTTATATGAGATCAGTCTCCAAGGACTGTATGGGGCTTGAAAACAAAGATAGCAATTTAATTCAAAAATTAGTCTGCTATTTAGAATATTGTCTCTTCTTAATAGCTTCATATATCTTTTGTCTGACTCCAGAGCCAAAAGAGAGGCTTTGATACTTTCAGCAGGTTCTTATTTTATTTCCAAGCCTTTCCCTCCCTAAAAATTTCTATTGAACATTGTAATAAAATATACCAGTACAGGAATTCTACTAGTGGAATATCTAAAAAGGGTTTTATTTATTTTTCATTACCAGATTTTTCCCCTTATTTCACACTGTTGTTACCACAGGTCTCCTGCAGGCTGTCTGTGGCCCTTTTACATTCCTACTAAAAAATTTTATGGAATCTGAGTAGCTGATATAGAGAGACTTTGGAACCTTGATGTTATTAAAATTCACAAGTACCATTATGTCCTGAGTAAAACACTGCATTTTTTTAAATTTAGATTTTGCTTAATAATACAAATCCTAGACAGAGCAGTGAGGGGGAAAATTTATGGGAAGATATCTTTCTGAAAGGATTTCTTCAGCAGCATGTACCATACATATACACAAGTATGTGTTCAGATTTTGTTAACTGTGTCACAGGTAAGAGTTCCAAATCTGCCACATTGTTTCTTCTTTTTCTTCCATTTTCCAAAAAATAATCACTGTTTACAGTAGGAGTTTGAGGATGCCAAGTACTTCAGATCCTGCAATATTTCTATTATTCTATTATTTTGAAGTTTCCTTTGTATATTAAAATGTTCTGTTAAACAGAGCATTATGTCACTGCCTTTCCTGTCTTTCTGTATCATTGTATTTCCTAGCATGCTGATACTCAAATAATAGACTGTCTACTGCTCTAGGACTTTTACATACATATCATACAAAGAGATCGCTAACTGTGTTTATTTACAACATCCTGAGAGACAAAATGAACATTGCAATATACAGGTGAAAACATGGGAGAACACAGAATATGGAAATAAAAACTACCAAGGTTTCTTGTACCTCTTATATACGAAGGAAATGTAGCTTAAAGTCGGATGTTTTTCAGCTGTGCCTTTTTACTTCATGAACTTTATGAGTTCCTGGGAGAGCTTTTAGGTGGAACATATCAGGTTACGTATCCTTAGTGTGCTCTTGCATATGGAACTTCTGATAGCACAAAAGAAGTTATACAGAAATAGTTCACAGCTTTCACAGCTTTCCTTTTCCTATATTCGACCAATTTCTTTAAAATAAATATTTTGGGTAGGATTAGACCCTATGATTTACTTATGCTGAGGATATTTTCTCTGTCATGCCTCTAATATTGCAGACACCATTCACAAATGGAGCCTTCTGTTTCTACTTCTGTTTCATTATCACCTTGTTGGCATGAAAATAGGGCAATAAGTAGAAATGGGAGCAAAATGGCTTATTGTAATATATATGAAGTAGGTAAGAAAAATCATGATGGTTTTAAAAACTGAATCAGGGAAATTAAATATGCTTTCTCCTAATATTCGGAAAAATGACAGTTAAAATCCAGTTCTCTCAAGTTCTTTCATTAATTTCATGGGACAGGATCCTTTCTCTTTTGTCCCTTCCAAAGTAACAACATTACAGAATATGTGTATCATTCTTTATACATTTGTATGGCAAAATCATGTGGGCTTTTAATCCTTTTGGTGTTTCAAATATAGTGGCAGTGGAGTTGATGTTATAGAGCCTTAAAATCTTTTTAATTTTGTAAAGAAAGGTGATGCAATACTCATGACAAATAATGGTCATGGTTGATTTTAAGTAAATATTAGTGTTTTTCTTCAATAAGAGGTCTTATAATTGAACACCAGGCAGTATGAGAAAATTACAAACAAATAACTGTTCATTCTGACACAAAGCTAGAACTAGAAGTCTTTATCCTAATCAACTGTTAGCAAGCTCAATTCAGCTTGCAAGTAAAGTAAGACTAGAGCAACCTCTTTGTTTGCTAGCACTTGTCTTCCCTTAATCCTTTCTAAACAGTTTTACAACTGTTATTTTTTAGCATATTTCTTCTTATCAATTCTGTTCCTTATTTACATGTCACAGTAATAAAGCTAGTAAACACTGTTCTCAAAAAATAAAGTTACAAAAAGTAAACAAGTACCTTCCTGTCATCTAGTTCTTTATCACGATCAGTGAGCTATCAACTGTGTCTTACCAGAACTTTTAGATACCTTCTTGATGTTCGTGTGGTACAGAGCCCGCTCATCAGCCAATAGTGCTATAAAATAAAGTTCTGGTAGAATTTATGTAATTAAACTAAATAGAAATAAATTAGAAGTGCTTCCTTTTTGAGGATTTATTTCATAGGTTAAAAAGTATTAATAGTGAATCATGTTCTGTATATTATTGAAAAGAAAACTACCAGTTAGGAATGATAGGGGTTATATATCGTGAGACATATTTTAACCACATCTTTGGGAAAACTTCATGACCCTCCTAGTCTTAATTAAAGAAATGGCTCATCAGTGCATAATCAAAATCACTTATTATTTCAAGGTGGGGTCTGAATGCATTAGTTTGAGATTGCTGATCAAAAGTACCATTTCACCACAATAAATTCTTCTTAATCTTTTATCAAACCATTTGATAATATGGCTTCTTTATGGAATAAATATCTGCATTTATGACACATATATGAGGATAAATAACCCACACAGTGAGTTTTAGTTTAAAATGCATATCTCAAGTGATGGTATTGATCTGTATTCTGTACACAAACCTTTATGCACATAACCACAGCCTAAAATGAATTAAAATCCTGGTTTATTTAGCACAGTTGAAACAACCTGTTAAGTAACCCAAGAGTTAATTCTGTATTTTCACCTGAAAAATTGTACTGCCTCTTTCCTTTGCAATGATAGATACCTGAAGTTATCAAAAAGGACAAAACACATTATCTGGGTGCAACAGAACTGGCATGTCATTAAACTGCTCCTCATCAGCTAATTTGGGAACTGATTGGATAAATATTGCAAAAATCTTTTCCACCTCAAAGAAAGGAACGTTAATTCTACAGCTACTGTTGATGGACTCATGTCTAACTGGAATAGGCAATAATGATCAGGTGTACTGTTTTATAGAACTTACTGAGATAATAAGCAGCTTTTATATTTCCATTTTCAAGCCAAGTCAATCTCTCTTTCTGCAGTGATTTCTCATCTGTATCAGTATGTTGATATGTTGGCTGATGAGGTCCTATACAGTTGGTTGTAGGTTCTTTGTGTTAACATTTTCACAGTATGGTAGCACATTTCTATCTATGCTTGAGGTTGTATTTTTCTTGCTTTCGGGGGTTGTCCTTCTTCAGATATTCACTGATACTGAAGCAGCACCTTTCAGGTTGGTATTACACATAGAGAACTGTCATCAAAGTCAGTTCAGAGTATTTATAGGCTGTATTATAAATATATAAAAATAAAATAAATAAGTATAAATTGGTAACTAGATAAACAAAGGTAATTTTAAAAATCTGAAGGTAAAAATATCATTTCTGTGCTTCATTTTATTAAAGGGAGAGAAAGCACACAAAAAATCTTTCTCAAAACTTACATGCATAACAATTATTTTAAGGGAAATTTATCAGCTTTCCAACTGAAAAAGTAACTAGCTTTGTTTAGAGATGTCAGAAATTTCTTTTAAAAAAATAATATTATTATTAGTAGTAGTACTAGTAGTAGTAGTAATATTTCTGTCCATGAATATGTACAATTTTTATTTATTTCAAAAGGTCCATGTGGCTGCAGACTCTTTCTACATTTCATTTTTAATGAACAATAAAGATTCTCCTAAGAGGAATATTTTTTTCCATATCATTTTGAACACTTTGATGGGCAAAACAAATATTTTATAATTTATAATTTTCTAATTAATATGCAGTATTTTTATTTAGAGTGGACCCCCAACTGCACACTGAAAACAACTCTTTTATAGCATGTTTCAAACAGTCCATCTTTCAGCAGATCTATAATTATGCATTTAGTGATATTTACTCTGAAATTTTGATTGAATTTCAGATTTATCCCAAAAAAGAGGTTGCTTATCAGGTCTTTTGAGGCATGGTGTAAAGAATGCCATTGTGGATTTACAGGATATTTCCAGTGATAAGAGAGACCCAGACTCAACGCTTTCAGTATGGCACCTGCACTGACTCAAAAAACTGCTTTGTATAAAAAATATGTTAAAAGTAAAGGAGTCAGGAGCGGAACTTAATCTTCCATGATAGGCAATATGCTTTTTATGACTTCTTTATATTTTTTTCTCAAACTTTTCAGTGGAACTGTGTAAGATACCTGCTTTCTGAAGTGGGGCACAAGGGGATTGCATAGGGTCCTCCCTGTCTTAGAAGTGCCTAAAGCACCAGACACGGAACAAGAGGACTGCATGAATTCATTGAGGTTTCTGCACCCTGGGCCAATACAGAAAGGAATTGTCTCTTAACCACGTTTTTTGTTGTTGTTTTTTTGCTTTTGTTTGTTTTGTTTTCTTTTGTTTGCTTGTTTGTTTTTGAGGGCATGGAGAGAATGAGAAACCTCAACCTTTTATAATGAATTAGATAGCTTTCCAAAATATCCAATAGTTAGCTTCCTCAAGGAGTATTGAGAAAAGAACATCACGTTTCTGGTCTCAAAAATCTCTGGGACTTTTAAGTCAGATGCTGGTGGACTTAGGTATTGCATACTGGTAGTTCCGAAGAAGAATATTCAGGATTACACCACAACTGAATGTCAAACATACACAAGTGACAGTTTAATGTGTCTTTCACGCATTTGGCATTTCAGTCTCAGGTATGATTCATGACAAATGGGCTGCAAACATAGAGCACTTCATTCTCTCTGCAATTGTCTACCACAGGAAAGTGGTCTCTGACTAGAAGAGAGTAAGTTTTGGACCAAGAAGCACAACCATATGAAACCACAGATTTCCATTTAAGAATATAATTTACTCTTTCTAAAACTGCTTCCTACATAGCTGCATCTGATTTGGGCAGTGGTAGAACAGTCAGTGTGATGGTACTGAAAGTGCCATTTTGATGAGAAAAGGGAATCAAATAGTTTTCCCTTAGGTTCTGAACTTCTGCTGCTGCTAAATGCAAATTTCTCATATAGAAATAATTGTAGTTGAAGCTGAATCAAGTTTTATTACATGTCACACCACCACCCCCTTTCTGCTCCTAATATTCTGAGATAATATTCGAAACCAAGCATTAGTCATTGATAGAAATATTAATCAGTGTATTGGCATTCCACTGCTCTTGGAACTGTTTTTTATTTTTCTGAAATTAAATAGCTAAGTCCAGAAAGAAAAACTACAGAGTTCAATACGGAAGAACTCAAGGCAAACCAAAACTACTGAACAAGGGAAGAAGAAATCTCTTGGTTTACCCCAAAAGCTTTCTTAAAAAAGCTTTGGAAGTTTCATTTTCTCTGAGAATTAAGGATTCTATCTAGTCCTTCTTCCTATTAAGGAAAGCAGGACCAGGTAGAAAGACGTGTTATTTGTGGCATGTTGACAGCCTTTTTTATTTAAAACACATATAAATAACAAATATTTACTCAATTCAAATGCTCTTTGAGCAAAGTGTTTAAATAAAATCATACAGTGACAAAATGCTGAGCATTATGATACCGTGGGCTACAATTCATGTCTTAAATTATTTTCTCCTAAGGACAGCTATAGCTTCTGCAGGAAAGGCAATTCAAGAACACATCTTGAATTTTTGTTATTTTGGGAGATGTTCAAATCACAATTTGAACAGAATTCCATGCTGTATTTGAAAACTTGAGGAAGCCTAATTTTTAAGAATTAATAGAACTTATTTTTTCTTTACAATGACTTGAAAAATCAGGGTTTGCTTCTACTTCTCTTAGATGTAAAAAATAATAAAATAAAAATGCAATTTGGGAAGGAAAAGTACCACTTACAACATCTGACCAGGAACGGGTCAGATTTTTATATTTATATTAAAAAGAGATGGATTCTTTGTAGAGGTTGTTACAGAAGTCTCTCAACTTTTTTCCAGTACTTTTAAAATAAAGAAATTGTAATCAGTTCCACTTTATTAAAAATGAAAGTTTAAATCTAATTACTTTGACATATTAAAAAGTGAAATAAATGAGTAGCTATGTATAACTAGAGATACTCCCTCTGAGTAAGTTGATTTATAAATATGTTTAAACATCCTCTAATTATTTAAAAATAGAAATAAGAAATTTTCCTGTTGCTTCCCAGGGTTAATAGTATACGGTTAATAGTTGATTAGTCTACAGGTTAGCTGCACAAATTCCTTAGGGTAGAATTTGGCAAGAGATTAAAGCACTTGAACTCAAATGTCTGTATGTTAATGTCTACATGTGGAAGATGCCTAAGCTTCCCTTAGGTCAATACAATGTCAGGCAATACTCTAAATAGAGCCTAGAAATCCATTTAGCTCATCAACCACCCCAGTAGCAATGCAATTCACTAGTTTAAGCATATCCTAGGGTATCTGAGAATGGAACTGTCAGATATGGCAAAAGACCTGTTGAAAGTCAGTCACTTCTGCAGCATGAAGTGAATTAACTGAGTGAAGCAGCTATGCTGCCTGCATACACATGTGATTCAGGTGCCTTGGTCTCCTCCTGAACTTCTGAGGCATCACTGGATGAGCAGCTAGATTGCCTGCTGAATGGGATATCTCAACTGACCCTGTGCACCCAGGTATGGCCAACTGAATCACAACTTAAATGTCCCTAATTAAATATCTGGGTACATTGGTTCCTTGGCCAAAATTTGGTTATTCAGGGACATAAAAGCATGAAAATTACTCTCAAAACAGGTAGCAACAAAACCACTTTCTCTTGCCATTTTCCCTATAAATACATTTAAAGAAGGAAAAAGAAAAACAACCCAAACATTAGAACATAATTTTTATTTAGAGCAAATAGAACATAGTCCATTGTAAGGCCAAGGAAAGTCTTCTTGTTGCAGATTTAGCCATTGCAACTTTTCAAAGTGCTTTGTTACTTCATGGAGCAGAAGTAGTAGGGATACCTGGGGTGATCTTGGTTACTACAACTTTTCCATGACTGTTATTTGTGTGAGTCTTGCCATAATGGGACCTATTCCCAATAATTTTTCATATAAGCATGACAAGGTATTGCTTCAGCCTTAGATGATAATAAAATTGGATGAAAAATAATGGTAAAGGAAGTATATCCTAGACTGTATTTCAAAAGAAATACAGTATTCCTAGAAGTAAAATGTAAAGGTTCGTTTGACTATTGGAGGAAGGTGAAATTTATAAGAACAATATCGCTTGTACTGTTAGAACTAGCAGAAAAAACCCTAAGTATTTGAACATAAGTATCAAATAATGAATTCTTCCAAGAACAGAATACTGATGCTTAGGGACAACAGAAAGACAATCAATGAAGTTTTTTCCCCTTTTCAAATACTGTAAAGTGGAATAAAAATGAGCTGAAAATAGCAAAAATCTGTGTTTTGTTTGACTAAAATATAATTTGATCAATTTCCATTATTTAGTTTCTTTCTGAAGCGTGAAGGGAGAATAGTTGCAGTTATTTGCTGACAGAAGCATTCCTCACTTCAAAAGTAGGCAAATAAGTATTCTTTGATTCATTGACAGTTTTTCCTACACAGATCTATCATGTTTGTCCTTGGTTTCTTTAAGCATTTCACTGTTGTGAAATAAAAACCCCTAGGGAAATCTGAGACTGACAAAGTGTTACTGCCTCTCTCCTCAATTTCTCCTCCTGGATTTAAATAAATACTATGCAATCAAAATCAAAGAAGGTTGTTCAATAAATGTGGGATGGCTTCTGCAATTTTTTTTTTTAATGTTTCATCTCAGTGGCTGCCAGAGTGTCTCAATTAGTTGCTTCTATTTTTACATAGAAATAATGTTTGTCTGCAGCCTGAAATTGTCTGATGAGTAAGCTTATGTCACTTTCTGAAGTCCAACAAATAGATGGATTCAGCAACATATCTTGTGATAAAATCATTACCTTTGGTTACATCTTTCCCACTATCTTTCTAGAGTGATGAGGATCTGGAGAAGCAATACTAAATATGAATTAGTTCCATTTCATCATCCATGAATCAAAATACTAATTTTAAAAATATACTATAATTAATACCTGATTTCAAAACTGATATATTACAATAACTTTGGGAACAGTAGTTAACCACCACTGAGATTTTGAGCTGGACAGTGGAAACCTTTCCAGAGAAAAGAGAAATAATAATTTCAGTGAATAACTTGCAAATTTACAGATTACTATGTATTTTATAATTTATCTTTTTCGGTTGAACAACAAAAAAGTTACTGTAAGACTTGAGTTTCATCTATAAGCACCCTTTTGTCAGTCCTCACATTTACCTGTGTGCAAAGCTTTTTAATACTCTACAATATTCTAGTTTACCTCAGAGCATCCCCCTCACGATGGCATGTAGGACATGGTTATCCATATTTCTGTGTTCCTGAAGAGCTGTGTTATGTTCTAAATTCTTAAAGAGCTGCATGTTTTGTGCAGCATGTTACCTGAGGTAATCTGCTCATCTGAGTACTACAGCTTTTCAGATACAGCCTTCCTGCCATGGGATTTAAGCAGACCACAGATCCCTGGATTTACCATTATATTGTAGGAAACACACTTTTTTGTTGTTGTTCTTTGTTTTTGAGTACAAAATACAGTTGCATTAAAGAAAAGAAAGATAGTTGCATGAAAAATAAACAACCTTCTAGGCAGATGTATGCAAGTGGTAGACTGGGCTGTAGTCCTTCAGGATAAACCTGCTCCTGTGTGGGAAATCTCTGCCCCAGCATCTGGAGTGCTGCCTCCCATGGTGTCCGTGGGGTTGCTTCTCACACTTTGTGACCTCGCTCCATCCTCACTCTGTGCTGCAGCGTTCTTCCCTTCCTTACACACGCAGTCCCCAAGGTGCCCCGCCCCGGCCGTGGGCTCAGCCGCGCCCTGCGGTGGGTGGTTGGATCCAGCTGGAACTGGCTGTGTCCGGCTGGGACAGCACATCAGACATGCACTGGAATTGTGTCACTTAATTTACCACATAGAACAGCTGCTCATACCGACATATTCTCACACAATGAAAGAATAAGCACATTTGCCAGATATTAAAGGTACAGAGTTTCTAAACTTTTTTTCAGCTGAAGCATGAACCATTTGCTAATGTTAATGAAATATATGATTTGATGAATTTTCTTGCAGTC